>CAUYUJ010020549.1:617500-635000 GCA_963575745.1 Prorocentrum cordatum | reverse complement strand
TCCCTCCCTCCTCCCTCCCCTCCTCCCTCCCCTCCTCCCCCATCCTCCTCCCCCTCCTCCCTCGCCTCACCATGTCGGCAAACCTCTCACACGCTTGGTGCCCACATAGGCAGCTCCACCTATGGCACCAGTGGTTGCGCACGCATGTTCCCCCCCCCGCCACACCCCACCCCACTTGGGCGCACCCCTCACACGCTTCGTGGCCCCATACGGAGCTCCACGTGTGAGGCCTCAGTGGCTGTACTCGCATGCTCTCCCCTCACACGCTCCGTGGCCCCATCGGGAGCTCCATCGAAGGCCCCAGTGGCTCCGTTTGCACGTCTTCCCTCTACAGATTCGGCGCACCTCTCACACGCTTCGTGGCCCTATAGGGAGCTCCACAGAAGGCTCCAGTGGCAGGACTCATATGGGTGCCCGCCCCCCTTTTCAGCACGCCCCTGGCACGTGGCCCCACAGGGAGCTCCACCGAGGGACTCAGTCGTTGCGCCCGCATGCTGCCACCTGGCCACCTCGGCTCACCCCTCGCACGCTTCGTGGCCCCACAGGGAGCTGCACCGAAGACCTCAGCGGCAGGAATCGCATGCGTGGCCGCACCCATGTCGGCACACCGCTCACACGTGGCCCCATGGGGAGCTCCATCTGAGGCACCATTGCACGTCCCTCGCACGCTTCGTGGCCCCATTGGGAGCTCCGCAGGAACAGGGAGCTCCACCGGAGGCCCCGTCGGCAAGAAATGCATGCGTGGCCGCGCCCATTTGGGCAACCCCTCCCACGTTTCGTGGCCCCGTGGGAGCCCCACCAGCGGCCCCGCCGCCTGCCGCTCCCCAGACCGCGCCCTGGGGATCCCCAAGGCCGGGTCGCCAAATGCGCAGATCGGCCGTGACGGGTTACATCCAGATGTAACAAGCTGCGGCTGACCCCTGCGGCCCAATCAGCAACGTCGCTGCGTCCTTCTCACCCGCGCGTTAGCCTTTGCGTCCTCCATCAGTTTCCACCTGCCCTGCGGTACTCGCGGCTGCATCTGTTTGGGTCCGTTGCAAGGCTTATGTGTTTGGCATGTGTTGGCTCGGGAATCCACATTTAGTGTTTGTTCGTCCTTTACCTGTTTTGTCTGCCCTCCAGGGGCCTCTGGGGACCTTGGCGGCAGAATTTGCTGATCTGTCGGACGCAGGCGTGCAGGAGAGGTGTACACCACCACCGCCCCTGACCCCCTCTGCCCCCCCCCCGCCTCCAGGTGATTGTGGCGATGCTTATTCCACAAACGGGGGAGGGGAGGTGAAGAGAGGAGCGAGATAAGAAGAGGAACGTGAAGGAGGGGGGAAGGAGACTTGTCTTGGATGCACGCAGCTGTCTGCAGCCAGCATGGCCTTGGGGGAAGGAGGAGGGAGGACATGGTTGGCAGCGGAGAGTGAACACACACAGAGCGTCACGACCAATGCCCAAAGCATGTTCCTGGCAACAGGAAGTCCCCCGTACGCGTTGGCCACTGGGGGGGCGCGCGCGCCCGCCTGCTTGACGCGGCCTGGCACGGACACCTCGCGCCCCCCCCCCCTCCCCGCAGCGGCCGCGGCGTCGTCGCCATCCGACTGCTCCTGCAACTCCTCCTCCTCCTCCTCCTCCTCCTCCTCCTCCTCCTCCTCCTCCTCCTATTCCTCCTCCTCCTGACTGGAAGAAACCTCTCTCACGGTCACAGAGGCGACCGGTGACGAGCCGCTAGAACCCATCACGGCAGAGGATGTGGGGAGAGCCGCCGACGGCGTGCGCGGCAAGACAGGAACGGGAGCAGATCGTCTTACACCACTGGGTATCAAAAAGTGGCAGGGCGAGGTGGCACGGGGTCCCCGGCTGCCCACTGGCCACGGCATGCTGGACATCAGGGGCTTCTACGATGGCGTCGGGTAGGTGTTGCTGATACGTGCTGCTCTGCGCTTGGGTATGCGTCCTGGTGTTTTGTACATAGAGCTGGTCAACTGTGCACCAGCAGGCACGTTGGAAGCACTTGGAGCAGTATGCGAACCCTTTTTGGTTGACCGCAGGATCATCCAGGGGCTCAGGTCAGGCACCAAGCTCGCCAAAATATATGACACATGTTGCGATCTGTGATGGCCAAACTTTCTCGCCGTCACCCCTGCCTTGGGCAGAGGGCACGGATCGACGGTATCTCTTAGCGTAGTTTGGGTTCCAGTAAAACGATCGTGAATCAAATGTATGCTTGCCTTCGTAATACATTTAGTGCATTGGCCACGTGGCAAGTGGATGCTGAGCCAAAGTATGTTGTTACATGTGCGTAGCACAGGGACACCATGGAGGTAGTGAGGAGACTCAGAGTCAAGGGGATCGTCGTGAAGGCCCAAAAACAAACGTCCGACCTGGTCATTGATCAGAAGGTTATTTGATGTGCCTTGGCGTTGCGTCAGTATTCTGCAACCTCCAGGTTGGAGAGGATGGGGGCCCTCGATGCTGGCAAGTACGGCCAGAAGATCCACCAGACGTTCGGGATGAATCTAGTACGCTTTAGGAGGGCCATGTCCGCTGTTGGTTGTTCTGGGGGACAAGGGGCTATGTCTCACGTCTAACCTTGCCATCAGGGCCCCCAATCAGGATCCTGGAGTTCAATACCCTGCGGAATACCTCAGGAATGCCTCAAGCTTCGGTTGCAACAAAATAGTTCGGTCGCCCCGAAATCCGTTCTCGTCCTCATGGGGCTTAGGGCCCGCCGGCCCAACATCTCCGACAGGTCCCTCCAACTCAAAGGTCGTGCTGGGGTCGAAGGGCCTGTGTCAGCGGCGGTGGATTATCTTCTGGAGCGGGGTTGGGACCATGGGACGCGGGTGTGCTGGATCATGGACGATGGAACGGAGCGGAGGTTTCCTGGACCAGGGTATTTTTATCTTGTTGCTGTAAGCAACACCCAGCGGCTCCTGTCTGGAAAGTTTGGTCATGCGTCCGAAAGGTTGTTGGGGGGGAGCTGGACAGCATCTTGTTCTGGCTCCGACCTCTCCGAAGGAACGGGCACTTGTGATGTTGGGCTGTTCTGGAAGCACCTGGAGGGCTTTCCACGAGGAAGGAGTTTCTTTCCTCTGCCGGCCTCGGTTGCGGCGGGAGGCTCGTGGCCACGGGCTCGAGGTCGTTGTGCGCTCCCTCCGTCCCGGGTGCCAGCGTGCAAAGGAGACCGCAATCCACAGAGGCTGGGAGTGCGAGAAGACTAGGGGGAAAACAAACCTACCTCGCTCTTGACCACCCTCGCTTCCAAGAGATACCAAGCGACGCCAAACTACGGCCTGTGCTGGTCAGGCCGCTTGACGAGGAGGCTCGTGGTATGGCTTGGTTTTGCCTGGAAGCGAAAGCGCGGTAGGTAATTCACACTCTGATGAAAAGGAGACCACATTCCACAGAGGCTGGGAGTGCGAGAAGACGACGGATCATTCCTTATACAAGAAGAGTGATGATTTGCACAATCAGGCGTCCTCCCAACAGAAGGCCGAGCCAGGCTTTTGGTTTCGAGGATGGATTCCATCAGCATGGACAACGTTGCCAGACCCACCCGACGAAAATCAGTGGCACCATGCGGGGCTCGGGCAAGGCGTGGTCGAAGAAAGTAGCCTGGGTGCAAAGAGCTCATCTCGCCGGATTCTCTTGTCCGGTGACGCCAACGGGGGGCCAGACTCTCACGACCTGCGGTTTCGGAAGATAGGGCTGGGTATGGTGCATCTGCACAGCGAAACGGAGTTTTAACCGCTTGCCACTCTGCCGGGCGTCATACCAGGGTGTGCGTGCAGTCCGCTCCTCGAGGAGAGCTGCACATGCTCTGGGGAACCGTTCGTGTGACAAAGGATTTCATGACAGGTGTCGCGGGTAGCCAGGATGGTGGGCCAGAAAGCTGGAGGAACCAGCTGGTGAGCATTCGGCGGTGGACGAACCTCCCTTTGGTAGACCTTCCCTCAAAATGAAAACGGCCCGGGACCGAAACCGACGGACCCGGACCCGCAACAATGGCGGCCGCGAGGCCCTCTTGCGAGCCGAGCCCGAACACGCGTCAGGGCAGGAGGTCTGTCCACCCCCGAGGCAGTCGGGGCTGCGGGGCCCCGTCGCTCGGGAGCTTCGACGTCGCAGCGCGGAGCAGACCACCTGCTTTCTGGTCCGCGGGAGGGCCACAGGGTCCAAGTACGGGCAGACGCCGAGCAGCAGGCGGTGGGGTCAACCCGGGGGCCAGTGGAGGCACAAGGGCGAGGAAGAAGCGAGCGCGAGGAGGGAGGAGGAGGAGGAGGAAGACAAGAGGAGGAAGAGAAGAGGAGGAAGAGAGGAAGAGGAGGAGGAGGAGGAGGAAGAGAGGAGGAGGAGGAGGAGGAGGAGGAGGAGGAGGAGGAGGAGGAGGAGGAGAAGCCCTTTGGTGCGCGGCGGGCGGGGGGGCCGCGGGAGGACCAACCCCGCGTGTGCGCAGGGCGCTGCCATCGCGTCGGGCTCGGCGATCGGGGGAGACCTCAACAGCGGCGAAGGGCCACTCTTTGCGTGTGGTCGGAGGAGGGAGGAGCCCGCACAGGCCCCGGCAGCCAGCGCAGATCACGTCACGGGCTGGCTCACCACGTCTCACCGGGAGGCTGCTGCCGCTGTGGAGAGGCGAGGCGACCCAGGGATGGTCTACGGCGACGCTGCTGCGGATCACATGGCAGGCGCAGGCGCCAGGCGCACTCGGATACCAGAGCCCGATCGCGCGAGGGTGCTGGAGCACGAGAGGGGCGGCGTCCTTGTGCGGATGCGGCTCCTAAGGAGCCATCTGGACACGCTGGCGGTCGAGATGGAGCTGTTCCAGGCGGGGCCCCGTCGGAGGAGGCAAGGAAACAGGGGGTCCCCGAGTGGTGGCCAGGACGCTGCCGCGAACGGTGAGACAGTTCCTCCTCGTCCACGTCCCCCTCCTGCGCCTGAAACTGTGTCTGTGTTGTCGCACGCGCTCGCCGAGCACGGGCGATGGAGCCGTCGGTGTGGGGGCTCGGCGTCCGTTGCCCGCGTTCCGGCTTGGCGCACGACGCAGAGCATTTCTTGAGATGGCTGCGGGTCACACTGGGTGGGGGTTGAGCCGGCCCCCCCCTCGTATGAGGCTGACCAGGACCTGGGGATCTGGTTCTGTGCGTTTGGGTGCTGTGTGCTCGGGCCGCCCCACTCAGACCCGTCAGGTGCATCTGAGGCGCATGTCTCGGGGGCAATGGCCCGTCAGGCCTACAGTCAGGCCGATATTGCACCATGAAGCGTTAAAAAACCCGCAAGCAGTCTGAGTAAGCGCTGGCAGACCTTCATCCAGGGACTCCAACTCTAATTCCTCCTCCTCCTCCTCCTCCTCCTCCTCCTCCTCGTCCCCCTCCCCCTCCACCTCCTCCGCCCTCCTCCTCCTGCTCATCTTTCCCCCCATTCCCACGTCTGTCATCCCGTCCCCATGCTCTCGTAGGGGCCCCTCCCCCACAGGGCACCGCCGCGAACGTCGAGCTGTCGCTCTCGTCGCTGGCTTCGCGGCCCAGCTGGCTGTACTTGTTGGAGCCGCAAGTGTACAGCTGCCTTCACGGCGCGGGAGCGGGGGGGGGCTGCCCGGGCTCGGCGCGTGGGGGGGAGGGCAAGACCTCCTGGCAAACGTGGAGCAAAACAACACGACGGAACGGTGGCAGCGGTCCTGACTCAGACTCCCTTCGGCGGCGACGACAGGGGCGAATAGCCCAGGGGCGGGCATTACACGCGCATTCGCCCGGGAGCCTTGTCGAAGACATGGATCATCAGCGCCCCTGGATACATGTATTGCTCTCCCCTGGGCTATTCGCGCCCACCGTCGCCTCCGATCCCTCTGGCCTGCGAGCCGCAGCCCCCTGACCCAGACCGAGGAACACAAGTCTGCGACGGTCGCTCCCGGCCGCCTGCGCGCTGCCGGGGCAGCGGGCGCGCGTGTGGCCCAGAGGCAGAGAGACGGCCTCCAGAGCAGGGGCCGACAGGGGAGATCAGGAGGTCGAAAGCCCCAGGGAGGCGCGAGGAGGAGGAGGAGGAGGAGGAGGAGGAGGAGGAGGAGGAGGAGGAGGAGGGGCCATCAGGGCCTCTGGGAGCCCTGAACACAGACGTGGACCGTTGTGGAACCCTGTGGAATCCGCAGACTCCTCAGGAATCTTGAGGAGCCCTGATGAACCCCGCACACCCTGAGGAATCCAACGAAATCCTGAGAAGCCTTGAGGAGCCCCGCGGAGCCTTGAGAATTCCACTTCTGGAATTCTCACGGTTCCTGACGAATCAAGAGGAGCCCTGCGGACCCCGAAGCATGCAGAATCCGGAAGAACCCTGCGGACCCGCCAAGAAACCGCAGAGCCTGAAGGACTCAGGAAACATCTAAAGGACTCCTTCCTAAAGGCACAGCAGGGCCCGTGGATCCTAAAGCTGGATGTCGCAAGACTCGCGACTGGAGTCCTGCGCCTATTCGGACGACATGTTTGATGTTACCGAACGCGTAGCACCTCCAGATCAAGCTGACATTCAAACACAACATCACGATGACAATCTACGAAGCTACATTTCCATCATTGCTACGACGCGACATTGTGGTGAACGTGGCACGATGATCACGCGTGGCCCTGTTACCAATAGTAATATCGATATGATCACGAGTACGTACACCACAATTTGATCACGGTCTACCTGTATTGCACTATATATGTATAAACTAGGAGGCCGTGCCGTTGGATGGGCCCAAGTGGGGGGGGGGGGAACACCCCCCCTTTCCCCGATCCGTCGTCGGGGAGCCCCCCCCCTTCCCCTCCTTTCCCGATCCGTCGTCGGGGACCCCTCCCCTCCCCTTTCCCAGTCCGTCGTCGGGGAACCCCCCCGGCCCCCTCCCCCTTTCCAAAAAGGAGGGGGGGGTTCCAACCTCCCCCCCCCTCCCCCCCTTTGGCCGCCAAATTCGACCCCCCCCCCTTTCGCCACGGCGCCCCCGGTCTCCGGAACCCGACCCCTACCACCCTAACACTAATCCTCACCGTTACCCTAACACCTAACCCTAACCCCAAAACCCAAACCCTAGCCCCAAACAGTATTCACTACTAATTACGCACTACTCACTACGCACAATTCACCATCCGCTACTCACTACTCACTTCTCCCTACTCACTAGTCACTACTCACGACCTACTACTCACTACCCACGACGCGCTAGCCACGACGCACTACCCAGTACTCCGTACTCTCTATTCACTACTCACTACAAACTACTCACCACCCACTACTCAACACTCACTACTCAGTAAACATAACCCACGACCCACTACTCACGAATCACAAATCACTACTCACAACCCACTAACTACTATCCACTACTCAGTACTCAAAATTCACTACTCACTACTCACTGCCCACATCCCACTACTCACTATCCACGACTCGCTACTCCCTACACAATACTCACTACTCACTGCTCACTACTCACTACGCTCCCACTATTCGCTACCCACTACTCACTACTCCCTACTCCCAACTCACTGCTCATTACTCACTATCCAGTACCCAATACTCTCTACTCGCTAAACGCTATTCACTGCCCACTACTCACTACTCACTAAACACTACTCACTAACCAGTAACCACTATCCACTACTTACTACTGAGAACTCACAATGTACTACTCACTACGCACTGCCCACAACTCACTATTCACTACTCACTACTCACGCTTCGCCCACTAATTTCCACTCGCCACTCCCTACTCACTACCCACTACTCAATACCCAAGTCTCGCTTCTCACTACTCTCTACTCCCTACTCACTACCGGCTACTCACTACTCACTTCCCTCTACTCACTACTTACCACCCACAACTCACTACTCCCTACCCGCGACTCACTACCCACGACTCACTACTCCCTACCCCCTACTCCCTACACCCTACACCCTACACACTACAAACGACTCGCTACTCACTACCCCCTACTCACTACTCAGTACTCACTAAACACGATTCACTACCGACTCGCGTTCTGAATACAAGGCGAGGCACGGTGCGACAAGACAACTGTTCCGCCTTACACCTGAGAACCACGCACTGCACGAACCCGACTCGCCTGCTTGAGACACTTCGGACCACTCACAGCATTTGCTCTTCAGGGGAAAAAGCATCAAACGCCTCGAACCTCGAAGCTCGAACCTCGAAGCTCGACGCGTGACGATCCCGACCACGTCGACGCTTGACGACGATAACGACGAAGCTCGACGACGACGGTAGACGACGACGGTCGACGACAGTCGGCAACAGTCGACGACCACGACGACGACGACGACGACGACGACGACGCTGACGACCACGCTTGACGGCGGCCAACGAGGCTCGACGGAGACGACAAAGCAACCTTGGGAGCTGGGACGGGAAACACACAAGCAATCACACGTCGCCGTGGGGAACCCATCAACCTGTTACTTCCAATGTCCCTTTTGAAGAGACACCCGGCCTTCGACCAATAACGAAGTAGGAATTGACACGCTGATGGGCTCCCAATAACGGCGCGCCAGTAGAGGCCTCCTAGATGGGGTCGGAGTGGATTAAGCCGGAGGAACGCGCAGCATCGCCGTTGCATCGGCGATGCATTGGCGACGCACTGGCGACGTCGGCGATGCATCGGCGCCATCGGCGTGGAGAAAATCGCGCTCTCATCGAGCCGCATCGCCGATGCATCCGCGATGCGGCGCGACCCTCCGACCCCACCTGCTCCGGTCCCGTCAGGGAGGCCTAGGGTCATTGATATACGGCAGAGTCGTGTCGTGCCGACTTCAGCGTTGGTTTCTGACATCGCGGGGATCGTTCAACCTTGAACGATCGACAATTTCGGAAGTGTCTGATCTTTCAACATGGACCGATTCTGGGTCGCCAGCGGCGTTCAACCTTGAACGCCCGCGGCGGGGTCGCCGCCGGTCGACGCGACGCGAACCTACCCTGAGGCAGTTTCGTGTCGTGACGAACTCGGCGTTAGTTCCCACCACCGCAAGGACTGTTCGACCTTGAACGACAGGCCGTTTCGAGACGCCAGTTCGCTCAACTTGCCCTCGCTCGGATGTCCGTTTCCCGTGCATTGTTTGATGTCGTGCGTGTTTTTTTTTTTTTGCTCGATGGTCCAGGATGGTCCTCGATGGTTCTCGCCGCGGAAAAAATGCACACGTCCGAGCGATGCCAAGTCAACGTCGACCGATGCTGAGCCGCCGACGGCGCTCCACGTGGAACGCCAGCGGCGGGGCCGCCGCTGGTCGACGCGACGCGGTAACCTGCCGCACTCGCCTTCCCCGCCGAGGAGCGCCACTTCGGGGGGGGGCTGCTTCTCAGAAGGCGGCGGGGCCTCTCAGAAGCTCTCCGGCGCTGGTCGACGCGACGCGGTAACCTGCCGCACTCGCCTTCCCCGCCGAGGAGCGCCACTTCGGGGGGGGGGCTGCTTCTCGGAAGGCGGCGGGGCCTCTCAGAAGCCCTCCAGCCTCCAGACTGCCAGAGCAGCTTCCTGTGCCTCCAGGGGCAGGCCGAGGAGACCTCCCGGGAGGCCCGAGGCCTTCCGAGCCTTCTGAGCGGGCCCGCCCCTCCTGACTTCCCCCCCGGGCTCGCCGCCGGGATCTGGGATCGGGTCGGGCGAAAGGGGGGGACAGCAAAGGGGGGGTGTGAGAATCAGCTCACGTGGCTGATTTCCCCGGCGCCTCCCGGCGCCGGAGGCGGCCATGTATCGAGGAATGGGCCCCTCGGTGAGGCCGAAACCAGCTGCATGCAGCGCATTTCGTAACCCCCCCTTTCCCAATCCCCCTCTTTCGTCCGGCCCGAATGAACGGGCCCTGGGACACACACACACACACACACACACACACACACACACACACACACACACACACACACACACACACACACACAAACAGACACAAGTAACAAAATCCCCCATATTTCCACGTATTTTCTGGGTTATTGTCCTCCTCCCCCTTCCCATCCTTTCCTTTGGACGCCCGAAATGGGTACGGAAAGAATGGGCACTATGCCCAACAACCAATGTTGTTCCAAACCAACAGCGGCCGCTGTTGGGCGGGCGGCCTCCTGTCTCGAATGGACACAGGCGGCGGCGGCGTGGACAGCGGATCTTGTTCAAAATGAACAAGATCCGCTGTCGGGCATGGTACCCATTCTTTCAGTACCCATTTCGGGCGTCCAGATTTCCCAATCCCCCCCCCTTGCGTCCGGCCCGATGGGAGGCCTCCAGGCATGGGTGCCATTTTTCCCCCCTCCCGAGGAGCGCCGCGCCCGCGGGGGGCGGAGCTCCGCCGCCCGTACGCCGCTGCCCCCCCAGCGGAGGCGCGCGGCGCTCCGCCGCTCAGGGGGTGCCTGGGGGCGAGGTCGGGCCTGTTCCCCCTGCAGAGGGATTTCGAACGAAAAAAAGGGCCACGTGCTCCTCCTCCTCCTCCTCCTCCTCCTCCTCCTGCTCCTCCTCTCTCCTGTTTCCTCTTCCTTCTCCTTCTTCTCCTCCTCCTCCTCCTCCTCCTCCTCCACCTCCTCCATCTCCTCCATCTCCTCCTCCTCTCCTCCTCTCCTCCTCCCCCCCTTCCCCCCCACGACTTCAGGAGGGGGAGGGTCGGGTTCACTTCGCTCGGGAGCTCCCGAACGGAGTGAGCTCCACCCTCCCCCCCAGAAATCGTTGGGGGGTCAGGGGTAGGGTTCGCATGTGGCCCCCTGGCAAGATGGCGAGGCGACCTTGCGCGGCGGCCTGCGCGGGCTGCCCGCGCGGCACGCCACGGTTTTGAGGCGAGGGCTCTCGCGCGCGGCCTTGAGCGGGCGGCTTTCGCGCCAACCGTCGGCGAAGACGAACCCGTTTTCTCACGTCGCTCCAGTGGGGCAGGAGGCGGGCACCTTGCGTGCGGCGGCAGCTCCAGTCGGGTGGTCCGAAGATGGGGTCCTGAGGGCCGGGGGTCCTGGGGGCGGGGTGTCTCAAAAACGGTGTCAATCCACCCCTGGAGCCCTTACTTAGGGGAGCAACGAGTGGCATAGACATAAAAACTCGGGGTCCGCGCGGATTTCTCGGATCGGCGCTGGACCCACCTCCCTGGCGCGCGGAGCGCGCCAGGGGCGGCGCCGGAGGCGCCGCCGGGGGGCCCCAGCGCCGATCCGAGAAATCCGCGCGGACCTCCGAGTTTTTATGTTATGTCACTTTTTGTTCCCCTATTCCTACCCTGAGTCGGGGGCAAACAAACCTACCTCGCTTTTGACCACCCTCGCTTCCAAGAGATACCAAGCGATGCCAAACTACGGCCTGTACTGGTCAGGCCGCTTGACGAGGAGGCGCGTGGTACGGATTGGTTTTGCTTGGAAGCGAAAGCGGGGTAGGTAATTCACGCTCTGACTGAGAGCTCCACCCCTCAGGACCCCATCTCGGAACCACCCATCAAGGGCTTCGGCCAGCCTCGCCATCCCGGCCTCGGTCCCCACGGCCGCGGCCGCCGCGGCCGCGGGTCCTCGGAGCTGTGGCTCCTGCAGGCCGCCGCCCCCGCTGCAGCCGCTCCGCAGAGAGGCTGCCGGAAGCGTCCACCAGGCTGCGGGAGGCATGCCGGCACGCAGCTCGGCAGGAAGGAGCAAACAGGGTCGTGACGGCAGCGGGTCGGAGCATCGTGCCGAGTCGCCGATGCTTCGCCGATGCGTCGGCGACCTCGGCGCGGAGAAGATCGATTGGATCCACATCGAGCCGCATCGCGGCGATACGGCGCGACCCTCCGACACCATCTACTCGGGCCCCATCTGGGAGGCCTGGACACGGTCAACATCGGCCACAAGGGCGAGAACACCCAGATCTGGGCGCCGCAAAACAAAGCGTGGCAGCGGTTTTGCCACGTTCGCGACGTCTGGGGCCATTTCAGGGCCTGAGGCCGTCAAGCAACTGCTCAGGACGAAAAGCTGGCCCCAGGGAAGTGGTCGAGATCCGCAGGGGGGGGCACGTCACAAACAATTGCAACCTATGGGAAGAGGGTAAGGATGCGAGACGCCAAGCAAAAGCCAACGATGCCAAGGATAAGGGCGCCGAAGGTGCCAAGAGGGTCTGGCACCGAGGACTACGAGAATATCTGCGTACCTCACCCGTATCGCACTCATCCTCATGTTCCCGATGTTGACTGCACCCGAAGCATCCGCCGTCGCACAGGCTGGCTCGCATCTCGGGCCTCCGTGGGACCGGCTCCCTGTTCCCGGCCCCGTGCAGGAAGATGTCGAGAGGTCCGCGGGCCCATGCCTCGAACAAAGCGAGCCGCTGGACCCGCCGGCGCCTACTGTTAAGTCGGGCGTGTCCCCCTACAGGTGAATTGTCGACGAAACATAAAAGATACTCAAACATATTCAAAAATAGTCAAAACAATACTCAACAAATTCTCCCCAGACTATTGTTGGACTATTTTTGAATATTCCCCCTGTAGAGGGACAGGCCCGACTTGAGCCTACTGGCGCCTGCGTACTACGCCCTACTCGCGCCTACCAGCGCGCACCTGCGCCCTCTGGCGCCTACTCGTGGCTGCAAGCGCCCTCGGAGGGGAAAGAGGGAGGATGCGGGAGGGACGAGGAAGGAAGCGGAGGGGGAGAGTGCGGAGACGAGAGCCGCGCAGAAACGGACATGGCTGGTCGGCGGAGCTCGCCGACGTCTTAGTTCGCAAAGACCTTGAGCACGAACACCACCAAGGCCACGACACCGAGTCCGAGGGCAGAAGGCTCGGGTCCGGGCATGGTAACGATGCCCAGCGCCAGCGCTACTCCGAAGAGCAGCGTCGTCTTGCCCGTCTCCTCGTCCTGGTCGTGCAGTCTGGAGGGAATGCGAATGCGCATGCAGAGCCAGATTGACTGCGGCGCCACGAAGAGGCTGGCGGCGGCGCCGGCGCAGCCATACCAGAGCCCTGCTGTCAGGGCCCCGATGTGGGCGAGTAGCAGGAGCAGGCTGTAGTAGTGGAGTGAGGCCTGCTTCCCCAGCATTATGGCCACCGTCCTGGCACCCGTGCGGCCGTCCGCCTCAATATCTCGGTAGTTGTTCGCATGGAGCGTGGCAACCACGAAGAGCGTGACCGGCAAAGTGAGCACGATGGCCTCCTGGTGCACGGAGCCCGTAAGGACTGCGCAGCTGTAGGCAATCACCGCTGGGCCGAAGCACAAGAAGACGACGAGGTCTCCGAGGCCCAGGTACTTGAGGGGCGCAGGCCCAGCGGTGTAGCCGATTGCGAGCAGCGTGCCGAGGCACGCCAAAGACAGGACCACCACGTTGAAGCCCGTCGACACTACAGACCATGCGAAGAAGGATAGCCAGCAAGCTAAACAGCAGACTCCCATGACCAGCAACGTGCGCTTCGACACCAGGTCGTCGACCAAGGTCCTGTCTCCAGCCGTCTCCTTGACATCGATGCCCCGCTCGAAGTCCTTGTAGGAGTTGACCAAGTTCGCTGTGGCCTGAACTCCCATGAGGGACACGACTAGGGAAAACACAATCACATAGCCTGGCAGTTCGATGTGCAGCATGCAGCGTTGCACCGCCAGCGCAACCAGCTGCGGAGCCAGCGTTGCTGGAAAGCTCCAGGGCCTCAGCGCTGTGACAACACCCTCCAGGAAGCTTGGTCGGACGGGGAAGGCCTCGCGCTCGTACTTGGCCATCTGTTGGAGCATGGTCAGGGCACCTATGATGGCGATATTCTTGAGGATGTGGACCGTGCGGTTCTTCTTCTCTGCCGAACAACGCACATCCCAAAACGGATACGGATCTAACTGCCAGTACGGCACGCCCTGGCGGTTGATCCACCACGTCCACGTGATAGTTCCCATGAACACCAACATCATCGAAGTGCCCTTCGTGAGGGCAGTGCGACCAGCCGTGTCGATACCAGAGAGAAGCACGAAAGTGGCACCGAACAGGCCGAAGATGATGTGCACGAGATGCACGCACACGGCCTCAATTGCTGCATGCCGTGCAGATTGTGTGTTTACCGTCGTCTAAAGCTGCTGTGCTCCATGCCATCACAAGACAAGCTCCTGCACGATCTTGCCCGAGTCGCTGGAGGGTGCCCTGAGGTCCCCGGGGTCACGGGTGGTCTCCAGGTCCCAGAGGCCGCCCAACTAAAATCATCGGAGGTCAGGGCTCGAGGGTCAAACATCGGCCCCCAGAGCTTGCCAGTGATGACTTCAGGCCAGAAGTTTAAGGCGGATCCAGCCGTGGCGACGAGGAGGCCCAGAGAGGACCAGAAGCAGCCGAAGAGCCTCGCACCTCGAACTTCGATCCTGATCACTCTGCGGGCAAGGGGGGAGGGAGGACCGATCTGCCCGCCGGCCGTCCCGCGAGGGCCCCCGGCCTCAATAGCTCGAGGTGGGAGGGGGGGAGGGCCCCCTCGCGTCGTGCCAGAACTCACGGCGGACGCCTCTTGCCCGGTGTCGCCCTCTGGGAGGCCCTTGCCAGGGTCCAGGGCAGTGAATCAGCGGCGAGCCCGGGCGGGGGGGGGGGGGGAGCGAGAAGGGGCGGGCCTTCTCAGGAGGCTCGGCAGGCCTCGGACCTTCCGAGAAGTCTTCTCAGCCTCCCCCGAAGACATAGGAAACTCGCTGCTGAGGAGCCCCGCCGCCTTCTGAGAAGGCCTTCTCCTTCTCACCTCCCCCCCTCGCTCGCCGTCGAATCAGTTCACTGCAGGATGAAAACCTGGGCCCGTGGAAGGGGGCCGAGAGCGCTGGGGCTGGCTCGGGGGGGGGAGGGGTGTGACATCGGGCTGGGATCGGCAATACGTCGCCGATAGATCGGCGACGGCCCCCTGTAGGCAGAAACCACGCGTCCTTGGGCAGGGCGGGTCATCCGAGCCCCCATCGGCGGGCCACGGATGGGCGGTGAGGTGCCCCAGGAAGGCCCCCAGAGTTGCAAACATGGCTGCCATATTTCCCAAGATGGCCCGAAGGTGGTCCCCGAGGCCCCGAGAGAGGCCCCGAGAGAGGCCCCAGAGAGGCCTCAGAGAGGACCTGGGATGGCGCCGAGCAGGCCCGCCCCCCCGAGATGTCAGAACGCAGACACAAGATGGCTCGGCCTGGGTGTACGACAGCTGAGGGCGCAGACATCCAGATGGCTGCCCACTTCCTCAAGGAAGCCGCTGCCGTGGACGAGGAATTCCAGACCTTGGAGCAGGTGTTCGCTGTCAGCGTACGGCCGTCACTCGAGTATTGCAGGCCCTGGGGAAAGACAAGAGAAATGAGTAGGCAAAAATGGACGCGGGCCCGTGATCCCCCGGCTGAGCGCGCGGCCACCTCCCGTGGCAGCGGCGCCATCGCGGGGGCCACCATCGCGTCCACCTCCAGCTCGAAGTACGTGGCGTGGAGCAAGTTTTCAGTGATAAAGATTCCCACGAAGCACGCGCGCGCCACCATGTCCTTGGCCGATCTTGCCTTCCACGGGACGTACCAGGCAGGAAGAGAGAAAGAGAGAGACAGGGAGGAGAGCGACAAAGAAGTCCGAAACAGCAATCAGGTAAGCAACCGCGTGTGCACCAACCAGGTCAGATTTCTTAAACACAGGCTTGGGTTCAGAATGTGAAGAATGTCTCCAGCAAGGTGAACCCTGCGGAAGTGACCAATATCCCAGCGTCGATTTGACCGGAAAGGGCGTGATCTCCAAGTGGCCGCAGAAGTATGCAGGGGGGAAGGTTCCCCTATGTGGCATGGGGGAACGGGGAAATCTAGGGCCTGACTTGGGAGCGGGGAGGAACTTCCAACGGTCCAGAGACTTGCCGTGCAACGGTCGCGGATCTGCGCGTTCGTTTGTTTCACGTACGAGCATTGCGTCTCATCTCCACAGACCAGCTTGCACGGGCCCCATCCAAGTGGGAAGCGTTCGTTATTCCCCCCCACGTATCGCCCTTTGGGGGGGGGGGGCAGGCCGCCGTGGCGGCTGACAGCGCCCATCGGTCGGAAGAAATGGGTAAACACATTCAGTAACAATGAGAGCACGAAGAGGGAAAAACGTTCGACCCTTGAAGTAGGAAGGTGGCAAGAATAGCTTGTGATCTGGGATCCCAAAAAACTATGTTCAACGAACGGCGTGTAACGAGGCGGGCGCGGGCATGGCACTAGCAGTAGTGATGGTAGTAGCGGTAGACGACGACGACGACGACTACAGTCAGCGGCGACGACAACGACAACGACAACGACGATGACGACCCGCCAGGACGGCGACGACGACCCGGCGGCGGCGATGACGACGACGACGACCAGCGGCGACAACTATTACGACACGCGGAGCCAGCATCGGCTGGCGGCGACGCCGAATAGTAGCAGTAGCTGTAGACGTAGTCGAGTAGAAGAAGCAACAGTAGTGGAATCATAAATATTAGGAACACAAGAAATCGTACTAGCACTGTTGGTCATAGTACTACTAGAAGCAGAGGTAGGACTGGGAGCAGACGTGCATGTGCTAGCAAAAGTGGAACAACACATAACAACAAATACGAGTAGTAGGAGTAGTGGATGTAGCCGTGTTAGTACTAGTCGTGGCAGTCGCCGTTTTTGCTGTAGTAGGATAGCAAGTAGTGGCCGCAATGAACGTACAAGCTCGTAGTACGTAGTACGTGATACGACGTATTACCGACTATGTAGTGGCAACAACAGCAGCAAAAACCCGCAACTGAACATACGCAATCGCGCTGGAAATTGTAGTCGTATGATAGCTTCGCATGGCGATGCGTGCGTTTAGGAGTATAGTGGCTAACGTACTAGAAAGGAGTAATCGCATCAATGGTAATAGTAATAGTGACAAGCCTACGAGTACACTACTACTATAACTTACTACGAATGCTACTGCTACTACTACTACTACTACTACTACTACTACTACTACTACTACTACTACTACTACTACTACTACTACTACTACTACTACTACTACTACTACTACTACTACTACGACTACGACTACTACTACTACTACTACTACTACTACTACTACTACTACTACTACTTTTCTTCGACTACTACTACTACTTCTATCATGGCTACTCGTCGCAATCGTAGAAGCAGTCGTAGCGGTAGCAACCGTAGTAATCGTACAAATCAGCTGTAGTGAAGCGCAAATAATATCAGTAGTAGTAGTAGTCAGAGTAGTAGTAGTAATACTGGTCGTAGTAGTCGGCAGTAATGCGTGTAGTGGCGATGGGGATAATAATATTACTGGGAGATGTAGTAGCAGCAGAAATGCGAATATTAGCGTAAGTAGTTTTAGTAGTAGTAGTAATAGTAGTAGTAGTAGTAGTAGTAGTAGTAGTAGTCGTAGTCGTAGTCGCAGTAGTAGTCGTGGTATTAAAGAAAGGGGTAAGAGTCGGAGTAATGGAAATGGGGGTAGTAGTTATTAGTAGTAATAGTAGTCGTCGTCATAGTAGTACGAGTCGTAGTAGTAGTAGTAGTAGTAGTAGGAGTAGTAGTAGAAGTAGTAGTAGTAGTACTAGCAGTGATAGTCGTAGTAGTAGTAGTAGTAGTAGTAGTTGTAGT
>CAUYUJ010020549.1:577500-615000 GCA_963575745.1 Prorocentrum cordatum | reverse complement strand
CAGCAGCAGCAGCAGTAGGAGCAGCAGGATGAGCAGGAGCAGCAGGAGCAATAGCAGGAGGAGCAGGAGGAACAGCGGGAGGAGGAAGAACACCGGAGAAGGAGCAGGATGAGCACCTGAGCAGCAAGCAGGAGCAGGATGAGCAACAGGAGCAGCGACAACACCGCGTTCCCGGCGTGCCTGCCATCCCCAGCGGATCAGATGCTTGCGAGCGCCACAGACTGCTTGTGAGAATCAAAACACGCCTCTAAGCGTAGCGCCATACGTGAGGGGGTGACGGCACCACCCACGCGTACGTTCGTTACCAATTTGGTGGGGGGAAGGGGGGCGACCCCCAGTAACCGACGTCAAGAGTTCAACTAATAAGAAACACTCTCGTGCCCGAGTGAAGCGAGTACATCCATGAAGATACGCAAACACAATAAGAAAATCACACGTCAGAGCGACACCCAGAGAGCATCCAATGACCAGGGAGGGCATCCAAGGAAGGAAACGTCGGCTCGAAATCGACTCCATGACCTCCATCCTGACAAGCTGCTTGACACGGATCGATTGCTGAAGGCCCTGGAACCCAGAAAGGCAGGCCGAAAGCGACAAACAACCTCATGGAACTTTGGCCCTCGAACCCCGGTGACTGAATGAAAAACAACAGCAGCAGCTGCCGGGAGAGGACGACGGGGATCCGAGGGATGAGACAGGGGAGCATCCCGGGCCTTCAGCAGCGACTGATAGGCCTCGCCCTCGGGCCCCGGCGAGGGCTGGGGCGCGCTGGGCACCACCTGGTGGCCCTCGTCGTCGTGGCAGTCGACGTCGTCGGAATCGTCGACGTCGGGGTCGTCATGGTCGTGGTCGTGGTCGCGATCGTCGTTCGTCTCTCGTCCGCCGTCGCCATCGTTCGCCGATCTTCGTCCGCCGCTGCCGTGGTCGTCGCCGAGGTCGCTTCGCCTCGACCGCGAGCTCCACGGGAGTGCCGAAAACGCCGCTGCCCTCGAACCACGGAGAGCTCGACCCGGAGCACCTCGATCCGCCCAGAGGGGCCTGGGAGAAGGGCGCCACCCGAAAGCTGGGCGAAGGCTGCTAAAACCGTGGCTGCCAAAACGGCCCTCCCGGAAGGAAAAAACAGCTTCCCGAAATGAGGCGCGGCACGCGAAACAGTCCACGGGCCTCTTCCCGAAAGGACGAAGGCGTCTTCCCGGAGGTCGGCTTTAGCAGCCGCGGATTTAGCAGCCCTTGCCCAGCTTCCGAGCCAAGCCCCCCCCCCCCCTCCTCCTCCTCCTCCTTCTCCTCCTCCTCCTCCTCCTCCTCCTCCTCCTCCCCCTCCTCCTCCTGCTCCTCCTCCTCCCCCTCCTCCTCCTCCTCCCCTCCCAGACTGGGGGGGCAGAAATTGTATCGAAGACGCGCCGCCGTGAGGAACCCATCAGCGCTTCGCTGCTGCAGACCCACCAGGCCTTCGGACAGCCACGGGAGGCGCAGCACGCTGACGAACCCTCAACGGCAGCGTGCCGTCGAGGAGGAGCAGCACGCCAACGAACTCTCAGCGCGACCGTGCCATCGGTACCCCTCCTCCCTCCCTGCTGAAGCCTCCCAGACGGGGTCCGAGCAGATGGGGTCCGAGTAGAGGGGTCGAAAGGTCACACCGCATCGCCAGTGCATCGCCGATACATCGGCAACGCCGGCGATAAAGCGGCGACTTCCGTGTAGAGAACATTGGGCTCCGCATCGAGCCGGCGCGAACGTCCGACCCCACCCACTCGGACCCCACCTGGGAGGCCTAGAACCTCTCGTCTGGGGAAGCCAACAGGTACTTCCCAGACCTATCCCAGAAAGCGTTCTGACCAGAATCTCGAGTCGAATCCAGATGTGGCGACGAGGACCTTCCAGGAGGCCTACCAGAGGGGAAACCAGGCGAAGGGTAGCCGTAGCGGTACCTTGTCCTCCCCTGATCCACGACTCGACCTAAACGGTCCTTTTCCGTCTTCATCCTGTGTTCGTTCACCCTCGCTTTGCCATCGCCCCGCCTCCGCGCCAAAACGCCATCGACACGAAAACGGCCCACGAAATCGCCAAGCCCTTCTCTGATCCTCCCTCTCGACGGACCCCTCCTGGGGCCCTGAGATCCTTCAGCTCAGCGATCTGGCCTCTGAGCGTCTCCATGGCGACTGGGGAGGCGAGGATTACTGAACTGATGGATTCTGGTATGCCCGGACGTCGAAATCCATCAGTTCAGTAATCCTCGCCTTCCCAGTCGCATGGAGACGCTCAGGGGCCAGATCGCTGAACTGAAGGATCTCAGGGGGCGTACCTCTGGCCCGCGCCCCTCGGGTCGGGCGAGAGGGGGGGATAGCAGAGAGGGGGGTTTGAGAATCAGCTCACGTGGCTGATTTTCCCGGCGCCTCCCGGCGCCGGAGGCGCCCATGCATCGAGGCATGGGCCCTCGGTGAGGCCGACACCAGCTGCACGCAGCAGATGTCGTATACCCCTCATGGGCCCTCGGTGAGGCCGACACCAGCTGCATGCAGCAGATTTCGCCCCCCCCCCCTTTCTTTCCCAATCCCCTCCTTTTTCGCCCGGCCCGAGCCCCCGCCGCGGCGACGGCCCCTCGAGCCGCGCCCCGCCGCGGCGACGGGCCTCCCGCCGCGCCGCCCCCCCCCCGCGGGCCGAGCCGCCTCCCGCGGGCGCCCGCCGCCCGCGTCCGCCGGCGAGTCGGCCCGCCCCCCGCGGCGCCGCAGGCCATCGGGCATGCCTCGGAGAGCTGGCCGCCCGCAGTCGGCGGCGAGCGAGGGGGGGGAAGGTTGGAAAGGCCAGGGCGTCTGCTGAAGGGTCCTGGGCGTTCACCAAGAGGCCCTGCCCTCTTCGAGCCCCTCCTTGGGGTGCGTCTGCTGAGCGGCCTCGCTTGTCGGTGTGGGGTTCTCATGGGGGTGGGTCTTTTCCCTCTACGGAAGGGAGCCTGAGAGGCGAGGGTGGAGTCACGGAAGGGGATGGATTGCTGGGAGTCGGTCAGGCCGCGCCCGAGCTGGGCCGCGTGCTGCAGGCGCTGCGGCCGATGGCAGCATTCAGTAACACCGTCTCGGCGGCGAGCGAGGGGGGGGAGCGAAACGGAGAAGGCCTTCTCAGAAGGCGGCGGGGTTTCTCAGAAACCCTCGCGCCTTCTGAGAAGTTTTCGGCGTCTTCGGGGAAGGCCTAGAACACTTCTCAAAGGCCGGAGGACTCTCGAGCCTTCCAAGAAGGCCCGCCCCTTCCTGAGAAAATGGTTGCTCCAATCGTACCCGCGACGGTGCACACAGTCAACTGCAACTTGCAACGATGTTTGCCATCACTTCGCGCTTGGCTGGGGCCGGCCGAGTAGTCCTGTGCAGGCACACGCGCACGCTGGCCGGAGACGCGTTCTCCCAGCGACACTACGATCAAGAAGGGAAAAAGGGGGAGGACGCACGGCGGCAGAGAGGGACGCACGACAAGCGGGGACGAGAGGCCGAGGAAGGGGCGAGGCTGGGCGACGGGCGACAGGAGGGCGAGCGAGGACACGCCAGGAAGACTAGTTTGGGACGCTTAGATGCCGAGACTTGCATATCCCATCAATGCTCAGACGGGTGGGCAATACCGAATAGTAGACGTCGGGTAAAACACCTCCTATTCAATGTTGCCTCCATCACCCGCACTAATGATGCAAGGCCTGCCCGACGATGTTGATGGTCCCGGCGGTGGCAACGTTCGACAACAGCTTGACCATATCTACGGCGATGGCCTCAACAATCCAAATCGTATGAATGCGTAGCCGCGGCAATTAAGGATTAAAAAACATCGAAAACAGACTGTGGAGGGAATCTGTATAATAACGCTTGCGCTGGGACGGGAAAAGGGCGCCGTCGTCCTGGAGGCGGCGGACATGGTGCAAAACATTCAAAAACCTAGCACTGGAAGCTCACTTGCCGCTGCTATATTATCTCAAGCGGCGCTCGCCTCTGAAACGCTCGAACCGTAACTTGGTTTCCGACGACGTGGATAAATCCAAGCCCAGGGAAACGGCAACCTTGATCAAAAACCATGATGTCAGATGATGCTGCGTCATGGCCGCCTCCGCGGTGCCTGCATGAACCATTGCCGCAGTCAGGGGCGGCATGGAAAACCAACATATTCAGGATGAGTTCCACGCGCGATGAACATCCGGATGACGCATGTCAGCAACAATGTCTGCCAAAGGCGATGGACAATGAGTCCGAGAGCTGAGAAACATCGCTTGGGCGACTCGAGACACGCGTTGCTGGCGGGCCCGCGAGCGCCACCATGCCATGCCAAAGGGCGCCCGGAGAGCAGCCAAGACAAGAACAGCGCACTGACGAGCAAGGTGGGCGTCAGGGAGCCTGCCCTGCATGGAATCTGGTAAAAGTAAGCGGGTAGCCTTCCCCAATGCTCTCGAGAATACGTCCCGATACAGCGCAAAACAACTCGGAAGCAGAGACTTGCAGCTGCTCCAAGCGCGCCAGCGTGCCCAAGACCGTGGAGAACTCAGTTGGAAGGGCCCAGGGACATACAAATAAATACATCTATGCTTGGCGGATTCCTGGGCGCCAGCCTTGCAGATTCACAGCACTTTTGCTACAGACAGACCATGCTGATAATCTGTGTGATTGCGGCCCAGAGCCGCTCGCATCTAGATGCCATAGCCTCGCACGGGTAACTATTCACCGCGAGGCAATCACAACTCCAGTGCAAGTGTAGAAAGGCTCTAACAGTAGGGTGGGACGAAGGGAACCGAGGGAGGGAAGCTTGAGCAGTGATGCAACAACGGTCGCAACGGCGCCCTCTCATCCTGACTCGCAGAGAACACCAGGCACGCCAGAGCAATCTATGCTTGGCGGATTCCTGGGCGCCAGCCTTGCAGATTCACAGCACTTTTGCTACAGACAGACCATGCTGATAATCTGTGTGATTGCGGCCCAGAGCCGCTCGCATCTAGATGCCATAGCCTCGCACGGGTATTCACCGCGAGGCAATCACAACTCCGAACTAGAGCGCAAACACTGACACTTTGCGAAACTTTCACACTGGCCGTCAGGCCACATATCTAGTTAAAGTACAGAAAGCTTTATTTCGCAACGCTTGCTTGTAGGCTCTACTAAGCTCTACACATAGCCCTCTGGGATATGGTTCGGCGATGTGGGTAAGAAATCGCCCGGAACTGTCTTTTCCTTCAAGCACCCTGTGCGGGCACTTTGCAAAACTGCAAACGCCGCGGCCTTGGCAGCGGGCCCCTTTGAGCCCGGCAAGGTCGAGATGACAAAATCGAAGGCGAGTTCGTTTACGCCGCGGGGTTCCGAAAGCGCAAAAATCGACATCAAGATCCAGAACGTTACTGGAACGGGCAAGCCCTTGGGCCCCCTGGGAGACTCCAAAGCCAGGAGGTTGAAGGATTCTCGATAACTACAGGGACTCTAAGGGATCTGCACAGGGAAAAGAGGCGAAAGCTGAAGCGGGCTAGACGATTACCACGGGCAACCTTCAGACAGTCGGCGGGATTCAGGCGCGGGAGTCCGAGGGGGTGCTGAGCGTCTCGAAGCGGCGGGGGTCCATTCGGCCGATTACGAGCCCGCGACATTGATTGGCACGGAGTAGCTATCCACACCCCTAGGAGCATTCTGCTGCGTACCCAACCCCTGATCAGCTTCTGAATTCTACCAGACAAAACATCGGCAGCGGCGCCATGAACAATGTCGAGCTCGAAGCAGGCGGTCCCCCTCAGGACTAACCGAAGCGACCGAGAAAGGTTGCCGCTCCCACTGAAGACTTCTAACATGACTTGCTGCCCAGATTCGTTCACAAAACGAGCTAGGTCGCGCAGAGGACGGCGCCAATCGTATCGAGGCTTCGCTTCGCGGTGCCTTGAATGTGGTGTGGGAGCATGTTCAACTGTTCTTGAATCCGTCCTCCTTTGGCGCACCGCCTCACGGCCTGATCTGTGGCCCAACGACCTCTCTTTTTCACCTCGTCCTGGGTGTGGGCCCGGACCAGCAGCTCGTGGCTCGCTCCTCCGTGCCTGAGCTGGTGAAGGGTCAGTGGCAGCAACGGCTGAAGACCACTGTCCCTGGCTGCGGCGGCGAACTTGGCGTTCCACTCGCTGTGCGTCACGGGGAAGAGAGGGCTGTTCTTGGGACGCTCGCGCAGCAGCTTTTGGAAAAGACCGGGCAGCCAAGGAAAGGCGGGGCTGTCTACCAGCAGCGAGTCGTCGTACACCCCCGTCTTGCTGGACACCCCGGCTTCCCTTGGATGAAGCGTCACGATCCAGGTCCCGCGTGGGCCTCCATGAAGCACCGACGGGGGCACCAGGCTGTTGGTAGTCAGGGAGAGCGCTTCCGAAGGCCTCAGGTACAGGGCGAAGGCCACGGCCGTGAGCTCCGCAAGCACTCGCTGTCCGGCCTGGATGAGATGGCGGATGACAAGGCAGCAGGCAGCCCACGGCAGCGGGAGCCTCGACCGAGGTGGAGCCAGCTTGCGCCATCCTCGCGCAGCTCGGGTCGCACGCGGCAGACTGCTGCACTTCAAGCCCAGGTGGCGGCCCTCGAAGGCCAGCGACGCAAACAACTTCCACGCGTCCGTGCTCTCGCCCCCCTCCAAGAACTGCTCGTGGAAGTAGATCGCCAGGGTCTCGTCCAGTTGCTCCTCGGTCACCGTCACCAAGCGCGAGTGCTCCGCCCAGAGGTAAAAGTCGTGAGCTCTCCTCTGGTAGTCCCGGCGGGTGGCGGCAGACACCGACTCCTGCTCCAGAAACGAGTGACCCGCTCCGGGCCTCGGGACGACGTCCCGGCTGTAGCCCTGGCGGCGCTGCAGGCGCCTGGCGGCTCGGCGGTCGCTTTCCACGCGAGGCTCGTCGCCGAGGCTGAGGCCGGGCGGCGGCGAGTCGAGGCCGCGGCCAAGCTGGTCCCTGGTCCGCCCCGACCTCTCGGCAAGCCGCCCCCCGCCTGAACAAGGGCTGCTGCGCCTGGCATCTCCGGCGGCTGCGCGATCCGCCTCAGCTGTAAGGCCAGGTCGATTACGCGAGGCTGCGTCAGCACTGTTGCGCTCGGAAGGTACCCAGCGCCAGACAACGCCACAGCCACTGCACAGAGCCAACGCTGCCACCTGACGGCATACTCGCTGAAGTGGCGCCGATGAGGACCGACCCTTGAGCAAAGCCAGCAACGGGGCCATAGAGTCATTTAGGATGACATGAGTGTGTCTGAAATTCCGAGAGCTCCGAAGAAGATGCTTTAGACAGCTGACCAGAGCCCTGCCTTCCAAGATGACCTGGGGCTCCTCGCGCCCCCAAGGCTTCGAAAGGACACGCTTCCAGACGCCACCCCAGACCTCCTTCGAGACGCTCCTGAACTTGGCCTCCGGAGGCTTCGGGAAGACCTTGATGGGCTCCTCGAACAGCAGGCCGTGCGAGGCCTTCAGGACATGGTGGGGCTCGCCGAACCCCGCACTCGTCGTGGTCTCCTCGGTCTCATCCTCCCACATGCCGATGTCGAAGGCTCGGGGAGGCATCGACTTCTCGTTGTCTCGCCCAAACCTCCATCGCTCGTTGAAGGACGACAACTCGACGACCTGATCGTGTGTGAAATCCTTCTCAGTGATTCCAACCCCCCACCATGAGGCATCAACACAAGAAACCACCTTTGAGAGAGGCCTACCTGCGTTTCTAAAGCATAGGACCAACAAGGACTTACACCACCGTAGCTCACGTCGAACGGATCCCCAGAGGCGTAAAGACCTATGACCTGCTACGCGGATGAACGAGTACACGGCACTCAGAGCGCTCAGAAGCTCCCGCCTGATGAGGCCCCGAGAGGTATAGTGCGATATGACCCTCCGGAGCGTGTCCCCAGTACAGCGGTCCTGCCTCAAGATCTCCTGGACGCCAAGACGTAACCTCCAGCGTAGACGAGGATTCAACCCGATGACCGCATCATTCGAGCCAAACTCCCAGCCCAAAGTCTGACCACCTACCCCCTCCTCGACCTCGTGCGTAGGCAACCCGACTCGATTCAGTTCGCGGCCCACGGCCCTGGCGATGTCGCCTGCACGCTCCACAGACCGTGACAATGAGACGAAGTTGTCAACGTACTCAGTGCGTATGAAATCGTTGCTGCGATCAACAAGGAGGTTATGTGTACTGATGTCTGGGACAAGGGAGCTGATGTGCTCATTCAAGGTCTGACAGATCCAAAGACTCACGCTCCAACCCATGGGCGGGCAACGAAAGCATGGGACCACCTTTTGCGAGGGAAGCACAGGAATACCCTCGCCAACATGAGAGAGATTGAAGTCGCCTGCTCTGACGGGCGGGAGGCCGAAGTATTTTTGCAGCCATGGAGGCAACAGGATGTTATAGAAGGCATCGGCGATGTCCACGCCGGCCACGGCGATGGGGTCATCCCCGTCTACGGCGATCTGGCTGAAAGCTCCGCCGGAGGCCAACTCAACCTTGTCGGCCTCGGCGAAGCGCAATGACGAGTAGCGGCCATCTAGGATCATCCGTAGATCGCCATTTTTCTTGTGAACGAAAAAGAGCCCGACCGAGCACTCGCAGTCCAGCTGGAAACTCACCAAGCTAGAGTCCACCAGCCGCTGAAGCACCCGCTGATACAACTTAGGGTTACGAAGGTTGGGATCAACGTATAGCCGACGCGGTCCCTCAGCATGGATACGGTCCAACCCCTGTTCTCGGGGCAACAACAAATCTTGTAAACGGTCAGCGATCTTCCGGCCCACATCCCCAGCCAAGTGCTCTAACGTCTGCGGAGAGGTCGTAGCGGCAGGCAGGGAAATGCGGTCGACGTTGTCGAAGCCAACCGGGGCGATGGCCACGGCCTCCCCGTGGTGCGCCTGGGACACCCGAAGCTCCGCAAGGGCTCCTGCGCCGTCGAGATCCAGCGGAGGCTCTCCGAAGCGTCGAACCGCATCTTCCAGCTCTCGGTGTACCTCGGCATGGGCAGCAAGCAGCGGATCTCCAGCGGCACGACGCGGAAGGTCGTCATGTCCACTACCACCTAGGTACATGTCGTTGAGAGTCACGACTATCTCATTCACCATGTCAAGCCTATGATGGCGGCGGTGTACCCGCCGAGCTGCTGCCCGAGAAAGGGTCTTCGTGCTCTGAAGCTCGATGGAGGAAGAAACAGGATCAGGGCGAAGAGGAATCGGGAAGACATCGCGCTGGCGGCCATCCCGGCGAGAAGAATAGCGGCCCCCACGTACATCACTGACTCCAGGCGGGGAAACTGGAGCCGCCCTCTGATGCATCTCGGGCGGGGCGAGGGGCATCCCGTCCGAGGTCACTCTCACTGCCCCGAGAGGGCGCGGCGCTCCTCACGCGCTTTACGCAGCGACTTGAGGATGCCCGCGTCCCTCTCGACCATGGCGGACACGTGGTGAAGGAGGTCAGGGCACACCATCATCCTCCCGTCCTCCTTCGATGTCCCAGTGAAGGCGGAGGCCTCGCCTAGGAACGCGAACTTGGCGAAGCCACGGCCGCGGCCGCGTCCCTTCTTGTTCTTGTCCTCCGAGGCCTGTGGGGCCGCATGTAGTGAGCCCTCCGCATCCATTGCGTACACGTATTCGTACAGCTGTGCCTGTCGCATAGCCACCTCGACGCCAACGAGGTCGGGGAGATTCACCTGATCCCAGCAGGCCAAGAATTCGATCATCCTCATGATGCTCTCGTAGTGGGCCACCCCGTAGTCATCGTTCGTCAAGTGGTACTGACTCTTGAACTGCGTGAAATGCTCCAGCGGGCCCCCGCGGCGTCTGTCGATGAAGACGAAGCACCGCGCTGCCGACCGGGGGCCCTCCAGGGGCCAGCCTGGGAGTGGAGTCTGCTCGAACTTGGCGACAGCGCCTCGAAACTGAATCCGAGGGCGATGGCCATCTGACTGCAGCGAGATCCCCAGGAGCCGGGCGTCCAGTCCAGCCTCAGCGCCAGCATAGAGCGACAGGTTGAGCGACACCCGCCGGATGCCAATCCAGCCTTTGTCGGTCCTCATGATCCCGACGTCGCCTCCGAGACGCTCCGTCCCATTCAGGGCCACAACCGTCCCGCGGTCTCCCGCGGCCGTCGTCTCCGTCATCACCCACTCCGGAGCAGCAGGAGCAGCGAAAGGACCAGGGCCCCCGGCCGCCACAGGGGCCGCCGCTGCCTGCCCAGGCGCTCCAGCACCCACAGGTTGAGCAGCGGCTGCACCACCAGCAGCGATCCCGAGACCAGGTCCCCGCGCGGGCCCCACGCCCACCAGGGCGGCCGCGCCTTCAGCGTTGCCTCCAGCAGCGCCACCGTCGGCTCCGACCAGCTGCTGCCCAGCTCCCTCGCCACGCAGCCCGAAGTCGAAAGCCCGCAGCGCTCCTCCCGCAGGCAACACAGCAGCGCGGCCCCCAGCGGTCTCCCGAGCCAGGTACGTTTCGTCGGCCACCTGGATCACCGCCGCCATGATTGCGGTCTCCTCATTCACCGTCAAGCGTCGCCTGAACCCGTATAGCAGCCCTGCGTCCAGGCCCCCGCGCTCACGACGAGTGTCCACAAACCGAACGCCCAGGATGTCAGCGCTGTCCCTGCTATAATCTTCTTCGTAGACATCGTGATCAGGTGTGCTGCTGATCAACAGCAGACGAGTCTGAGGCCCAGTTGGCGGATCCTCTACCTGCCCCCAGATCCGACGCTGATGCCATCGCCGCTCGCCGGCGTACAGCACCCACGCCCACGGGCGGACGTCCGCCGGCGGGGCGACCATAGCCAATGGCGGCAGGAGGCTGTCGGACTCGTAGTCGACACGAGCACACGTTCCTCAGGCAAGAGTATCCCAGGACCACTGCGGCCTGTCCCAAAGCGATCAGCGCGTGGAGCCACAGGGCCACGAACTCTCCCAGCCAGCCGCTTGACCCCGAAGAGCTCTCGGTCGACCCCGCCGCTGGATCCTCACTTGGAGCAGCGACGCCAGGAGGCCCAGGGTCGTCAGCACTCTCCACCACAGGTGGCGGCTCAGGAGGTGTCGAGCTCGGACCTCCGCCGGCGTTCCCGCCGGCCTGCAAGGAACTCACGCCCGTTGGACACTGCAGAAGCGGGCAGCTGGGGCAGTGTAGAGTCGGGCACGGCGGGCACCCAGGGCACGCAGGACAAGGCTGTGTCCGCCACCAATATGCTGTGAAGAGCTGAGTGACAGCGCCCACAAGCCAGAATCCGTTGCGGAGTCCAGGCATCTGAACGCCACAAAAGCTTGAGCATTGATGCAACAACGGTCGCAACGGCGCCCTCTCATCCTGACTCGCAGAGAACACCAGGCACGCCAGAGCAATACAAATAACATGATCTCCATATGTTTCCATATTTTTGGGGTTTTCGTTTTCCCTTCCTCTTCCCATATGCTCCCATATTTTCTGGGAAACCGACGATTAATTGTGCCTGTGCGCTTTTTCCCACTTCTGATCAAAACGCGCGTCGCCACACGCCTGCTCCCAACAGAAAGGCACAGGGCGCACGTCTGAAATCGCAGCCAATAGCGGATGCGGACCGACGGACATGCGAACCAAAACGACATGTCCAAAAATGGAATCCAGCTGACGTCCGCGCCGGCATTGCGAAACTTCTCTGGCTCGTCGAAACTGACAGATTCAGCATGCGCGCGCTCGGCGATCAAGTTTTTCAACCAGAACGGGCACATGAACGGAGATCACAACATCAAATCATCAACATATCCCGCACAAGCTATGTACTTGCCTCGCAACCCCGTCAAGCCCTTATGCACGCAAAATCGCCCGCCACGTCGCCGTGTCAAATCGGCGCTCGCGGTGTGATAGCGCCAGAGAAAGCTTGCAACTAATGAACTGCGCTCAAACTGAGATGCCCCGAAGTTGATGTGGAAGTCGTTCGACGAGGCGATTAGAACGCAAACTCCCGAAAGCGCACACTGCCGTGTCCGAGGCATCGAGGGTCTAGGCAATGCAGCGCGGGCCGAACTGCCCGCTGCGGCCCCCCAGCGCCACGCCTCGGGCAGAAGTGGCGCGGGGAACAGACGCCGCGTCAACGCCCGCGTCGCGAGCCGCCGCGACAAGGAACGCAGACGCCGCCACCTGTGAAGAGGCAGTCGCGCATCCGAGCGCTTGTCCTGCATCGCGCCGCACACCCGCGGTCCGTTGATCGCCGCGCCGCAAGGGATGCGCGCAACAACGGACCTTCGTTCGGCGTGCTGGGCGGCCGGGGCGTCGACGAGCTGGCGACAGGACGACAGCAGAAAGTCGGGCGCATGTTTCGCGCCGGGGATTTCCCAGCCGAGCACGCACCTGTTGACGAGAAAACAGGCGGCCCAGGACATCCTGCGGAGGCGGCCGCCCTATGGCAGCATCGCGAAGGAAAACACCTTCCGAAACCATGCGTGCGACACCTTGCTGCAGACGCGGCGTGAAGGAAGGTGGCGACCAACGGGGTGCGGGCTCCAACACTTCAACCTGACCTTGCAACAACCGTGCGGGATGTGCCTCAGGGATAAGGTTGTGGCAACACTGACTCTGCGGGACGCCTGTAGAACAGGAAGTGGCGGCATCGCTGCCCCCCCGTCACGAGGCGCCAAGGCTCGGGCGAAAGAATCGCAAGCAGAAGGAGCACCAGCGCTGTTGTGGTTGAGCACATCCACAGAATGCGCGAATCCTCGCCCTCACAAGTGGCAAGAAATATGAGAGAAAACAACATGAAGTTTTTCATCTCAGCCCATCGATTATTGCGCGGGGGCTTTACCGAGGTCGGCTCCCCTAATTGCCGCGGCTATGTCGCTATTCACGCCCATGGGGGCCAGCGACGGGTCCATGCCGGCCAAACCCATGCTGCGCGCCCAATGCCGGCAAGAATCCAACTGCGTGGCGGCGAACTCACCGCGTGGCCAGAGAACGCGAAACTTTGCCGACGAATCAGGCTTAAACACGTCGTCACCCCGCAAGGCTGCTTCCATCTGGCTGGCACAAGAACTTCCGAAACTGGAAACTGGAAGCTGGAAAATCCTTAGCCGACGCTGGACGTTCATCAACTCACTGCGCCTCGTCTGAGAACTGGGTTGCAGTGAGACGAGTGTTGCTTTTTCAGGTGTGATGCCATGTGCGGTGCATGCTGTGCCACCACTTTGCGCGCACCTCGCCACCACAGGAGTGCCAGCAACATGAAAGACAACTGGTGCTGGCAAATTTCGCAACACGGATGCACGCAAACCCATTGACCCCAAAACTGTTGCAATTTGCCTGCGCACGCTCGGCATATCGTGGCGGTGTAAGGGGTGGAGCGACGCAAATCCAACAAGAAATACAAATAGGCAATGGGTTTTTGGAGAGCCGTGGGAAAGTCCTCCCAGTCACTGCCAGACTTAGCATGCACAGCACAACATATCATCAAGCACAATCCGCCCTGTCCAAGGGCGCCGCTCCCGCACTCGAAACTGTGGTGCCGCCAATATGAAAAGGATGTCGCAGTTGCTGGGTGGACTCCTCCATGCGCTGTTTTGCAGTGACCCAACCGAACTGCATGCGGACGTCCCCCACAATGACCAAGCACCCGAAACACGCTGCAGAAACCTGCACTGGCATCTTGCCGACACAGCCTTGCGCTGCCGAGTCCGCCGATCTGCAAAGCAGGAACGCTGACGAGGGCACGTGGGAAAACTGCGGGGCTCCCGATGCCGTCGGACGCGCTGCAGGAGCGCCAGCGGAGCATTCGCAGCGCCTGAGCAAGAACCTCTCTTGGCCCAGGGCTTGCAAAGGTGAGTCCTCGCGGTCTCATGTTGGATGGCCTCGTCACGTCCGCCTCGGGGTAAAAATGAGACATGCAACTATTGACGTCCTGTCGCAAGGGCCTTGTACCGCTTGTGGTCGGATGGCGAGGACGCGCACGCGTACGAGCCAAGCAACACTCGTCGGAACACGATATCGTGCTGCGCATATCTGACCCATGCCCCTAATTTTGCGCAAGATCGGGCTAGTTTGGCTTGACCGATGTAACGGGCAACTCTGGCTGAGATCTGAAGAAGCACCGACAAGTCGCAATCAGGCCCACGGTCACACACGCAAGACAACTGTCATTCAACAAACTCGTGCAAAGATTTGACGTGCTAAAGGATGTATTGGCTTGTATGACATAGAAGAGCTGCTCGGTGGGGGCCGTCTACGGCCAACGAGCGCTTCATTGCCGACCGGCTACGGCGACCTCCACGGAGCCACTGAGATCGAGCATGCTGAAGACCGAGAATGTTCGAAAGGGCGCAGCCAAACGTCTCACCATGCTTGTGGAGCGTGCGAGGCTTGTCCTGTCACGCCCTGTCAAATGCAGAACACAGAACGCTACACGAAGATTGGCAATCAGGCAAAAGGCGTGTCCACATGATCGCCCACAAGGCCGTGGAATACACGGCTTGCAACACAGACGCGCGTGCGCTTTGCTCAGGTGACAGTCCCAAGGCTGAAATGCAGAACACAGAACGCTACACGAAGATTGGCAATCAGGCAAAAGGCGTGTCCACATGATCGCCCACAAGGCCGTGGAATACACGGCTTGCAACACAGACGCGCGTGCGCTTTGCTCAGGTGACAGTCCCAAGGCTGACCCCACCCCTACTGTGGGACATCCTGTTTAGATGTATCACTCAAGATGTGTATCAGTAGAGTCGTCCAGGGCTTTTTTTTTTTTTTTTTTTTTTTTTTTTCTCGTCTGGAATTCAACGGGCGCCTCTCCCGAATCACCACCAGCCTCCTGCGCAGCCACCGGGCCCACCTGCGCGCAACTCAATGTGCATCGACCAGGCTGTACAGACATAGTCTCGGCCAAAATGGCTCTATACTGGGCACGACGAAAGTGCAGGAAAAAACCAGCAGGAAGATACGTTCAGGCCTAGATGTGGACGGGTGGAAAAGCACAAGAGGGGCTACGGCTACGCGGAGCGGAGCACGGAGAGTCGTCCAGGGCTGGTTCACATTCGTGCATCTATGCAAGATCGCATGTGCATGACTGTTTGCCGCGAGTCTCCTGCGCCAAAGGCTGCTCACCGAGCGGAACGTAATGTAGCGACTACTATGGAGACGACTACGGAGGTGGTGCAAACAGAGAGACGGCGGTACAGAGTTGACGGGGTACCTCGACTCCTCCGATCACGCACGGAGGCATAAAGGGATACACGACGAGAGAGGCCGAGGAAGGGGCGAGAGAGGGAGACGGGCGACAAGGGGGCGAGCGAGGACACGCGAGGGAGACTAGTTTGGGACACTCGGATACCGGAACTTGCACACCAAACCAATGCTGCCCTCAGGCTCGCCGCCGACGAACTGGTACGGAACAGAAGGCCCGATGCCCATCAGGACATGTTGCCCGAAACCGACAGCGGCCGCTGCTGGTTGGGCGACCCGTGGTCTCAAGTGAGCAACGCCCGCGGCGAGGCCGACAACGAGTCCTTCTCAACATGATCAGGACCTGGTGCCTCGGAGGCGACGATAGGGGATAGGAGCGAATAGCCCAGGGGGGAGCAATTCACGTATTCGCCCGGGAGCCTCACCGAAGGCATACAGTAGGAGCTCGACCATAAGCAACCTTCCACAAGAAACCCAACCCTGAGACCCCATGAGTCCGTTGATTTTTCGTATGGGAACGTCACGCTTTCCATCGCCAAACCACCGAACCCCAAAAACATCGCCAACGTCACGCTTTCCATCGCCAACGTCACGCTATCTATCGCCAAAAAACAGGGCACCCTGGAGGCAAGCAGGATGTGTCTTGGAATGGGTCTCCACTGCAGGCCATCGCCGCCCCAGGATGCGTGCATTGATCTCCCCTGGGCTATTCGCCCTCCTCGTCGCCCCCGAATTGCGGTCTTCGTGCCCGCTCTTTCCGTCCCTGTGCCGCTCGCCCCGAGGGGAGGAGGTGGCCGTGCCCCTCTCTCGGGTCGGACGGTCGGACGCGACGGGGGGGGGGGGGGCCCTTGCAGATGAGACGTCAGCTTCCCGGAGCTCACGCAGCTCGGGTCGGGCGAAAAGGGGGGATAGCGAATGGGGGGTTTGAGGATCAGCTCACGTGGATGATTTTCCTGGCGCCTCCCGGCGCCGGGAGGCGCCCATGTATCGAGGAATGGGCCTGGCGGCGGGGCCGAAACCATGTGCATGCAGCAGATTTCGTACCCCCCCCTTTCCCTATCCCCCCCTTTCGTTCGGCCCGAGCAGCGAAGCTCCCTGGCGCTCCCCCCCCCCAGCGCGGGAGGTGCCAGCCTGTGCCCGGGAGAGCGCACGGCGGCGGGGCCGAGACCGGCTGCACGCGGCCGGTGCCCTGCCCCCCCCCCCCTCCGTGGCCCGAGGCCTCCCCCCCTCGTCCGACCCCCTCCTCCCCGCGCCCCGCCGTGCGAAGGTGCCGGCGGTGCAAGGCGTGTCGGCCCCCGGCCAGGCTGCACGGTTTCCCCCGGGGCCGTAGGCGACCGGAGGAGGAGGAGGAGGAGGAGGAGGAGGAAGAGGAGGAGGAGGAGGATGAGGAGGGGGAGGAGGATGAGGAGGGGGGAGGAGAGGAGGAGGGGAGGAGGAGGAGAGGAGGAGGAGGAGGAGGAGGAGGAGACGGGTCGCCTAGCCCTTCGGAGAAACCCTCCAGGCCAGGCCCTCCCCGGGGCCAGGGGCCAGGGTCGGTGCGCGCCCTGCGCGGCCCTCGGCGCGCGGCCCTGGGTGCGGTGCGAGCGGGGTCGACAAGCGGCAACGCCTCGGGCAGCGTCGGAAGAGCAGCCGCCGGCTGGTCCAGCGGCCGCTCCAGTCCCAGACATGCTTGCGTCGTAAAAAAATCAGGACGGAAGCTTTTCGCCGTTTTCGGGCTCTGGAGGCCTTCGCCGGGCCTCGGGGCCGTCAAAAAACTACTCAGGATGAAAAACCGGCCCCGGGGAAAGAGTCGAGACTTCGGGGACGCCGTCCTGAAAAAATCAGGACGTCGCATGTCTGGGGTCTCTACAGACGGACTTTCATGGGACAGGACACGCGAGAGGGCAACAGACCCTTCCGAAGGCCACATTGCCACAGGAATGCAGGAGGCATGGCTCGCGAGACACAGGACACAAAGGTACCCTTGATTTGGCAGGGTCGACTTATTAATCCGGGCCGACTGTGCACCGTTCGCATCACCCCGTTTTCTTTCGCCACCCGATGGGGGCCCAGTGCGCTCTCGTGCCTCCGTTGCAGTCCCCAGTGGCCTCGTGCTTCTCGGAGCCTGCTGCCTCGGTCGTCCGCAGCAACAACTGCTCCCTCCCTCCTCCCCGCCCCTCCCCTGCCTCCCTCCTCCTCCTCCTCCTCCTCCTCAAATTCCCCCCACCCTCCCGATGTGAAGGGCCAGAAGGGGGGGGGGCCAGAGGGTAGGCCGAATGTCTGAGAACAACGATGGGGAAAGCTCCTGAATACAGCAAATATCAGCGTGCAACTGGATTCGATTCACACGCCCTACCTTGGGGGTGCCCCCCTTCCCCCTCGATGAACCCCCGACCCCGTCCTTCCTCTATCCTTTTCCTTCTAGATATTCCTCCCTGTCACACCCCGAGGCTGGTCGTAAAGGCGGGCCGAACGTTTCGCCTGAGACTTCCTCACCACGTATGACCCTGATGCTCAGAAATTGACAACCGCTTCACGGATTGCAGGCGGGTGGTTTTCAAAATGTGGTTCTCGCCTTAGCGCCACGCGCATTCATCTTGAAAACTTGCAAGGCTTTCGCGTATCGAGGGCGTGTGGTTTTCGTGGCTCTCGCCTTGGCGCCGCGCACTTTCGTTAAACAAATGGAAATATTGCCACAGAGTGAGGGTGTCACGTTTTCAGACAGTGGCCATAGCCTCAGCGCCAAACACATTCGTCTAAAACATGTGATGAAAGGGTTTCACGAATTGAGGGCGGGTGGATTTCAAAATGTGGCTATCGCCTCAGCACTGCGCACATTCGTCCTAAAAGTGTGTAAGAGCTTCAAAGATTGAGGGCGGGTGGTTTTCAAATTGTGACTCTCGCCGCAGCGCCGAGCACATTTGTAAAACAAATGCAAGAGTTTCACGGATTGAGGGCGGGGCGTTTTCAAACTGTGGCCCTCGCCTTAGCGCGCACATTCATTTCAAGCATTGCAAGGAATTGACATATTGAGGGCGGCCCCTATTCAAAATGTGGCTCTCGCCTTAGCGCCGCGAACCTGAGTTTTCAACTTTTGCAAGAGTTTCACCGGTTCTTATAGATACTGTACCAGAGAAGGCGTTGTGGAGCAACTCTGGATTGTCAGGGCGCAACAAGTACGTTGATTTGGTGCTGAAATCCCAGGGATGGCGTTCTGGTACGGCCACGATGATGAAGGATCGCAAAGACGTAACAGTCAGGTTAACTCGTGGCGTTGACGTCCTGAGAATGAGGCCTATGAAGAAGGATCTTGAAGGGAGGGTGTATTTCAACATCGTTGATGAGCCTTGGGCTTGCATTGGTCCCTCCTCCTTGTCCCTCCCTCCCTCCCTCCCCCTCCTGCCGCATCCGTTCTCGGCCCCCTCCTCTTACCTCGTCCTCCCTCTTCCCTCGCCCTCCCCCTTCCCCCTCCCCTCTCCTCCTCTGCCGTGCCCGCCCCCCTCTTTCCCCCCCCCCCCTCCCTCCCCTCCATCGGCCGACCCGCCCCCCCCAATGGCCCTCCGTCGCCCGCCCCCTCCGCCCGCCCCCCTCTCCGCCCCCCCCCCGCCCCCCTCCGCCCCCCCCCTCGCTCGGCCGACGCCCCTGCCTCGCCCGCCGGCCTGCCGCCCGCGTGGTCGCGGGCGCCGCGCGGGGGGCGCGCGGCCGCCGCGGGGCGGGTTGCCCGTTGCCGCGGGCACCGCCCGAGGGGCACCGCCCGGGTTGCCGCGGGGCCGCCTCGCGCCCGAGCGGCTGCGGCGGCCCAGCGGCAGCGACGACGGCGACGCGCGGGGCACTGCTCCCCGCGCCGGGGGCCCCCCAGGTGGGGCCCCACGTGGCCCGACGTGCGGCGAGAGGTCGACGAGCGGCGGTCCGTGCCCCCGTTGGGCTTCTGAGGGCGCGAGGGGGCCAAGCCCTAAGCGCGCAGGCCGCTGCCGCCGCCCCGCGATCCGTCGTGTGGGGGCCCCGGCGTGCCCGCAGCGAAGGCCACGCCGGCGACAGGTCACTCCTGCGTGCGGCAGAAGTGGGCCCGCGGGCCCCCCTCGGCCAGTCCCCCCGTGCCGGCGCCCGAGGGCAGGCGCGAAATCCTCGTCGACCGCGGTTCAGTATCCGGGAATGAAGACCTGGGGACATTATGCACCCTGGTCAACAATCCCAGGACGTTAAACCCCGGTTTTTGGACACCCGCAATGGGTACCGAAAGAATGGGTACAATGCCCAACAACAAGTGTTGTCTCAAACCGACAGCGGCCGCTGTTGGGCAGGCGGCCTTTCTGTCTCGAATGGACACAGGCCGCGGCGGCGTGGACAGCGACTCCTGTTCAAAATGAACAGGAATTGTTGTTGGGCATTGTACCCATTCTTTCGGTACCCATTTCGGGCGTCCAGACGGTTGATACCTGTGTGAGGTCCCCCCCGTCGTGCCGGCGCCCCCGGCATGAGCCGCGGGGCCGGCCACCGATGGGGTTCTGGCGGCGACCCCAGCGCGGCCAGCAGAACCACAGAGGGCGGCGGCCGACTTTGCGCGGCGTCTGCGGCCCGTGGGGGCCTGTCCTGGCCTCCCGGGGTCGCCGAGGACGCCTCTGGACGAAGCGCCCGCCCCAGGGAGGGAGTCGAGATCCCCCGACTCCTCCTCCTCCTCCTCCTCCTCCTCCTCCTCCTCCTCCCTCCCTCCCTCCCTCCCTCCCTCCCTCCCTCTTTACCTCCCTCCCTCCCTCCCTCCCTCCCTCCCTCTGGTCCTCGTGCGGGGCAGGAGCAGGGGCCGCGCCGCGAAGGCAAGGCGGCGTCGGAGGACGGGCGATGGGCGACGGGCGACGGCCTCTTCGACTCGGGCTGCTCTCGGGGGCCAGTTTGGGTTCTCGTCTTCGCGGCTGGCACGCAGCTCGGACCTGTTCGGGATGGACCCCGGCAGCGAGGTGCCCGCGGGACAAACTTTGGGAGCACACTTTGGTGCTGGAGAACGACGCCGACGACAACCATTTTTAAAAAGGGCCTCATCTAGACCTCAAAGGGCGCCGTCGCGGTCACGGCTGGATTCGCCTCGAGATCGTGGTCGGAGCGCACCCGTGAACAAGCGTCCGAGGGACAGGCCTGACGCCTTGACAAAATCAAGGAGGTGTTTGTAATGTTACGTATGTGGCAACATCTGAAATTAACCAAGATGATAATCGGCCCTGGGAAGGGGTCGACAGCTCTGGGGCACCCGTATAGAGGAAAATCCGCCGACCCTGTCGGCGTGGGCGAGGGGCTTGGCTGTTCGAGTCGTCGTCTCCGTCGGTCGTCGCCTCCGTCGTCCCCTTTCCCTGCAGCTTCCTTCTCAAGCTCGTGAGCGAGAGAAAAATCTAGCAGTGTCGTAATCGAGTCGAAGCCCCTTCCCTTTGATCCCTTCCCCAGGGGGGGGGGTCCCGGGGGGGGTCCCGGGGGGGGTGGGGGGGCAGATTCGTTTTTCCTCGGGAGGCCTAGAAACCTCGAAAACACTCCAAATGAGGTCCGAATGCCCAAGATGGCCCCCGAGACGGCCCAAGAGGGCCCCGAGTCGCCCAAAGATCGGCCGAAAACGCCCAAGATAGCCCCAAGACCGTCCACGAAGCCTCCAAGACGTCCCAGGCCCCCTCCAACAGACCCCCAGGAAGCCCCAAGAGGCCCCCACGAGGCTTCCAAGCGGCCCCTAAGAGCTTCCCAAGAGGCCCACAAACTACCCCCAAGAGACCCCAAGAGCGCTCGTCGTCGTCGTCGTCGTCGTCACCATTCAGGGTCGGCGGCACCGGCCGTAAGGCCTTCGCAATAATACACACAAAACATGGAGGGGCGGAGAGGATGACAAAAAATCGAAACAAAACACGCCACTGAAACACAAGAATGTGCCATCAGAAATCTGGGGACGGCGAACACGACGGCGGACGGACGGTGATGAACGATGGCCGTTGGATCACGAAGCGCCGCAGCTTCAGCGGCAGCAAGAGGGACATTACAGGGGGCGTTCCAGGGACACGAGGCGGGGGGGGGCCGCTCTCTTCTCCCCCTTCGCAGTTGGCAGCTGGGCTGGCTGGTTGGGATGGCTCCTCGTCCACGCCTGCGGGCGCACGTTGGCCGAGAGTTCGATCGGTCGACTTGCTAAACGGCATCGCCGTGCTCTGGAAGCACGCACGCCGGAGGCGGGGAGGGGGGCCAGGACGGGGGAGGAGGATGTGGGGTACAGTGGGGGCGTTGACCTAAGGAACCCTAAATAAGGAACGAGGCCCCTTTTTCCCATAAGTCAGACTTCGATCTCCCATCGAAACCCTAAGCAAAACCAAAGGCGAACTGCAAAACAACTAAGGAACACCGAGCCCCTCCCCAACGAAAAGGGTTCCTTCCTCAGCGCCCCGACTGTAGGGGGCGGAGGGGTGGGGGAGGGGGTTGGGGGAGGAGGAAGGACCGAAAGGGGAAGGGGAGACCAGGAGGGGGACGACGATGACAAGATGAGCGAGCGGCCCGAAACCACGATCCGTGGTCACGGGGGCTATTCGGTCACCTCCTCCGAGGCCTCGGGGAGAGACGAGGCCTCCACGAGATCGACGCCCTCCGAGGCATCGCGCCTGAGGAGCCGCTCCCCTGGGGCTCCCAAGCCAAGGAGGTCCGCCCATACGAGGCCGAAAAACACGCAGCACGCACCTGGGGGGAATCCTGGCCCCCTCCTCCTCGTCCCCATCCCCGAGACAGGGAAGGGCGTACGGGGAGACATCGCAAAAGAGTCACCTCCTTCATCCCTCCCTCCCACGGCCCCTTTGCATCTGGAGGCCCAGGACGGGCCAAGAACGTCCAACAGCTCGGGGACCAAGTTGGAATAAATGATTGTCGGTGAGGTGGGGGAGCAGGGAAAATGGCACCACCAGCACCATCGTAAAGAGCCGCGCCGCCCTGGCAAGGTGGTCCACCCGTCGTGCTGGGTCCCGCTTGAGCCGTCTCCAACCGCCAGCTCGGCGAGGCCTAGTGGACTTCTTCGCAGGAGGTGGCCCACTGGTGGTGGTGCCGCGTCCCATTTTCCCGAAAGGAGGAGGAGGAGGAAGAGGAGGAAGAACAGAGTCGTCTCGTGATCGCCGGGGTTTCCGAAGGCAGAGAGACAGTGTGAGAAAGAGAGATGTAAGATGAGGATGAAGGAGGGAGGGGGCGGGGAGGGGGGAGAACGAAGGATGACGGAGGAAGGAGGGAAGAGAGAGAAATGAGAGCAGGGAGGAGAGGGGAGAGGAGAGGGCAAGCCAGGTGCGCCTGTGCCATACCTGACGTCCTGCGCCTCCCACCAATCCCTGCCCATTGCGCAGACTTGCCTCTATCAGCGGACGCGTCTCATAGCGGGTCTGCAACTCCCAACAAGACCCCATCTCGTAATGCGCACTCGAAAGACGGGGGGCTGACCAGGAGGAAAGGAGGCGGAAAAGGAGGCGGAAGGAAAAGACAAAGAGGAGGACGAAGAGGACGAACAGCAGCACCGGGAACCAGAGTGGAAGGAGCGGGAGGAGCTGGAGGACCAGGGGATTGCGAAGGAAGTGAAAGGAGGGGGGCGACACCGACGTGGAAGGATTCGGATCTGCGCTGGGGCGACTGTGCTATTTTGAACTACGGGGACAGATCGCCGATACGAGCATGAGGGCCCACGAGGCAGCGAGAGCACCGCTCCGAAACACCGATGACAAGCATATGGAGAAACAACAAATACTATTCGACGTCGGATACGCCCCCCCCGCTTCCAAAAATATGTGGCCCGCCTGGACAACCGCCCGCCTGCCCCGCACCAACCAGTTTCTCTAGCCTGGAAGGTCCCTCCCTCCGAAGGGCGTGGTTGCGAAACGCCCTCACCCCCTGCCTGAAAACCGCCCCCCCCCCCTAGGGAGTTTCACAGGTGCAGGGCCAGGGGGCCGTACAGGCGGGCACGGGGCAGGATCGCGCTGGAGCAACAGGAAACAGGCAATATCAGCGGAATGCATCAGGTCGGTCCGAATTCACAATTGAAATAGCTTGATCTGACCTCGCGGCCCTGCACCTGTGAACTTTTCTCAGCCAGGAGGGAGGAGCGAGGATGAAGGAAGGAGGAGCGAGGGGAGGATGGGGGAGGAGTGAGGAGTGAGGGACCCCCAAATCGGTACCGATGGAATCCCCGAAACAGGAAGTGGCAGTCGAGCCACAGCGCGGCCTGGGTACCCTGAAAACCTAAGTAACAGGACCACTGGAGTCCCCCAAACCCGAAACCTTTGCCATGTCATGGCGTCGACGGCGACGCCCTCCAGCCCAGTGGCAAAATGGCGAGCTGGCCGTCCAGAGCAGCCGGCCGGGCCGCGCCGTTGTCGTCACCGTCGTTCTAGCCGTCGTTGTTGTCGTCTCCATCGTCGAATCATCGTCGTCGCCGCTGTCGATGTCGTCGGGGCCACCGTCTTCGTCCCGAACTGTCCGTTGTCGTTGTGACGTCGTCGTCGTTGATGTCCATCGTCGTCGTCAGAGTCGTCGACGTCGATGTCTATCGTCGTCGTCGTCAGAATCGTCGACGTCGATCGGTGTTGTCGAGAGTCATGGATCGTCGTCGTAGTCATCATCGATCGTCGTCGTCGAATTCGCCGTCGACGTCGTCGATGCTGTCGTCGACGGAGGTCAGACTCAGAAGCCTAAGTTGATTTCTTTCGTTGCCATGGCATGGCAAGGATGCACAACAGAGCAGCCTCCGAAACGATGAGTCAACACCAGACTCTAGACGGCCAGCAGCTATGCAGCATCGCACGGGGAAGTATGCAAGTCGGTCGCTATGTGTTCATGTTTTGTGTGCCTGTGTTTGTTGGCTTTGTTTGTTGTATTCTCTCTAGCTTCGCACCCTCGTGCAGGGAGGGACCGATCTTGAAAACTGACAGTGCCAACTTTTGTCAAAGCTGATGCATCACTTCCCAGCCGTGTCATCATCTTTCTTCTCATTGGGGTCGGGGTTCTTCTTGATGATCTCAAACACCTCCTTCACCAAAGCCACGTTTTTGTTCAAGCCATCTAGGCTGCTGACCAGCAACTCCATAGACTTGCTCGCGAAGTTGATGCTGTCGCCGTCGAAGAAGTGAAGGATCGACATCTTCACGCACGCCATATCGTCCACAGGCTTCGTGTGCTCCATCAGGATCCATCCAGTGGGCGTGTAAGCGAAGTCCCCCTGCGCGACCGTCGCCTGCTTGATGGAACCGGGGTGCTCCCTGATGAAGTCAGCAATCTCAGCACTCGTCATCGCGGCAATCGTCTTGAAACAAGCCTCGAGGGTGATGCCCTTGGAGTCCGAAGCCGCAGCCTCGCTGATGTTCTTACCAGACCACGCTACGTAGTTGTCTGCGCGCACCATCACGACGTTGGCGATGCCTTTGAGGGTCAGGCGCAACTTCGGCATGAAACAGTTCTCAGTGCCAGCATACTGGGCGTCGGCGGCACTTGCTGATAAGGCTGGAACGAGGAGCTTGAACACTTCAGGGTGGTCTTTCTTGAAGGTGTCAGGGTTGTACAAGTACTTCTTGAGTTCATCGGGGAAGCATCCAAGAACAGCTGTCATTGCGCGCTGCTGATCCGTAGGGTCCTTCATCGGCGCAGTCGCGCGCCCCGAGCTGGTTCGTTGTGGGCTGTTGAGGAACTTATGTTGGAAAGCCTTCAGCGTCGCCTCCGGCACCGCTGCGCCCACCTGGCTGCCGCAGCCAGTCACCACGAAAGGCTCCTGTAAGGACTACGGGAATACAGAAAGATGATGAGCGAGAGGGGAGGCATGATGCGAGAAGGCCTTCATGGTCGACTCGTGGCCTTTTCAAGCTGACTCCGACGATGGGACCACACAAAACCAAAAAGCAAAGGCCTTCCTCCCGATACCTGACCTCATCGAAAAGTGGATTTCGTTCGATTCGAACCCCAAAGCAGACCTCGAAATGATTTTCCAAAGCCAGGAAGGAGGGAGGTGGAAGCGCGATTGCCCCATTGCGTCCAACAGGCTCGGATTGCTGCAGGTGGTCGCGTCGAAGCTGTAGGCGTTCATCTGCTGATCCTCGCCGTACTCGAAGTTCAGAATGTCGCCAGTGGTGTTGATCTTGGCCTTCTTGGGCAAGGGTGGCCCCATGACGGCCGCAGCTGCGGACTTGGCGGCGGCGGCTTTCGTCTTGTTCTCTTGGATGGTCTGCAGCTGCTTGGCGCGGGACTTGCGCAAGGTCTGTGCATCTTTGACGATGGCTTTGTTGGCGCCGATGAGCTGATTCATCTTGACCAGCTCTGCTTTGCACATGTTCTCGAACGTCTTCAACTCCTCAGCGCAAGTTGCGGCCGAGAGCTCCGTCTGCTTGTCCTTGAACTCCTCGATAGAGATGATGCTGAGAAAGTCCGGGCACGGTGATTTCCTTGTCTGCGACTTCACCAAGGCTTGGCACGCCTTCAGGTTACAAGTTTGCGAAAAGGCAACCAGAACTTCCTTGCGCAGCTGCAAAATCTCCAAGTGCTTCTTGAAGTATTCCGCGTCCTCGACCTGATTGATCATCTTCTTCTCCACATCCACAACCTCAGCCAAGGTCTTGTCAGCCAACTGCCTCACTTTCTCGACCGTCTCCAGGTGCTTCGTTTCCGCCTCGAGGGTCTGCGTGTCGCAATCCCAGGGCCTCCTTTTCTTATCATTGCCATCGCCTCCTCCGCCGGCGCCGGCGCCCGAGTCGACAGAACCAGCTGTGGGCTCAACCTCCAGCAGATCGGCGTCCGACTCCGACTGCTGCTGGCGAATGCTGGCGATGATGTCTGTAACTGAGCCTGCCGCTGCCGCAGACTGCTTTGATGAGAAGGTGCCCAGGTTCAACGGGGTGAAGGCGGATGCTAAGGAGGACCTGCGTTCTTTCTGCCTCTCTTCCACGGCCTCCTTGTCAACGAGATTCTCGAGCTCACGGAACGAGTGCGATTTCGTCAATGAGCGCTTCATGCTGGCAACGGCGGTATTCGAGGGCTTCTTCTGTTCAGCCTCGCGCTCCCTGACAGTCACTTGCTCGCCTGACTTGTCGCGGTCGTGGACGGTGTCCCACACTTTCACTTTGATCCGAAGAGCCTTCTTGGGACCGAAATTGTCGGCTTCGGTGCCTGGCTTCTTGTCCTCGACGGCTTCCACCCTGGGCCCAGGATCGGTGCGCATGCCTTCTTGCGCAAGGCAGGAGGGCGTATACACCGATCCTGGGCCCAGGGTGATCCTGGCCAGGATCGGTGTTGGTGTATAGTTGGTGCCTTCCTATCCTTCGTCAGCCTGGCCCACTCCGCTGCAATCTCGGGGTCAGTCAACCTGCCCCCTCGCGCAGACCTGCAATGCTCTTCAAAAACCATGAAGGTCATCATCTCGCTTTCGCCGTCGTGCTCGGTCTCGGTGATCGCGTAGGTGCCCTTGAAGAATGACGCGAAGTCGAAGTGGGCGCGAGCTCGCCCCCGCCCCAAAGCGGGCGCATCCTCAGCAGACTTCTTCATGAGGGCCATGAGTTCAGCGTTGTCCCCAGTCGCTGCCTTTTTTCTTCAGAGCCACTCCGTACTTCTTTTTCTTCTTGTCCTCCACCTGGTCCAGAAGGGCCCCCCAGCCCCTCATGTGGGCTGGGCACATGTCGACCTTGCGATTGCTATCAAATGGCTTTTTGTCCACGATGCAGATCTTCAGCGTTGACTTCTGGTTGCCCTCAGCCTGCGGAGGCGGCGGCGCCGCCTTAGCTGGCGATGGAGTTGTTGGCCCAGACGACGAGGGCGTTGCTGGAGAGACTCCGCCCTCGCGAGGGCTAGGGGTCTCGACCTCGGCGAGCCCTGACGCGCCGAGCTCCTCTTCCCACTCGTCTCCCATCGCGCTGCTGCCTGATCACCGATTGCAACCTGCAAAGAGAGCCCTGGAGGGCGCCAGATCCTGAAAGGCTAGAACCCAGATGTTCTACGGAAAATGAACAGCAAGGCACAGGAGAAGAACTCGTGGACCGAGAAGTCTACCTCCAGTCGCTTCTCAGGAAGCCTCACGTCGCGCATCGCGCCTCCTCGCGAAGCGCGACGCGCTGTTATCCGCGCGCCCTCGCGATACCACCCTGGAGTTGCGTTGCTCTCCAAACCGGTGTCAGCTTTGGCCGCGACCCGCGATGCGCGATTATCTTCAAGCTCTTGCGGGGGCGACTCTGGGGCTTCGACGTCCGCTTCGCCGTTGGCGTCTGCGTCTTCCGTTCTCCCCCCGCCATGTTCATGGATTTCTACTCTTCCTTCTCCTCCACCTCATCCTCTTCATCATCGTCATCATCATCATCAACATCGACGTTGTTGTCGTCGTTGTTTCTCGTTTTGAAATTCGTCAGGGCTTTTTGGGTTGAGACCTGTTCTGGGTGCATCCTACCGCCCGGGGCGCTTCTGGGTAGGGGCCCGTAACACTTGCACATGCCGTTCACGCCCGGGGCACATGTGAAAACTCTGGACGGGGCCCCAAACTACATGTACGCGTTTTTGGTGAAACCTATTGTTTGGGAAATCGCGTCCCAAGAGGTACCCGTCTGGATGGGGTTCTCGGGGATTCTCGAGCCTCCAAACTACATTTGCGCGTTTTGATGCGTGCACTGTTGCGCTTCAAACGTGCAGGATACTCGACCAGCACAGCCCAGACCAAAGACTCGTCTCAAGGCACGGGTAATGATGCAATGCCATTGGGCATCCCTCAGCCTCAGATAAGTAGATACACCGACGTCGGACATGGCCAACGTGCCCAGAACGCACGGCACTGGGAGGGGCGGCGACGCAAGGTTGCAAGGGTAACATTGATGAGATATGGTGCCCTCACGTGAGTCAAAGACCTCAGCGCGAACTTAGATCACAAGAGCATGTTTTACACTGCATCATGCAATTTGTTGGCCACTACTCCCTGACATCCTATACGACGCGAAACTCGCGAATCGCAGCAACCAGCGTTTGCCCCCGCGGGCTCCATGCGCGCAAAACGTATACAAGCAATGGGCCTACGACGCCGACGTGCGTACCATTTCCAGCCACTGACTTGACATCGTCACCTGACAATGACTTCGATCTGAGAATGGACATGAATGGGCAGCGGCGCGGGAGATCATCGCCAAGCACAGGGACACCTTCTACTTGAAGGTGCTCCAGAGGAATCATCACGCGCTTCAGGGATAGAGAATGCATCAACGATGTCCGAAGAAGCGTCGGCACTACACTGATGCATCGTGTAATGTGCTCCGCCGTGTCCTTCAAGTCCGCAATGACAGCGTCTTGAACATGTTTCCCCATCTTTGTGGCCAAATGTATATGCCCTTGAAGCCTCGCCCAACTACCAGCGTCCAAAACATCATCGCAAACCCATTCGGTCTGCCCTGAGAACTTCCGTTTTCTCGCCATTTCCCTGAACAATTCTTGTTGCTCCTCAAACCCAGCGCAGAAGAAAGCGTTCCCATCCAAATCCACCGCTCTTCCGAACAGCCAGCATATTCCATGGCCATCCAACGTGTAGGGCACATTGATTATGCATGCTGCCTTCTTCACCATGATAGTCCATCTCCGGGGCCTTGAGCACGGCCATCCAAAGTGTTGCGGCGTGATGATGAGGCTGACTATGACGCATTTATCTTCGAACTTGTCTTGCAATGCTTTGATTGGAAAGTTGCGCGTGCATTCGTGAATGATCACATCGTCATCCTCAAAGAGGCGCTCGTGCACCCAGCACTCGAAGATCACGGCCGTTGCCCCATTGAGACCCAGTTGTTGGCCCATTGCACTCCAGTCAATGCAAGGCGCGCCAGCCACATGCAGACGCAGCTTGCCACCAGCGCCTTCTTTGCGGAGGCGGCGGGGCGCGCAGCAACTCCGAAAGGCAGGATGACGCGCGCGCGGTGCAGTCTGTTGTTCTGGGTGATTGCACGCCCTAAAATAGGATTTCAAGATCTTGTCGCACTCCATTTTGAATTGGCCCGCCAGTGTTTGAGCTATTTTTTTTGCCCAACTTAGTTTTGCTGCTATCAGCCATGGTGTCAGTATGCTGCCCGCTTGTCATGTTGCTCAAGTGTGTAAGCTGCAGAGCAACATCTCGAGGGTACCTATGCAGAATGTCCTTGAAAATGCATCTTGGAGGATTCTCATGGTTACGGAGAACAGCTTGGCACGCAGCGTCGATGTCTGTAGCTGATTCGAGAGAAAAAAGGCCAGGTCCCTCTGACGATGCGAATCCGAGGCTCACTGCTGACTCTTGGATAAAAGAGCATGCCATCTCAACGCAACCCATCCCTGAGAAGCAAGTGGCGAGGGAGACGCCGTTTGCCAAACTCTCCCCGAACACATCACACAACCTTGAATCACCAGTTTTGTCTTTCAACGCTTGAATGCACCAACTAGGCCAGTCAAACAGATCGCGCATGCTCGAACAACCAGCCACCAAGGGCGTTGCTTTGCCACGGCCCCTCAGGGATCCGACTGATTCAGCTGAGCCCGCGCCTATCACGAGAGATCCGGGTGGCGCGTCGCCTTCCAGCTCAACGTCCATGTCAGGAAAACCAAACGTGATCCAGCTAACCGCTTGATCCAAAATGACCCAGGAGGAGGTAGAGGAGGCGAGGCGAGCTCCATTATCAATCAATCAGATCCCATCGCAGGCTCCTAGAACTTCGAGGGCGATATGGGAGCTCATCATAACCTAGCGAAAGTAAATTCATCTTGATGATTTCGTTATCGGCCTTCATTTGCGCCAGGCGGAAACAACGTGAGGGGAATCGCCACGCTGATGTATGACTGTGAACTGGGATTGCAGGGCGTGCGCACCACAGGACCACCATTGGGAAGGCAGAACGCATGTGATAACCCAAGTGTAGACGTTGAAACGTGTGCTGGTGCGTTGCAATGCATTGAGAGCAATAAGATCACATGGAATACAAGGAAAACCAATGAATAATGATCAAAGACTATGCAGAAACCAGCCAAAACCATTGAAATCATGCAAAACCTTGCTAAATATCACAAAATCGTCGATATCACTATGATCGCGTTGAACATCTTCAGAAGTCATATGAAACAACCTGAAACCTTGAAAAAACATATAAAACCGTAGATGCACCATAAAATCATTACAAAACATTGAAAAATGCAAAAAAACGCTGAGAATCGTTTGAAAAACAATAGAAACGCTTCAAAATCACAAGAAACACTAAAATACTGATACAAATTTCCAAACGCGATAGATTCAGACCATCTCAATGGATTTCAATGGGTTTTGGACGGTGTTGAGAATGGTTTTTATGTGATTTCCAATGGTTTTGGGCCGTTTCCCCGGTTCTCCCCGGTTCTCCCCGGTTCTCCCCGGTTCTCCCCGGTTCTCCCCGGAACTCCCCGGAACTTTTTTGATGATATTCAATGATTTTTGATATGTTTAATTGTTTTTTGATGATTTCATATGTTTTTCACCAATTTTGCTCATTCTTTGATGTTTTGAACGGTTTTCAATGCATTTGTATTGATTTCACTGTTTCTGGTGTGTTTTTCACGATTTCGTAAGATTTTGATGTATTTGAGAGGTTCTGTACGGAAGTTCATTCGTTTTTGTTGGTGTGGCTGGCTTCTGGCTGAGAGTTGTTGTTTTTGATGGTTGTCGCATGTATTTGATGTTGTTTTCTGGGTCTCAACGTTCGGTGATGTGTTTCGATGTTATCGTTTGTTTTCATGCGAGCGTTTGTTCCTGAAGGCAACTGATTCAGAAGATCCCCAACGAATCCCAAGGGCCTAAGGGCGTCCAAAGACTGGTACAGCCCCCAATGCTGTTCTTGCGGTTCGCATGGTTTGCCGATTTGTCTCAGGGGGACACAGATGGTAGGAGGGTGACGATGATGTGATGTGATGTGGGGGGTTTAATGTCAATCTGAGCTGTCCGAGCTGGGTGCAGGGGGGGCAGCAGCGCGGCCGCGCGCTCTGCCCCTCCCCCGACCCCTAGCCTTCCCACGCCCTCGTCCGGCTGGCGCAGGGGCAGCAGGGGCAGGAGGAGGGACCACAGCAGCCCCAGCTGGGCCGTCCAGGCCCGCAGGAGCGGCCCCACCAGCAGCGGGTTCGGCGTCTGGGTGGGGGGCGTACCTCATTTGTCCCAGGGGTCTTGTACACTCTCCTTTCCATCCTACGTCTCCTCCTCCCTCCTCCTCCTCCTCCTCCTCCTTTACCCCTTCTCTTCCTCCTTATCCTCCTCCTCCTCCTCCTCCTCCTCATCACTTCCTCATCCTTTTTTTCTCAGGGCTTCGCTCCTCTTTCCCTCCCTCCCTCTTCCTCCTGCGAGCCTGACTCAAGCTTGGACTCAAGCCTCTCATGTTATTCCTCCTTTCTCCTCCAGGGGCACTCGACATCGTCCAATTCAGCATCGGTAAGGACAGGTCCAACTGGGCCATCAGTGATGACATTCTCGGCGAGGAAGGCCTCGGTGGGCGGTGGATCACTTGCGGTTAAGGTGCTTGGCCTGGTTGCACCAATCCTTCAATGACCTCAGTGCGCTATCGTTATGTGCTGGTGAGGCGGAGGTCATGGTTATGGACTTGGTGCACCCTGTGACATCGGAGAAGCGATGAAATGGACAACTTGCTCTCCACCCACCATACGGCTTCTGGGTAGTAACTTTGATAGGGTGGATGGTAAAACAGCCCCAGCGAAATGTTGCAGGCGGAGCAGGAGCACCGGCTGGACCCTTTGCACCTCCGCCTCCAGCGTGGCCTGGAAGTGCATGGTGAGCAGCAGGCGGTGCTGGTAGTGGAACCACAGGGGCAGGTAGTGGAGGATGCCCCTGGTGCTCCAGTTCCAGCCCGTCCATAAGGGCATCCAATATATCTTGCTCGATACTGTCATCCAAAGCCAGCGCCCCATCCTCGTCAGACATCGCAAGCGCAGTCCGCGATTTAGGCATGGGAGCCAGCGCTGGGTCAACATTGCGCAGCATCTCATTATAGCAAGATGGCCCTTGTCCATGCTTGATCTCTGGATACCCACGCTCAAAGACCCTCCGTGCAACTACAAGCGTCAACATGCATGGGCGAGCGTATTGCGCTGACTTGAAGGGCGTGTAGAACACCTTCATGTCTCTGTCTGGCTTATGAACAAGTGTCTGCGGCGTCGGGTGGTTGGCGCGGTACCACCCAGTGCTCTGCAGTGTCAGTAAGAGTTCATAGCATGTCAAGCTTTGAACAGGTATGCCATCACGCTTCTGGAAGACAGGGGTGGACGCGTGAAGCTCTCGGTACACCTCTGTCCTATGCGCGGCATCTGGCGTCAAACACCAAAAGCCATCTGGCGAATAGGCTGCGAAGCCGCTTGTTGCCAGCGTCGCGAGCACCTCCTGGTCGTTGCTGTGCGGTTCTGAAGCGAAGCGTCTCTCAGAGCCTGGAGACGCACTACACTCGATCATCCTCGTGACTAAGGCCAAGTGTTCTGGAGTGTTAGCATGCCCTCGAATTGCATGCACCAGTGATGGTTTCACGCTCCGCACAGAGGCTTGCCTTATCAAGTCGGCGTGCCTTCCTTGCACTCCGGTCAGGATCGCCACAGGGCTCCCACTCAAGGACACTTGATGTGGAGTACTCTTGACTGCGACATTGGCCCCGCTGGTGCTGATGGGCTTGTGGATCGTGATCGCCATGTCTTGTTCTGCGAGCCTGCGCCCAGTAGCGATTGGCAAGCGCATGGTCTTCTGTCTGGAAGGGCTTCTGTCGATTACCTGGAAAAATATTCGTTGATCAGTAGCTGCGGCTGGCACGATGTCTTGCACATCAGGAACGCCAGGGGCCATCCCGTCATCGTCTTGCAACTCCAAATCAGCGTTTGAGGCCGCGGTTGAGGCAATGATCTCGGCCACTTCATTGACAGAAAACTTATTGCACTCCACTCCAAGAGGGGTAGTCAAATACTCATTGAGAGAATGCAGACTGACATTGGCAGCACCAGGTCCAGGGGCATCGACGACTGACCACGAGTAAATTTTGGTTGGGTCTGAGACGTAGCGGAAATGGTCCAAAGCGAAGTTCTGAAGAGCGGATTCCATCGATCTCATCTTTCTCTCTTGCTTGTGAGAAAGGGCGTTGCGGGTTTTGTCATCACGTTTCTTCGCATCGGTTTGCTTTTTGGTCGCTGTTGCTTGGCTCATGTATTGCGACGCAGCATCGCAATGATAAACGATACGCTCAACATCTGAATGGGCCAGCGTCGAATGTTTCATTGAAGATCTGATGTCCCGTAGAGCAGGGTGGTTCTCAAAACCAAGGGTAGACGCAACTGACAAAGGGCTCCGAACCTGCTCTAGGCATTTAGCAACCTCCTCCAGCATAGTCGACCTTGGGGACAGTGAAATGACCAAACTCCAAAGCGAGGGCGCGCTATGACGACCGAGATGCAGGCACTTTGGGCGTCCAAGTCAAGGATGCACGGGTACCCCATGGAAACCGAACCATCCCAACAGTGGAGTTTGGTTGCACGTTTTTGGTTTATGCCTGCGCCCCCTGGTTTGACACGATCAAGTCAGGCCCACGCCGATAATCGACATGAAGCTTGTCTGATCTTGTCAAGCCGAGGGCCTACCGCCCCAGATCCGAAGTACATTCAGATACCCCCCCCAGGCAGACCTTTCATTCAGCATCTTTTCGAACTCTGGCATGCGACGAGCATTGCTGACATAAGATGGGCCGACAGCTCGAGATTCCACGTTCAGTTTAATCTGAGCGCGCCCAGCTTCAACTCTCCGCTCTGCCACGCTGACAAACTTCAGGCAAGCAGCCTCGAACTCTAATTCGGGTGACTCTCGCAGCGGCCTGCCCTCCGCGACCGAATCAACTTGACGCCGAAGGGCCCCCTGGAGAATAGCACGTTTGTTGCATGTGTTCATGTATGAAAAAAACAACTCACCTCCTTTCCCCTCGCCTCTTCCTTCTCCGCATCCTTCTGCCCTCCTCAATATGATCCCTCTTTGGCCTCCCCCCAGACATGACAGGGCCTCTCCCCCTATCCTCTCCTCCTTTTTCTACATGTCCTCCTTCGCCTCCCCCTTCCTCGAGCTGTCCTCCCTTCCTACAGCTATGCTCAAGTCATTCAAACTATTCTCAACAATTCCTGACGTACCTGCACTACCCCAACCAGCCAAAAGAGTCTCCTCAGGCTGAAGGAATCGAACACTAACTCGGTGGTGGAGCTGCGGGTCGGGCCGTCGATCCCATTGCTGCGAAACATCTCGAGCGCACTCTCGAACAACAGTTGGGTCGCTGTGTGCCAGGGCGCATAGCCGCCATGGTATCACTCCCCAAAACGTGAGCTTCACTTCCAGGACAGACCGCGCATGAGCTCGCGCAATGTCCGAACATCCTTTCGAACAAAGGTCTCGAGCGAATAAGCTGCTTCCCCCGCAGAGCCCAAGATTAGCCAAGAGAGAAGCCCCCGCCCCCTCTGGATATAACGCGGCACTGGGCCTGGAAAAGAAATCGCTTCAGAGCGGCGGAGCTGGCGCAGCCGAATGATCAAAACTCCTGCAGCACAGATTCAAATTCCATAGGCGGCGCATGCAACGTGTTTGCCAAAAACAACAATGTTGCTGTAAGACTTGGCAGCGATCTGATCAACCACACGTTTGGCTCGCCCTGCTGCCAGCTCTGGGGCTCGATTACCCTTGTTCGGGCACGAGTGTGCAGAAGGGCTACCAGATCGAATTTCTTCGTTGTAGGCTTTCTCATTGAACCACCGGGTCTGATGAACAAATAGGGCTTCGTGGCACGGGCATCCTTCGGACCAGTTGCTCAACTCATGAATCATGTTGTCCCATTCCAGCCAAGCATGCCCCCAAATCCAAAACTTTGCCCCCTGAAAAATCGGTGTCACAGCTGCTATACTATTGTTCAGATCGGTCTCGCCGTCTGTCCTGCGATCGCGTTCCTCCTCGCGTGCGCGCTGCTGAAACTTGCTTGGGCCCCAGAAAGCTCGCAAAGGTATCATGAAATTATTGAGCAATGCTTTCAGCTCCTCGATGATTAACCCCCAACGCCAGTCAACGCGTTGTCTTATACCGTTTTTGAATACAGCTTGAAAGTGAGCACCAGGACCAACAAGACAGAACTGACTGAATCGATTCCGAGCATCACCATTTGCTAGAATCAATGCGAGATGTTTCAGTTGCTTGACCCACTCAGGATAATGGGGCATCTTGTCCAGGAGGCCAGAGGAGAGATTGTGACAAATATGAGCCATCGCAGGAATTGGAAGCATATTTTCCAACATGAAAGCGTTTGGCTCTGGAACGTGTTCAAGACAGCCGCTATCATCTACCAGCTCACCCAGGGCAGAGGTTTCTAGGAACACACGTTGTAAGTCCAGGCGCGCGTGTTCTGCAAGACCCAGCTCCGTGCCCATATCGAACGCCCCAGAACGAAACGCACCCATGATTCTACCCAAGTCTGCCTCGGAAGCCGTCTCCAACCTCAGCATATGCAGCAGCACGCTCAATTTATGCTGGAGGGAAGATGCCTTCGGGAACGGAGACGTGCACTCATATGCTCCAGTCCCAGCCACTCCAGCGGCCCCTGGTTGCAAGCACTCCCAGAAGTGAGGGCGAAATATTAAGCTTGCAATCGAGAGTCGCCAGGAAGGCAGGGCAGTCGCGTATGGATACTCGTCACAACGGCCCTCGGACCTGCAGACCCAAACCTCCTGGGGCAAGGTGGTGAACTTGGATGTGTTGGACAAGATCCATCCCAAGTTCTGATTTCAGATCATCTGATAAGAAGTCGGCATCCGTCTCAGTGCGCCCTCGGCAGCGTTCCAGTCTGACGGTCGCTCTATACAAAGTTACGATGTGGCTCTTCGGAATAAAGCGCATGTCTGCCAGAAGCCAATCATGACCTACTTGAGGAGATGAATCTGCCCAAATGTACAAAACGCACTCAGATAGGCCTCCGTTGTGCGCCCACCACCTCATCAACGCAACGTCGAAGAACAACGCGTACCGATGCAGAGTAGGACGCGACGGGACTTGGATTGTTTGGACATGCTTGTATGCGACATGTGCTAGATCCGCCGGCAAAGCAATCTTCAAAGCGTGTTCCAGGGATCGTCTCACTGAGCCTCTATCACGCAGCATGCCTGCTAACCTCATGCACTCAATGATGTGTGCAGCCCGGTAAACCCTCAGCCCCCAATGCGATGAATCAATTGCATCGGAGACCCTATTCATTGAACTCGAAGCCGTCCCAGTATGAAGTTGGCAACCCAATGCATCCAAGCCCTGGACCAGGTGCACCAGGTCTGCCTCAGTGTCTTCACCACCCTCGGGGCCAGCTGAAGAAATTGATTCCCTTATGATAGCAGGGGCCCACTCTCGTAGACGAGAAGCTGCGAAGGAGAAGAAACTCGATGTGTTGAATTGGCGCCTGTCCTCAGAATTGGCCTCTGGTTCGTGCTTGCCTGCGCGCGAGTTTCGCCACTCTGCAGGGGGCCACAGCCTGTCGAATACATCTGGTATACAAGGTCTTGCTTTCGGCTGGAACCATCTTGCCAAGAAACCAATCCTGGTCCAGTCACACCGACAAGCAAGGGCTGCACTCGGATACGGCAGTTGAAGGCACAAGGATGGTAAAAGGACGCCCCATTCTGATACCAGATCGTTCACTGAGGTTTCCCGCATCATCGGTGCAATCGAAAAGTCAACGCCCAGAAGATCATCCAATTGAGCAGACGAAAGCTCGAACACAACATCCTTCCGACTGAGAACAAACCGCTCTGGATGAATTGCACGTGGCCATTCGTTGTTCACTGCAATTGCGGACATGTGGGCAGAGAAAAAATCAGAAGGGCGCCCCCAGAGTTCAAACAGAAAGCGTTCTTCTCGGTTGAATTGTGTCAGCGGCCCCTCCATCGCGGTGCCTGGGGAGATCAACGCCAATGCAACTATACTAGAATTGGCTTCCTCCTGGGCGAACTTTTCCAGAGTGTGTTCCTGAGCATGATTTTCCAAACGTTCCACGATCCATGCCTCATTCCAAGGCCTCCCTGATCTAAACTTCTGATGGCGGTCGGGCCCATGCGAGCAGTTGATACAGATATATGCGGCCACGGCCGATGCCATCCAAAAAAAACAGCGCGAACATGTTGACATCACAACACCGAAACGAACATCTGAGCCAAAACGCTACTTATCGCAATCGGCCCCAGTCGCACCGGCAAAGGTCGACATGGTATCACGAATATTGAACAATGGATGTCGATTATTGTGCCAATCACCTTCGAAATTTGCTTCGACGACCTCTAAAATTGTCAGGTCTCCTCGGAAACCTTGAAATCCTACGCGCGTGATTGGCTGCATTCCCGACGCTGCATGATCCCCTCATTTTGAATTGT
>CAUYUJ010020549.1:500000-575000 GCA_963575745.1 Prorocentrum cordatum | reverse complement strand
CGAGGGCATCTGAATGTGAGTGTCCCCGCCCTACGGGGTTCCCCTATGCGAGTGCTGAAACCAGCGCCTCGCCAGAGCCATCCTCATACTCTGCCCCGAAAGCCAAAGATGTTGGACACCCAGCCAGGCAAACAGCATGAAACCTTCCCCACAATCTGGTGGGCGCGAATCCTGAATATCCTCACCCCTGGCGACTCCCCCCTGCGAATGTTCAAGGCAACGCCTGGCCCGATACAATCCCGCAATCTTCTCTGAAAGCACAAGATGCCGGGCACCCAAACCGGCAAACCGCATGAGACATCCCCACAATCTGGGCGCGAATGCTAGTGTGCCCCAACCCCTGGCGGCTCCCAGTGGGAGTGCTGAAACCTGAGACGTCCTCATCATCTGCTCCGAAAGCAGAGGATGCTGGGCACCCAAACAGGCAAACCGCCTGAGACATCCCCCCAGTCTTGCTCTGGAATCGGAAGATGTTGGGCACCCAAACGCGCAAACCGCCTGAGACATCCCTGGCGGCCCCCCTTAGGTGCCCCGATGCCACGCCTGCTATATCGCGGGGAGCAGCGGCCCAAGTGAGTCAGACTATAAGTGAATCTGAATATGACAGAATCTGACTGAGAGCGAGTCTGTGTGAGTCCGAGTGTGCGAGTGAGCTTGAGCACGAGTGAAGCTGAATCTGAATACGAGTAGGTCTGAGTGTGGGTGAGTCTGGACATGAATAAATCCATGTATGAGAAATGGGCATGATGAGGAGGTGGAGGGTGTGAGGTGTGATGGGGGAAGTCAAAAGGTGTCTGCATCATTATTCGGCGCGGAGAACCCCATCTGAGCATCGATCTGCCCACGGCGTTCACGCTGCGAGTGCCTGCGTGAGAGAGTCTAAACACGAACGTGTCTGGGCATGATGGTCTGGGAAAGGTGACTCGAAGTGTGACTGAGCCTGAATGTGAGTGAGACTGAGTTTGGGTGCATCTACTATGCGTATGAGTGCGCGTGAACGTGAATAGTCTGAATGTGGGTGTGCGCGTGGGAGGTACCACCGTATTTGGGCGTGGGTGGTCTGAATGTGAATGTACAACGTAAGAGGTAAGTGTCCGAACGCATCTGAGTGTGACTACCCCCACCCCGGGGGGGAGGGGGGTCACCCTTGCGAATGCTGACCTGCTGAAACCAGCGCTTCGCCCGAGAATTCCTCACAAGCTGCTGAGCAAGCGGAGGATGTGGGGCACCCAAACAGGCAAACCGAATGAGACATCCAAACCACCTAGGCGCGAAATCTGAATGCCCCCACCCTTGGCGGCCCCCATAGGAGGTGCTGAAACCAACGCTTCGCCTGAGACATCCTCGCACTCTGTTCTGGACAGAGGGTGCTGGGCACACAAATAGGCGAACCGCCTGAGACATCCCCACAATGTGGGCGCGAATCGTGGAGTGTCCTTCCCTTGGCGGCTCCCTCTTGGGAGTGTTGAAGCCAACGCCTCGCCCGAAACACTCCCGCAATATTTCCCGAAAGCCGGAAATGTGGGGCACCCAAACAAGCAAACCGCCTGAAACATCCACACAATCTGGGCGCGAACCCTGAATGTCCCCACCCCTTACGGCTCTGCCTTGGGAGTGCTGAAACCAGCGCCTCGCCAGATACATCCTCACAATCTGCATTGCTAGCAAACGCCCAAAACAGACGCAGGCACCCCCACAATCTGGGCGCGAACCTCGAAGTGCTCCCACCCTTGGCCGCCCCGGCACTGGGCGTGCTGAAACGAACACCTCGCCTGAAACATCCTCACAGCCAGTGTGCGCGAGAGGTTTTGAGGATTAGCAAATCTGAATGAGGAAATGCTGCGGCTGAGCCTGACTATGGGTGGGTCTGAATGTAAACTAAGTTTGACTGTGAGTGGGTCTGGATACGTGTGTTTCTGAATACTAGCGGGTATGAGAGCGGGTGATTATGATCCTGAATGAGTATGACTATGACTGCGTGTGTCTGGGGAAAAAGGAGGGTGTGAGGTGTGAGCGAAGGTGTCTGGATGCGCCAGAATATGGATATGGATTGCAACTGTCAGCCAACACTGCAAGAGACCGAGCCATTTGCGAGAACCCTGCCTTCAAAGCAAGCGCCGCCAGGCTCAAGCACATAAATGTAAATCCTGAACACGTTTGTCCGCCAGCACTGCGAGAGACCTAACCATCTGCGAGGTCCTGCTACCAAAGCGGTTGCGAAGCGCCGCCAAGCTCAAACACTGATGTGTAGATGTGGACCACACCACACTTCAAATTTAAAACTGCCAAGCGTGCGCCAAATTTTAGAACCGCAAGCCGGCAGCGCAGAGAAGCGGATCACTTAGTAAGAAAACGCACCATCATTGCTGCCGACGCTCTGATTTCAGCATTGTGCAAACACTTGGCGAGAACCAGGAAACATTTACGAGACGATTCAGCTCCACTGTTGGCTTGTAAACTACTTTGGGCCAACAACCTGGCCCTGCTGGTGAGGCCGCTTTGGAACCGGAGGAAATGCCACGCCTAGAACCTGCACGTCGCCAGTCCTTGGAAAGGTCCGGGATCAAACTCGGACATCATGAGGCAAACTTGCACATAGAGGTGGCCAGGAAACTCACGGCCCTCGGACGGGCCAGAGCTTTAAAGCGGGGCAGCAACCACAACTTGGAAGTCTTGGGGCTTTCTGCCCTCAACGGGATCCTACAACACAAGTTGACACACGCCACGGGAACACACTGACACACATAATGGGAAGATCTGTGAACAGTTCGACGGTTCTGACTGGTCGTACTTCTCACCCATGGACACGTCGCACAGGAGCGCAAGCATCCCGAATTCCGCGACAGCTTCCCCGCGGCCGCGCGCCCACGAGGAAACGTCCAGGATCACTGGCGGGTTGAGTAGATTGGCTGCGACGGAAATGGCAGGCCGTGCCTTGGCGCGCTCCGAGCGGACGAGCAGGCCTCGGCGTGGACCCGCTGCGCGGCGGGCAACTTGCGCAGCTGCGCTGTCAGCCGACCGCCCCCCCAGCGCCCCAGCGGCAGATTTGCTCGCGGTCGCGCAGCGCGGCCGCATCAACGCGCCGGGGGCCCGAGCGGCAAAACTGGCGCACATGGCGCGCCCCAAGATTCATGGGCCCGAGCTGGGCGACCGCCCTGCGCCAGGCGCCGGCGCCCTGCTTCTGGCTGACGGAGAACAGCTCAGCAAGGCGGTCGGCGCGGCGCCGCGGCGGCGGCGGGCCACCTCCATTGCCGGTAGGCCCGGGCCCCGGCCGCGCGGCCTGCCCAGGTCGAGTAGCGCGGCCGCGTCGAACTCCCCCGTCTTCGAGACCTCGCCGACCTCCGGCGCGCGCAACGTCACCGAGAAGACGCGGCGAGCACCCGACCCGCCCGGCGCCGGCGGCGCGACGTCCTGAATCCGCAGCCCGCGAAACTCGCACGGGCGCCCGTAGGTCTCGAGGAGGGGCCGCACGGCGAACGCCTCGGCCCCGAAACCCGCGCGCGCTAGGCAGATGACGATCATCGCACCCACCTCGCACGGCAATGCCACGCGGCTCTTGCGAAGCGCAAGGTCGCGCCAGCCCTTCGCCGCTTGCTTCGCCGGCGGCAAGTCCAGGGGCCCCGCCTTGCCACCGCCGCGATCGCGCGTTCGGCGTAGATCTGTTAGTAGCCCATCGCGAAGACACGAATGAGGTAGTCGCGCGCGGCCATGTCGAGCTCGGGCGGCGAAGCAACGGCGACGCGCTAGCGGCTGGCCCGCTCGTCGAAGCCTCGCGGCACGCTGACGCAAGGCTGGCGGCCAGCCTGCGTCCGCAACGACGCCGCGCTCAGCGCGGGCATCTCTGGCGGCGCCTCGACCAGCCTCGCCCACCCCCTCGGCGCGAGCTGGGGGGTCGAGCCCAAGCGGGGCCCGGGGAAAACGCGCAGCACTGGCAACGGAGCCGATGCCGCAGTCGAAGGCCTCCGAGTCCGTGCCCAGGTGGGGGGCCAGTCGCCCCCTTTAGCGCGGCCGCAGGCATGCTGCGGGGAGCCCCCTGCAGAGAGCCCCGCGCAGCCCCCGGCGCGGTGGCCAGCGCCGTCAGATCCAGGACGGCGCTGCGCAAGAAATCGGAAAATACAACCAAGGGCTGGGATCGCCAAGCGGCGTCGGGAACGAACCGGCATCATTTTTCCATTGGGCCCCAGGGGTCGGCGAGCCCTCAGGGTGGGCCGCGCGTCGCGCGCTGGTGCTCGCGCGGATGCGCGCGCTCGCCCCGGCGGTCGACGCGCGCGCCCCCGCCGCGAGGTGCCCGGAAATCAAGCGGCGGAAAAAAAACGCGCGCGCGCGCTGCCCCCCCCCCCCCCCCGATGACAGCGCAGCCACGATGATCGGCAATTTTTGCGCCTGGGCCCCCGCTCGCCATGGGCTGGGCGCAGGCCCTTGTGCCGCTGCGCCCCCGTCGCTACGAACGCTTTCGAACAAATCGGGTGGCATCATCGTCGGGCGCGCGGAGCGCGATGCCCCCGAGCAAGAGGGGCCCGCTCTTCCAGGCCCACCCCGCCCCCCACGCCCTGGTTCTCGCTGTCCGTCGCCGCGCCCCAACACGCGAACTCGATGGTCTGGCCCCCCCTGAACTTCACCTCGAGGCTTATCATACTCGCGATGCCCAAGAGGTCCTGGCCAGTGGCGGCCTTGATCCGCTGGCAGAACTGGCAAGGTTCCTGAGCGCCCCACCCGGTTGTCCCCATCTGTGAGATCTGGCGGAAGTGCTCGCGGCGGCCCTCGACGCCGAGCCCCTCGCGCTGCGAGTACCTCACGCGCCCGGCGGCCGCCCGCAGCCCTGGCAGAGCCCAGCCGGAGCCGAAATCCCCCTGCCTAGACATCCCCGCCATTCCGCGAAACGACAGGTCGGGGCGCCTTGGAGCGCCCCGCGCGATGGGCAGGATCTTCGCGTCGGCGCCCGCCGCCTTGAGCACGAAGGCCTCCAGGCCCGTGGGCGGCACTAGCTCCGCTAACAGGCCCTGGCCGTCGGCGAGCACGTGGATGTCACTGCACTGCGGGCGCGCCGCGGTCGGGGCGTAGCCCGACAGCTCGTCGCCGGCGCGGCAGCCGCCCTCGCGGGCGGCCGCTCGCCAAACACAAGCGGGGTCAGCCGCCGCCGCGCCGCCCGCGGCCGGGGCCCTTCGGGGCAATCCGACAGCAAGCCCCGCGGGCGCCGCAAGGGAGGCGAGCCCGCCCCCGCCAGCCACGATGCGCCCGCAGGTTGGTGAGCAGGCCGAGGTTGCCCGCGTTCTGGGCACGCGCCCTGCGCCCCGTCAGCGCGATCTGCTCCGCCTGCACCGCGAGCTGCCTGATATCCGCGTCGGTCGGCCCCGCCCTGAAACTGAACACCTGGTTCGCCAGGGTGCCCGGCGGCGAATGACCGCAGTGGCCGAACCTCGCACTGCGACGACGCACAGGTCGCCGACGGCGGTGTAGATGACGCGATCAGCCTCTGATGACGCCACCCGACCCAGATTCAAGTGCTGGTGCCAGACCACTTCGCCGGCGAAGAAAAAGCACACTCACCAGGTCGTCGCGACTGCCGCCATCTTCAACCTCAGCAGCCACTCGGACGCGAGGACGGCCGTCGCGACGCAGGGCAGCACAGCAACAAGCCACACACGCCGCGGTGGCGATGAAACCCAAGACCCCGCCCAGCAGGCCAGCCGCGAACGGCCTGATATTGCCGAAAACGTCGTGGGCGACGGTCGCGGGGGCCTCAGCCGCGTCGGCCTGCGGCGCCGCAGGCCCTGCCGGCGGCTCGGACACCGCGCGGCGCACGCCAAGCAGGCGGGCGCCTGGCAAGGGGGGCGGCGCGGGGCACGCCAGTGGCGCCGACTCCGCGCCCGGCGGGATCGCGGGGCAGTGCAGGGAGCACCCAGGCGGGCCGCGGGCGTCCCACATTCCAGGGAGCAGGTAATCCACGGGGAGCACGATGCGCCTGCGGCCACCTGGGGAGCTACGGGACTGCTCCCGTGAGCGCGTGGCCAGTCAGCAAATTTCTCCCACATACTCAAGACTTGAGCGGCCGAAACGGCGGCGGACCCAGCTGAGCATCGGAAGCCAGCGAAATCACAACACTTACTGAATGTGCACCCGAACTCCTTGCACGTTAGCTGGTGAACTATGTTTGTGAATATAGAGGTGTGGGAGCGACTCCGCGGAAACGACGGGCGCGACAACGACGACGAAGACGACGACGACGACAGCGACGACTTCAGTGACGCCATCCTCGTCTGGGAGAGGCACAGAAGAACAGCGAGGGAGCATCTGACCACCAAACAAAAGGCTGAGCGAATATGAATGTGAGTGGTATGCAAGTTACTATGAGCGTGAGTGAGTCCATTTGTGCTTCAATTTGAGTGTGATGGCGTCCAGGTATGAGAGAATGTAAGCTCGAGTGGGTTTGAGTATGAGCGATCCGAATGTGAGTGAATATGAGTGCGAACGTGTCTGAGTCTGGACAGGTTTGGGTGTGAAAAGGTATGGGTATCAACATGGTGAGTATGCATCCTGATATGAGCGAGTCGGAATGTAATGAGTAGGACGATGAGTATGATTCTGAGTATGTAAATGATGAGTACGAGTACGAACATGATGAATCCGAGTATGGTTACTAATACGATGAGCATCAAGACTAGGATCCGCTGAAGCAGACTCCACACGTGAAACGCATAACAATAACTCGAGCACACAAGATCCAAGTGTGAAACAAAAAGCGATACAAATTCGTGCGTCCATGGAGGAAAAGGCTGTTGCATTTTATGACGGCACAAACCCCATTGTGTTTTGAAGGGAGAGATGTGCATCAGCATTTGTGTGCCACTGTTTGCTGCGCTTGTTGTTGCGCGTGTTCTGAATGTGTGTGTTGTGTTGCTTTGTGCCGCTGCTGGTTCTCTATAAGTCGGTGAAAGACCTGTTTTTTGTTTCAATCAGGGGAGCACAGCTATGATGACTATGATGCGTATGGGTCGAAGGGGCACAAGTCCAAAACAAATCTGGGGGCAGAAACAGGCAAACCGCCTGAGACATCCGACCGATCTGGCCGCGCTGCCTCGCCTGAGACATCCTCACAATCTGCTCCGAATGCGGAAGAGCCCAGGGCGCCGAAACAGGCAAACCGCCTGAGACATCCCCACAATCTGGGCGCGAACCTTGAATGCCCCCACCCCCAGCGCCCCTCCTTGGCAGCGCTAAAACCAACTCCTCGCATGAGACATCCTCACAAGATGCTGAGAAAGCCAGAGTCTGTGTATGCGAGTGAGTCTGAGTCAGATTGACCCTGAATGTGCGAATCTGAACATGAGCGAGTCGGAAATGGGGTGAGCCTGGGTATGAGTGAGTCTGGGTATGAGTGCGCTTGAGTATGAGTGAGGAACGGGTGCCCCCGTGAGCGACTTCCATCTGGATCCCGCGCCGCCTGGCGCTCCTCCTGCTCAGGATTGGCGATGCTGGGAAATCGCAGGTGTGAGGGGCACGGGAGCGGCCTGTTTCCAGGATCGGCATCGGTCTGGCCATCGCTGATGCGAAGGGCATGACAGTGGGCGCTCGTGGGAGAGATCCCAGCCTGGTCGCGAATCCTGGAGTGTCCCCACCCCTGGCAAACTGAGAAATCCTCACCATCTGCTCCAGGAGCAGAGGATGTTGGGCATGCAATCGGGCAAACCGCATGAATCATCCCAACAATCTGGGCACGAATCCTAGTATGGTCTCACCCATGGCGCCCCCTCTTGAAAATGCTGAATTCCAACGTCTCGCCTGAGACATGCTCAGAATCAGCTCCGGAAGCACTGGATATTGCGGCCCGAGCAAGGCAAACCACCCGAAACATCCCCACAATCTGACCAAGAATGCTGGAGAGTCCCCACTCCTGGCGCCTCTCCCTGAGGAGTGCAAACCAGCGCCTAGCATAAGACATCCTCACAATCTGCTCCGAAAGCAGACGATGTCAAGGTCAGAACCAGGCAAACACCCTGAGACCTCCCCACAATCTGGGCGCGAATGCTGGAGTCCCCACCCCTGGCGCCCCTCCTTGGGAGCGCTGAAACCAGCGCCTCGCCTGAGACATCCTCAGAATCAGCTCCGAATGCAAACGGTGCTGGGCATGCAAGCAAGCAAACCACCTGAGACATGCAACTGGGCGAGAATGCTAGAGAGTCCCCACACCTGGCGCTCACCCCCCCTCAGGAATGCTGAAACCAGCGCCTAGCCTCAGACATCCTCAGGCTCTGTTCCGAAAGCAGAAGGCGTGGGGCATGCAAACAAGCAAACCGCTTGAGACATCCCCACAGTGTGGGCGCGAATCCTGAAGTGTCCCCACTCCTTGCGCCCCCTCCTTGGGGTGCCCAAGTGCTACGCACGCTATATCGCGGTGAGCATTGAACAACCAATCAGTACGAGTAAGCCTGACTCTGACTATGAATGGAGTACGAGTGTGAGTTAGTCTGAGTGTACTGAGTCTGAGTCAAAATGCGCTTGCGTCTGAGTGAGAGTGAGTCTGAGTGTACTGAGTCTGAGTCTGAATGTGAGCGAGTCTGAATGAGTGAGTCTGAGCGTGAATGATTCTGACTGTGAGTGACTCTGAGTATGACTCTGAATATGACTGCGTACTAGTGAGTGCGTGTGTTAGTGAATCGATCTGGTTAAGGAAGAGGAGGAGGTAAGGAGGAGAAGGAGGGTTTGTCCTCGGAGCCGTCTAAGCAATAACAATAGCCCCATTGTAGGACATGGGGAATCAACAGCCCCACCTTAGGAGACAGGGGATACCAATAACTCCATCTTAGGTTATGGGGGGAAATGCCGCATCAAAATCCGGTGTAAGAACACCATACGCAGAAAGGATGGGACAGCTTCAGGACAGAGTCACGTGGAGAGGAACGCAATACTCATCATAATGTGTTTGTAGAGCGCAGACAGGAGGAGGACCAGTGCAAACCCAAGACGCATCAACGATGTTGCAACACACGCTCCATTCACGCTCCTTCTTCAACAAGTCCCTACCAGCATCGATTGTCACTGCGGGGAGTGACCCATCAGAAGACAACCGTCTGAGAATCCCAAGTCGTACCCAAACACCGTTCATGTGAACTCAACGCCGCGGATTAACATGACTGTTGCGCCGGCAATCCTATTTCATACCAGAGCACCGTTCCTAGGACTTCAAACAATGCAAACTCTTTTTGTTCCGCCAACATGTCGTCGAGATGCGAAGAGTGTAGCAGGAATGGGACGGAATGAACACCGCTTGGGTAACCCCAAGCGGGTGGTCGCGTCCTACCTATCAAAAGTACAATACGAAGTCAACGATTTTCTCGTCAAGATGGCATTCCTAAATCGCACGGGAACGCCATTTCTGGGACTCATACGAACCCTCAAACTTGCTGACAACGTCCCAGAGGGTGGCACTAAGGCACGAGCCACATGTGGAAAAGGACCCGCCCTCCATCCACGAAGCTGCCGCAAGCTTGTGGAACGAAGGTGCGAGGCGCTGCGCCACACTCGGAGGGACAAAAACTGCCATCCATCCTTGCAGTTGCTGCAGACTGTTGTGCCGCATGCGCGCGGTGCTCGAGCGGGCGCCACGACCTGACGAGGACTCGCCCGCCGCCCGCGAAAGGCGCGTCGAGAACGGCCCGCCCTCCGTCCGCGGAACGGCCGCAGTCCTCGAGCCTCGAGCAGAACGCCCAGCCCACCCTACCGACATGTCTGCGGGTGCGCCACGAAGGGTTGCTCATAAGGGCAAAAAAAGGAGGAGGAGGAGACAATAACAAGGAGGAGGAGGAGGAGGAGACAATAACAAGGAGGAGTAGGGGAGAACGGCGGCGGCGGCGGAACGACATCCGGCCGAGTGCCTCCACGACGACACGGCTCACCACTCTGGCAGGGTGGTGCCATGTGCGACCAGCCGTGCGCTGCATGAGCGAGTGAAACACGGCCCCCCCGGGAGGCTCGTCCACCGCACCTCGAGGCTCCTCCGTCCCACCTCGCCCACCAGCCCTGCGCCCGTGCCCGCCGCGGGCGGCGCGGGGCGGGGGCCACCCGTCGACGACGACGGCCGAGTGGCTCGAGCCGCAGGCAGCCGACGACGCGCCCTGCGCGCGCGGGCCGCGCCGCCCGGGACGAGCCCATCGGCATCCTGACCGTCGTCGGCGTCGTCGTCGTCCTCGTCGTCGTCGTCGTCGTCGTCGTCGGCGTCTTCCCCACCCTACGTCTTGTCTTCCCTCCAGCTCCTCCTCCTCCTCCTCCTCCTCCTCCTCCTCCTCTTCCTCCTCCTCCTCCTCCTCTTCCTCCTGTTCTCCTCCGCCCCCTCGGTGGACGTGGGAATCTGGAGGTCCGAAAACCTAAACTCCAAAACTTAGCGCTTCAAGCTCTGGATTCCAGGGCCGGTGGCCTCCCGTCCTCGTCCTCCTCCTCCTCCTGCGCCTCCTCCCCCGTCCTCGTCCTTCCTCCTCCTGGACCTGGTCCTTCGGAATCCTCCACCTCCTCCTCCTCCTCGCTTCCTCCTCCTCCTCCCCCTCATCCTCCCCCTCATCCTCCTGGGGGGTGGGAGGGGCAGAATGGGGGAGGAAACGAGGAAGAGACGTGAGGAAGGGCCGAGAGGAGGGGAGGAGAGGAGGAAAGGCGGCGAAGAGAGCAGAGGAGCAGAGGAATGCAGAGGATAGAATTGAGAGAAGAGGAGGGATGAGAGGAGAGGAGAAGAGGATAATAGGAGAGGGCACTGAGGGAGGATATGAGAAAGTGAGAGGAGAACAGAGGACAGGAGAAGAGGACAGGAGCAGAGGAGGGCACAGGAGGAGAGGAGAGGAGGAAAAGAGAGGGGAGGAGAAAAAGGAAGGAGGTGAGGAGCAGACGAGGAGAGGGGGGAGAGGAGGAGAGGAGAGCAGAGTAGGAGAGGAAGGGAGAGGATGAGAGGAGGAACAGAGGAGGAGAGAGGAGAAGAGAGGAGACGAAAAGAGGAGAGGAGAGGAAGAGAGGGCAGTAGCAGTGGATGGGGGAAAATGAAAGGAGAGGAGAAGACTGGAGCAAAGGACGCGAAGAGAGGAGAACAGAGGAGGAGGTCAGCTCTGACCCGCGCACAACGGATTAATCCAACAACTTTTCTTTTCGCAGGATCGTACGGACCGCTGCCAACAAAACGCACCCCCATTGCACGGGGAACGCTTCGCCTGGAAGGCCGCGACCCACATCCGCCGCGGCGCGTCGCCAACGACCCAGAAAACGAAGCCCGACGCTGCTTCCTCGCGCTCCCCCATCGTTCCTTTCCCCTCCCCGGGGCTCGCCCCCCGTTTCTCGCCCCTTGCGCCCCCCCCCCCTCCTCCATCCCCGCCCGGAAGCCCGCCTCATCCCGCTTCGCAGTCGGGCCCCCCGCTTCGCCCTCCACCTTCCCGGCACGGCGCGGCGGGGTCGAATCGACGTCGGCAGCGCGCTGGGTCGAATCCATGGGCTCGTTGCCAGCTGGCGCCGCCGCCGATTTTGGCCACCGCCGAGAGGCGCAAGTCGAAAAAGCCCTCGCCGCACGCCCCAACCCCTCCCCCTGGCCAAGCCGAAAACGGCAATGCGCGGCGACTCTCGCGCGGCGCCTGGAGGCGGCGGGAATCCAGAGACTCCGCGGACGGCGCGGAATCGCGCAGCGATCGAGAGGGGGAACCCCGCTAGACGACCCGCCCAGGCCAGCGGCGGGCGGCGGGACACCGCGCGGGAACGCACGGGGCAGAACTGCGCGGGCGACGCGCGCGGGGGAACCGCGCCGCCGGCAGAGACATCTCCGACCCCGAGGACGGCAAAACCAAGCGACGCGCGCGCGACACACGGGGCTGGCGGGCGCCCACGGGCCCCGGGCCGGCGGGACTCGCGAGGCGGGGGCCCCCCGCCCCCCCCCCACTCCCTCGGGCCACCGGCGGGCGCGCGGCGACTGCGGGCCAAGGCGCGCGGCGGACTTGCGAAGACGACGCGCGCGGGGCAAGGCGTGGCGCCTAGTGGAAGCTGGCCGGACCGCACACGGCAAAACGCGGCGACGCCACGCGTCGCGCCTGGGGCTCGCGAAGAGCCGCAGGCTCGCGCCTGCGTCTGGCGGACTTCGCGAAGCGACGGCGGGGGGCCCCCCGCCAAGCCACTCGGTCGGGCCAGCGGCAGGCGCGCCGAGACAGATCCCGATCGCGCCGAATCTGCGCGGGGTCCGAGGGAGGCCGCTGGAGGAGGCGCGCGCGGTCCCATGCCCGCGTACCAGCTGGGAGCGTCGCTGGAAAAAATCCGAAGCTCATCTTATTTTCCTGTGCACAACAATCGCACATAACAACATGTAAACACATTGGATGAGTTGTGTTGGATGAGCTGTTCCCAATCATCCTGTGGTGTTGGGTCCTCGTTTTGAAGAGACAGCGCCCCGCGTATATCCTCCTCTCCTCCTCCTCCTCCGACTCCTCCTCCTCCTCCTCCTGCTCCTCCTGCTCCTCTCCTCCTCCTCCTCCTCCTCCTCCTCCTCCTCCTCCTCCCCCTCCCCCTTTCCATCCGCCTCGTCATCGTCATCGTCAGCGTCATCATCGTCATCATCATCATCATCATCATCATCATCATCATCACCACCACCATCATCATCATCATCATCATCATCATCATCATCATCATCATGAGCAGCAGCAGCATCATCATCATCATCACCATCATCATCATCAACATCATCATCATCATCCTCACCATCACCATCACCACCATCATCATCATCATCATCGTCATCATCAACATCACCATCATCACCATCACCATCACCATCACCATCACCATCACCATCACCATCACATCATCATCATCATCATCATCATCATCATCATCACCATCATCATCATCATCATCAATCATCAGCATCATCATCATCAGCATCGCCATCATCATCATCATCATCATCATCATCATCATCATCATCATCATCATCATCATCATCATCATCATCATCATCATCATCATCATCATCATCCACATCATCATGAGCATCGCCATCGCCATCGTCAGCGCCGCGCCCCTCACACGGTTCGTGGCCCCATGGGGAGCTCCACCCAAGGCCCCAGCGGCAGGGTGCACATCAGGGGACCGCCACCCGTTTTGGCGCACCCCTCACATTGTTCGTGGTCCTGTAGGGAGCTCCACCGAAGGCCCCACTGGCAGGGTGCACATGGCGGCGCCGCCCCATTTGGGCGCACCCCTTACACGGTTCGTGGCCCCATAGGGAGCTCCACCGAAGGCCCCACTGGTAGGGTGCACATGGCGGCGCTGCCCTATTTCGGCGCACCCCTCACACGGTTCGTGGCCGCATAGGGAGCTCCACCGAAGGCCCCACAGGGTGCACATGGCGGCGCCGCACCCATTTCGGCACCCCCTCACACGGTTCGTAGCCCCATAGTGAGCTCCACCGAAGGTCCAACTGGAAGGGTGCAAAATGGCGGCGCCGCACCCATTTCGGCACACCCCCTCACACGGTTCGTGGTCCCATAAGGAACTCCACCGAAGGCCCCAGTGGCAGGGTCCATATGGCGGCGCCGCCCTTGATTGGCGCAACCCTCACACGGTTCGTGGCCCCATAAGGAGCTCCACTGGAGGCCCCAGTGGCAAGGTCCGCATGGCGGCGCCGCACCCATTTCGGCACACCCCTCACACGGTTCGTGGCCCCATAAGGAGCTCCACCCAAGGCCCCAGCGGCAGGGTGCACATGGCGGCGCCGCCCTTTTTTGGCGCACGCTTCACACGGTACGTGGCCACAGAGAGCTGCACCGACGGCTCCAGTGGCAGGGTGCACATGGCGGCGCCGCCCCAATTCGGCACACCCCTCACACGGTTTGTGGCCCCATAGGGGGCTCCACCGAAGGCCCCACTGGCACGGTGCACATGGCGGCGCCGCCCTTTTTTGGCGTTACCCTCACACGGTTCGTGGCCCCACCGAAGGCCCCAGTGGCAAGGTCCGCATGGCGGGGCCGCCCTTTTTTGGCGAAACACTCACACGGTTCGCGGCCCCATAGGGAGAGCTCCACCGGAGGCCCCAGTGGCAAGGTCCGCCTGGTAGCGCCGCCCCATTTTGGGGCACCACTCGCACGGTCCGTGGCCCGAAAAGGAATCCACCGACGGCCCCAGTGGCAGGTCCACATGGCGGCGCCGCCCCATTTTGGCGCACGCCTCACACCGTTCGAAGCCTCATATGGGAGCTCCACCGGCCCCGATGGTAGGGTCCGCATGGCGGCGCCGCCCCATTTCGGCGCACCCCTCACACGGTTCGTGGCCCCAGAGGGAAGTCCACCAAAGGCCGAGGCGGGAGCGTCCGCATGGCACGGGCCGCGCACGGGGCTCAGGCGAAACCAAGAAGACTCCCCGCTCGCCCGCATCAGCTTTTCTCCGCATCTTTCACGCCGCAGCCATTTTTGCTGCCCCCCCTCCGTCGTTTCCTTTTCCTCGCGGTACTCGCAGCAGCATATGGTTGGGTCCTTCGTCAGGCTAATCCCACCAGCCTTCTGGGCGTAGGTGGTTTAGGGCGGCTCGTCTTCCAACCCCTTGCTTCCCCTTCGGGAAGGGAAGCCAAAATCATGGGTGTTACTAGGATTTCAGCCCATGTTGGCCTCTTGGGGAAGCGAAGTTAATTAAGGGACCCCCCGGCGTTGATCGACGTCCTCCAAGACGGCCCCAAGAGGCGCCCAGGAAGCCCCTTAAGAGGCCCCAAGATAACCCCAAGATGGTTCCAAGATGGCCCCAAGAGGCCCCCAGGAGGACCCGATGAGGCCCTCAAGAGGACCCCAAACGGCCCCAAGAGACCCCCCCGAGGCACCCAAGACGCCCGAGAGCCCCCAGGACCGCCGAGGGATCCCCAAGACGTCCCAAGAGGCCTTCAAAAAACACGCCCAATAACTATCCCAAGAGGCGCTGAAGGGCATCCAAGATACCTCTGGCCCTTTTGATTGCGCTCCTCATCCTGCTCCTCCTTACTCCTCATTACCCTTATTTTCTTCATCCTCCTCCTCCACATCATCATTGGCACCATCATATTAATACTCGTCCTCCAATCCCATCATCATCGATTGAGCATCCTCCATATCCTCCTCCCTTCTTCGCTCGGTTCGGCCGTACACCTCTTTGATCCCGCATTTCCCTGATCACCTCAACTCGCCTGGACATCGTTTCTGGACGGGCTGGCGGGGATTTGTTCGTCGCAGCCGCAGGCGAAGGCGCACAGCGGCGTCACGAGCCAGCTCGGGCTACGAGCAAACCGAATTAGCTTAGCGCGCGCACTGGCGGCAAGCTGGCGGGGATTTGTGTTGGTTTGCGGGCTCGCGAAGCAGGTCGAAAGCCGTCCGAACACTAGCCGTGCCGCGACTAGGCAGCAAGAAAAGAAAGGCAAGCAAAGTGAGCGCGCGGGCAGCCACTCAGAAGAAGAAGGGCCAGAAACAACACTCCCAACTCGGTGGCGTGGGGACCCCGGTGGCGACCATCAAGTAGGCGCAGCCAAAACGGTGCGGCGGCGCGACCATGGACACGCAAAGGTCGATGACCCGGTGTGAGTCGGCACGAGGCCCGATACGAGCAGGACCGACAGGGACACTCCGACGACGTCCGTACCGTAGGCGACACAACAACACCATGTCAGCGCAAGAGTGAAGAGGGGCAACCTCGTCACATGCCGAAGTCCTCGCACCGAGGAGGACGGCAGCGCAGCGAGACCCCACTGATCCCAAACGGTCACCAGTGGTGGCCGACACCAGACAGGAGCAAGCCCGGGGACACCTGACCGCCCATCCCCAGCGTGGTCCTTGCATGGAATTCGTAGCGAGTCCTAACAGAACCCCTCCGGTCACCAGTGGAGGCCGACACAGCCAGGAGCAGGTCAGGGGCCACCTGACCGCCCGTTCCCAGCGCGCACCTCGCATGGGATTCAGGCTGTCAGACCGCCATCAGAAAGCGGCATTGGCGGCAACCCTAGCCGCGCGGGATAAACCCGGCGAAGCGCGGGAGAGGGGAAATGCACGCCAGGCACGGTAGGCACCCCGCTGCGGCAGCTAACCGCTGCGGCATTAGGGCGCAGGAAGGGAGGAGCGCGCCGCGCGCGCGGAAGGAGAGCGGGGGAAATGAAAAGAGACACGGGCAACGGAACCCCACTCAACCCTGTCGGCCATCAGCAGGGGGGGGGGGGGGGGGCGGCGCCGGCCAAAGGCAGCTGGTGGGCACCACGCCACCCGCGCCCGGCGTAACACTTTGCGCGAGAAAAAGGCTGGCGGAACACCATCCGACGGCGGCATTGGCGGCAACCCCGGCCGCGAGGTAAAATTCCGGTGAAACAGGAGAACGAGAGCCAGCGAACCGCTGACGCAAAAGGAAAAGAAGGAGGAGAGCTCACCATGACCCTGTGTACCCTGACACGCACGCCAGGCGCTCTGTATCGAAGCTGGCCTCAGCACGCCCGCCACCGCCACCATCTTGCCGTTGTCCCCCGCGCGAAGACCCGGAAAAAGCTGGGCTCATAAAGCCGAGAGGTAGCGTGCAATCACGATGATGAGGTCTTACGTTGGGCTAGCGCATCATCCCATGTGCGCCAGCGGGCGTGGGCGAGGCACGCCTTCTCGTTTAGCCGCGCACTAGTTACTGCGTGGGCCCGCCGACGCCCGACAGCGGAACATCCCGGGCGCTCTTCAATGAGACGCTCGGCAGGGGCAATCACGGCGGGCTGTCAGACTGAAGCCGCGCGGAGCGGCGACTGCGCAGGGAGGAGAAAGAGAAGGAGAGCAGGGGAACGCCGCTGCCCGCAGCATGCATAGGAAAGAGAGTTAGCAGCGCAGGCGCGCGGAGTTGCTCGGTGCACTCGCGCCCGGTGCGATGTCAGAGCCGCATCTCGCCGAAACTGGGTGGCGCCCCGCACTCAGCGTTCTGGCGATAGCGTTTCGCGCTCCATGGACTCCACGGGCTCTCGGTTGCTCAGTTTCTCTTCCCAGCCTTGCCCAGTGAATCGGGTCCGTCCTTCGTCTTGCCCCCCCCTTTGCTCGGGTGCTCTCCTGCTGCGTGGAACCTGGGGGCGGCGGCCCCGCTGCCGCTGGCAGCGCCTGAGCTGGAGGCGCTACTGCCAGCCGTGAGTCCGGCAGATGTGCTGCGAAAAATGGCATTGGCGCGCGTGATCTGTTCGGCGCGGCACGCGTCGCAGTCTGCAGCCCTCCGCGCGTGGAGGGAATTTCGGCGCGCGCCTGGCGGCCGCAGTGCCGGGTTGAAAGTCGGCCGGGCGTTGGCGGGGCAGGTTTTGGCACAGCGAGCAGCCCGCAGGTCGCTGAACATTTTGCCTAGTTCCTTCTGCGCCCTGAGGGCGAAGGCGCTGTCGGACACCCAGGAGTATTGTGAGTCGATCGTGCGCAGTGGTGCCACGTGCATCTTGGAACCGTCGTTCTTCTTGGGCTCGTGGATGGTCAGTGGGTTCTTGGAGAAGGGCACTCATTTGCCATGATTGAATACCCCGTCGTTTCCCGCGCGCACGTTCTGGTGGCGCCAGGCGTCGTCGCGAGACTGCGTAGCCCGGCGGTCTGAGGACCTGTCGTACCTCCACTGGTCCCTGCGTCCGCGCGCGGAACCAGTCCTGTCGTCAGCGGTGTGCTGAGTGGGAGCATGTCGTTGTTCACGTCTGCCGCTCTGTTCTCTGCCTCGCACGTGCCCTTCTGGAGGGGCCCGGCGCGGCGGATCTCGCATCCTCGGCAGCGGGGGGCTATCGTCTGCGACGCTGGATGTTTCGTCGTCAGCCGCCCCGGTGCTGTGACCATCGCCTGTTGCTGGGCTCCCTTCGGGCTCGTCTGCCACGTCCGCTTCAGGCTCCTCGCTGACCCTGCTCGGGTCGCAGTCTAGGACATCGCCGTCAGGGTCCCTAAGTACGTCCGTGGCGGCAGCAGGCTCGCTTCCTGAGCTGCTTCTGATCTCTCTTGTCGCTGTTCGTAGACCTTCAGGTCGAGACAGTGGCTGCCCGCTTAAGTCAGCACCAGGGTGGGCAGGAAAAAGTTGCACTCCGAGAGAGGCGTTAATGACCACTCTGATCAAGGGGTCCAGCCTCTTCTCCTCATCGCGTATCCGTTGGGGGCCAGGGTCGCACGCGGCCAAGACGTTTTCCTCCAACGTGGCCGTTCGCTCCTTGACCTGCTGAAACGACACGATGCATGGTGCAGCGGTGCGGTTTGAGCGATTGGTCGAGATCCAATCCCGCGCGGGTGCGTGAATTTGCCCAGTGTCCCCTGGCTGACGTTGCCCAGACGCACAAGGCTCGTCTGGCGAGGCGGGGTCGCAAGGGTTGTTCCGAAGCATGCTGCAGGCACTGTCGATCGCCAAGTTCGGCATGGAGCTGCGACAATGTTGGTCGCCCCCCGCGCCCCGTCCAGGTAGGCGAGCTTCGCTCCAATATCTGACAAGCAAGTTATAACTCTCCTTACTCAGCCGAAATTGCTAGAAAAAGCCTCCTGGCCGGTGCGCGGAGCTGGCCGATCGCGTTTCCCCAGATGAGGGGTGACATGAAGCCAGTCCTTTGAAAAGTTGACGACCTCAGCTCTGTCCTTGATCTGTGGAGTCTTAACCCCCCATGTCAAATGGCCAAGGCAACGCTTCGTGTTCTCGAGAGGCGTCTAGAATTGGTCGACGACGTCGCTGCGGCCTCCTGGGGCGAGTTTTTCTTTAATGGGGCCCGCCCCGCCAGCGCGCGTAAGATTTCGCCAGTCTCGCCGACTCTTCAGACTGGCCCGGGGGGGGCCAGCCACGGCGCGCGCGGCCCCCCCCTGCCAGCGCGCGAGCGAAGGAGCGAAGGAGGGGGGGACGAAACCACCGACGACTGCGCTGCGCGCAGCGCGTTCCGGCAAGTTTTCGCCGGAACACGCCGGCGCCGGACGCGAGGGGAGCCGGGGCCGGACTGACGCGTTAGCCCCCCGTCCACCAAGCCGCCCTTCTCCATGTGAGCGCTCGGTCGCCACTGACCACGCGGCAACTGCTGCCGCTTCTGCCCTCCGCCCCGCCCCCACTTGCGCCCTCGACGCGCGCGCGGCAGAGACCCGCGTCGCGCGCGCGCGCCGCCCCGCGGGCTCGCCCCCCCGCCCGGCGGCGAAAGAGCGGGGGATTTCAGCCGGCCCCGCCCTCTAAACGGGCCCGCCCGAAAGAGGCCGCGACGCCTCGTCTGCCTGCCGACGCGGAATGAACGGCACGGCGGCCTACGCGGCCAAGAACGCCAGCCGCGCGGGTGGACGCCGCGGAGAAATTGAATCATCGACGCGCGTCACCTAAATCAAGGAAGGTGAACGTCGCCAGGAAGACGCGAAGGGGGGCTGGGGCGGTGGAATGAACGCGGCCGAACAAGAGAAAAGGCGAAGAATCGGGGCCTCGCGTCCGGGGGGGGCAAGAAGCGCGGGGGGTGAATCGACAGGGGGACGGGGAAATTACGGGGCACGTGGAAGATGGGAGGCAGTTAAGGAACGCTGAAAAAATGCGGATCAAAAAGAAAAGGGGGGGGGCTTTGCGCGACGCGAGCGAATCTGCAGACCTCGCTCGACTCCGCCCTCGCCCCTATAACATGACAGTTGGTTTGGGCGGACCTCGCTGTCAGCATCGCCATCATAAACATAGCAGACGTCGCCGCCATCGTCAACATCATTATCAAACCCATTACCGTCATCAACATTGTCGTCGTCATTGCCATCATCCTTGTCGCCATCACCATCATCCCATCATAACTCCCGTGGCTGTCGACAGAGTCGCCATGGCCATCGTCCTCGTCATCATCAGCACCCGAGGCAGATCCCCCCTTCCATCGTCGTCAATGTCATAAGCATCGCCAGCGCCCCCCTGCCCGCCCCCATCGCCGCCGCAATCATTATGCGAATCATCGGAATACGCAACGCCATCCTGACACGCATCGCCATTGGCGTCGCAGGGACCATGCTCATCCGAGCACCCTCATCGCCCCAATCGCCGTCGTCATCGCAATTCCTCTCAGAACCAGCACCAGCATCAATAATATCATCGACGTCGTCGTCGTCATCGTCGCCGTCCCCGTGAAGGCCCGGCTCGCCTCCAGCATCATCGTCATCGTCATCATCACAACGAGCATCATCACCCGCATCATCATCCGTGGCGCCGTCGTCATCGCCATCGCCGCCGTCGTCACCAGAATCCTGGTTGCGGTCGTCGCCATCGTCGCCATAGACGCCACCACCAGCACCACCAACAGCACCCACAAACCCATAGAAACCCCCATCACTTCCATCACCATCCCCATCATGTTTCTTAACGTGACAACTTTCGTCATCATCGTTATCATCATCAACGCCCGCCCCGCCACTGCCATCGTCGCTGTCACCGTCGTCATCGCCATCGCCATCATCGCCCTCATCATTGCCATCGGCCTCGGCAACACCATCTAAAGCATCGTCGCCACCATCATCATCATGACCACCGTCATCATCATGTTAACCATCGCCAGTAACAACATCATCTACGTGTCTTCACCTCCACCATCAATATCACCCGCGTGTACAGATCGGCACCACCATCTTCGCCGTTATCGTCGTCGTCACCCCCATCCCTGTCATCGTCCCCATCCGCGCCATCACTGTATAGCCCATCGTCGTCGTCGTCATCGCCAGCACCGTCAAAAGCGTTACCATCTTCATGATCCCCACTATCCAGCGCCATCATCAGCGTCGCCAGCATCATCCTCATTATCATCCGTATCGTCGCCATCATTGTGGTTTGCAACAGCGTCATCACCACCTCCATCACAATCATCAGACTCATGCCCCTCGTCCGAACCATCAGAACCGTCATCGCCATCGTCGTCGCCACTATCATTACCATCAACGTCGCGATCGCTATCATCATCATAGCCAACAGCACCAACATCCGCATCGCCATGTTTGTTTCCCCACTGCCACCGCCATCCTCATCATGGAGGCCCCCGCCAACGTCGTCGCGACGAACAACTGCAACACCCACGGTATCATCTTAATCGCTAGCATCGTCATTATCGTGCCCAGCCCCATGCGCATCGCAATCACTGGTGGCATCGTAGCCATCATCGCCAACACAATTCTGTCCCTCACCATCAGCAGCCTTAAGCGCACCGCCATCAACGGCAAAACTAGCATTGGAAGGGTCCGAACGTTCATTCCCGCTACCACATGGAATATCAATGCACGTTTGCACGGCATTCTCTACGGGGGAAGATCCCCATCATCACCGCCGCCCTCATCGACATCATCTCCATTGCCCTCGTGATCTGAGTGGTCCTCTTTATCACTGTCGTCGTCGTCATTGCAGCGTCTTCGCCCCTCTCGCACCTCCTGTCCTGCCCCTTATTCCTCCTCGTCGCCCCCGTGCCATGCCCCTCGCGGATCTCCTGGGCGCGCGGTCGCAGTCCATTAGGGGGCGGGGCGCGCTCCACGTGCAATGTGAAGTATTATCGGCGCGCGGCAGCTTTGGTCGGTAGCCCTCTCTTTAGCCTGGCGGCGGGGCGTTCTCATGCAGATCCACACGGGGGTGGCGTCGACGGGGGGGGGCGAAAGTTGAGCGCGCCATCCGGCGCGAGATGATCTTTATCTTCCTCGGAGGGTGCCCATTGCGCGCGAGCTTTTCACCGTCGCGGTGTCCATGTTGCAGTTTGGTGATTGGGCGGGCTTCGTGACGGCCGGCTTCGTGCTCGGGCGAAGCGAGCAGGTTTGGGGCGCGCGCGCATTAGCGTTCAGGAGCGGTCGTCTGGCATGGCCCTTGTCCTCGCGCGAAGTGATGCGCCATTAAGGTCGCGCTCTCGAATGATCCTTAGAATTGGCAGTGGATTGCATGGCGCATTTCCGAGGAGTCGCGCAGCGCGCCTAAATCTTGAAGGGCGCCACCTTCTTCAGCCACTACTGGAGGGCGCGGGGCCACGTCGCGCCGGGGCCCCGGATTTCTTGATCCCAGGCCAAGGCCCATCGTACTCTAGACGACGCGTTCTCTGAGCAAGGCCGCGTCTGAATCCTCGTAGCTAGAATGGCACACGATGTAATGAGACAACATCGCGGGGGCGCATGGTTTGACCCTGCTGCTCGTTTAGACACCGCCCCCGCGATCTTCATGTTTCTGGTGTTCGCGACTGGTGCGGGACGGGCGCATGCTAGCGGGCCCTTTCACGAGAGTACTTTGGCCCCCTGTCCGAGGCCCCTCGCGCGCCCCTCCCCGCCCCGTTGCCCCCCCCAAGCCCCTGCCTGGGCAGGCCAGGGTCATCGCTGCACCTCGCGCTCAAAGCGCATCGCCTCTTACTGCTGTCGTCGTTGCCCAGGGGGCGGGGGGGGGCAGGGGGAGCGAGGAGGAGGGAGGAGGAGGGGGGCGGGGGGGAGGAGGGAGGGGGAGGAAGGATGGGGGGCGAGGAGGAAGGAGTGGACAGCGGAGGAGGGAAGAGGAGGAGGGAATAGAAGCGAGGATGGCGTCCGGGTGCCACTGCGCGGCCGCGGCCCCGTGAGGATCTCCGATGCGGTTTGCCATCGAACACGCTCAGCTGCCTTCGCCAAGTCAGGCTACGCGGTCTCAATTGTCCTGAACCAGACGGCACTAGTTGTCTCAATGTGTCTCAAAGTTTCTCACCAAGCGAACCTTTCTGTCTCAATTTCTCTCAATTTGGGTCGCCCCCGGGATATTATATCTCAATTTCTCTCAATTTCTCTCAATTCCTCTCAAAATCTCTCAAATATTCTCAATTCCTCTCAATATAGCTTACCATGAGAAAGCGCTACTACACAACAGCATCTTGATGGGCCGTTGCTCTCTCAAAAGACCTTTTCGCGACGTCCCTGGGAATGCCCTCGGCTCCCCGACCCGCTTCCTTGCCTCTCGAGGTAATCGAGGATAGGGTCCCCGTCCACCCTCTCCCTCCCTGCCTTGACTCCATCCTCTCCCTCCCCGCCTTGACTCTCCATCCCTCCCTACATCACTCCCCCCTTCCCTCCCCTTCCCTTCCTGCCTCCCCCCTTCCCTCCCTCCGTCCCTCTCCTCCCCCCTCCCCCTCGTCGTCGTCGTCGTCGCGGCGGCGGTTGGCCGGCGCCCGCTCCTCTTGCCCCCTGGGCCCGCTGCTCGGGGGAGGGCGGGCTCCCCGAAGCGCCGGTGGGAAGCCCTTCGGCGTGGCCCCGTCGGAGGCCTCCAGCGCTCCTCCTAGGGCCGTCCCCGGAGTCCTTGGCAGTCATGCGAGGTCTTCGGCGTATGTCCGAAGCCTCTGCAGGTTGTCGGCCGCCCCTGGAGGCTCTCGGAAACCCCGAGCCTTTCCGGGGTCCTCGGGACCCTTGGAAGCCGCCAGGGCTCGCGGTCCTGGTGATCGTCTTGGGGGCCGGTGGGTTTCGGGGGGCTTCGGCTGCCTCTGGCGGCTTTCGGTGGTCTCCGGGAATCCCCCTTGCGATCCTCGGAGGTCCATGGCAGCCCTCGGAGACCCTTTGTGGTCCCTGGTGTCTGCTTGGGCTCTTCGGGGGTCGTCGGGGATGTCTGGAAGCCTTTGGATGCCTCGGGGGGCTCGTCCTCCGGGGGGCTTGCAAAGTGCAAACGCACAAACATATGCACATGTGCATGTGCAAATACAGATGCACATGCCGAAATAATGATGATCCGGATTTGTGGTACGTTGTGCGTTGCAGGAACGATGCGTTGCTGTCGTCATTTTGCAACTGGCTTATGCTTGCAGGCGCAGTGGACTTGGGGATGCCGCCAAGGGGTCCGATCAGGCTTCTGGCGGCGGTTCGCTTGTGTAAATGTACGAAACCTCTGCGTCGTTATATCTGTTACGCCGTTGTGTGATTGCATCGAAATATTGTTGCAAAGCGCCCATTCTACAGACCCGCTGCGTCGAAGTGGTCTCGCGTGGCGGCCCTCCTCCATAGCGGCATCCATGGACGTTGCGCATTGTTGCGCAGCCGCGTGCGTATAGTTGTGTTTTGACCGTGTTTGGTTGTGTTTTGAACACCCCTTGGCTCACTCAGCGGCGGTTTGATCGCCCCCCCCCGTCTCCGCCACCCCCATGTGGATCTGAAGGATGTTCCAGGCAACCAGCGTTTCAGCGACTCTGCGACAGCGCTTCAGCTGGCCACCCCTCCCGAAGCGCAGCGGTCTGCGCCGCGCAGCACATCGAGATCGGCACCTGACAGCGGAAGGAAAACGTCGGGTCAGTTGCGGAATCGGCCGCGCTCTCCTTCAACTACTCCTCTCCTCACAACCGAAAATACCGAATATGTCTCGGGGATGCAGTGCCCGCCTCAAGCCGCTGAGGTCCTGCACCTCGCCCTTTCAGCTCGCGTAGCAATGACCCAGTTGGGTCAAGCAGCTCCTCGGGCACGCGGAAGTGGCTGGAGCGGAATCCATGACCTTCGTCGACCATCCTCGGAAGATTGCTGCTTTTCCCGGTCAGGGGCACGGGCGCGTCTTCGGCGACGCGCAGGCTCACGGTCGCCAGCGTTTCCCCGGCGAGCTCGCTGGCATCCTCTTCGCCCGGCTGAGAACGAGGAACCTGCGAGGCGGGGGCCACCTCATTCCTTCGTCAACCTCGTCGGCAGCGTCGGTCGAACTCTCCGCGGCGATGGCGTTCGGAGGCGAACCTTCCAATGCCGCGGCGGAAGCGGGCGAATAACTTTCTTTGCTCCCTGGGCGTTAGGAAAAGCAAAGCCTCCGCGCCCCCCTGCAACTGGCGCCTTCTCCTGTGCGAAACGGCACGCCGGGCAACGCTGCACTCTCTTGCGCGTCGCTACGCCCCTGGCGTTCCTGCTTTCCCTCCAAAAGCCTTGATGGAAGACGTGGATGCAAACCGTCGTCGCGCAAGGGGCCGCTTCGAACTTTCCTCAACGCGTAGCACATTGCTGGTCCCCCTCGCTCATGGTAGCCACGGCCATGGCCCAGAAATAAGAATGGCATCTGCGCAGGTGTGGGGCCACCTTAGATCATACACAAACGGGTTAACAAAGTCGCGAACGCTTGCGCCACACATGATATCCCAATGCCTTGGAGAAGACCTCACTCCGTAGCCCCCCCCCCAACAAAAAGGGCATTCCGTCAAACACCTCCCCCCGCCTTCTCGCAACTCCTCGAGCCGACTTCCGCCTTCTTGTACCTCCTCGCACCTCGAACCGCCTCGCACCTCCTCCCGCCTTCTCGCACCTGCTCGCCCCTCTTCGCCGTCGCTCGCACCTCATCGCGCCTCCAGGCACTTCCGCGCACCGCCGCGCACCTGCTCGCTTCGCCACATTCATCCTCAAACTTCCCCGCACCTCCTCGCACCCCGCCCACTCCCTCCAGCGTCTTATCACATCTTCGCACCTCCGCGCACCGCCGCGCACCGCCTCGCACCTCCTCGCACCAGCTCGCATTTCCTCGCGCGTCCTCATACCTCCTCGCACTTCCACGCACCTCGTCCGTCCTCCCTCCCATCTGCCACCCCCCTTCCTCGCCCTCCTCCTCCTCCCCCCCCTTTCCTCCTCCTCCTCCTCCTCCTCCTCCCTGCTGCGACGCAGCGTCATCCGCATAATTGCTCTCGGCCCCAATATGAAAGAGGGGGGCCCGGGGGGCGCCCTCGCCGCAAGCTCACTGGGGGGTCACATTTTAAGACTACGGGGCCACAGCTGCGCGTCGGTCAATCTTGCAGAGGGGGGCGCGGGAGTCGGGGGGGGGCCATGGAGTGGGGGGAGTCCGCAAGAATGGGAAGGACTGCGATGGAGAGGGGTGGAGTCTGGAAGAGTCGGGTGGAGTGACGAGGGATGCGATGGGGTCAATGGGAATCTGCAGAGTGGGGAGAAGTGCGATGGAGTTGGGAAGAATTGGGAGGACTGCCGCGGGGTGCGGTGGAGCGGGCAGCAGTCTGAATCTGTGGGGTGGAGAGCCGACGAGTGCGATGGAGCGGAGCGGAGTCGGGATGACCGACGAGGAGTCGAGCGCCGGGGAGTACGATAAAGTGGGGAGGAGTCGGGAGAAGAGCCGAAGAGTGCGATGGAGCGTGGAGGTGTGAAAGTTGCATTAGCAGGGATGTGAGATATAGGATGATACTTAGAATTATCTCTGCTGCTGCTCTCGCTCGCTCACGCTTGCACTCTCTTGTTCACGATTGCCGTTTTTGGCTTGGGCCCGCCGGCTGTGGCGGGAGGGTGGGCGCATTCTACGACTGTCTAGCTTAACATCGGAATAGGACCAGATCAATACTCTATCTATTTCTTCTTGCATCAAGAGGTTGTGGGGTGGCGAGATTTGGGTCATTAATCACGCTGGTAGCGTGAGCTGAATCAGTCCACGGTACGAGGATGTCATACAGAGTGGCCGTGCAGGCATATACGCTGGCGCTCTCTTACATCCTCGCAGTGCTTAACCGCTGCGCTCAGCAGATCACTGCGATCGACAAGACGCTCAAAATCATCACCTACGACAGCTCGGACGAGGATCGTTGCATCAACGGCGTCCCGGGCGAGCAGCATAACTACAGCAGCAACGATCAAGACAGCTATTACATCGGAGACAAGCTCAGTAACATCACAGTCATCAAGATGACGCCCAGGCAGCAGCTGCAGTTCAATGGCGCCCCCTCTTCGTTGACAAGCAGGGCGTGGTGCACTACAACGGCGACCCCTCCTACGACGAGGAGTTCGTGGAGCGTCCAATACTCGGCTACCACGCGAGCGAGGAGAAAATCAAGCAGCTCTACGCGATCAAGCTCAAGAGTTCTCTACATGGACGAGCGTGGACACTTACACGTAAGAAGGCTGAGATCAGTGCGCGGGCCGTGTTGGACGAAGCAGGTAATGACCCACTTGTTGCAGTCAAACTGGTGGTAACTACAGTACGACAAGCGTGCGAAATGATCGCACCACTACAGAAGCAGCAAGCGTTCGAGGAATATTTCTTCCGAGGTTTTCGCAATCGAACGGGGTCTGTTCAGGGCTACATATCGAGACGAGAGACGGAATACGAGCGGCTCAAGTCACTTTCAACGAACACAGCAGTCAGCGAATACCTACGGATACACTTTCTACTAAAGCTAGCAAACATCAGCAGGCAAGAGCACAAGGCGATCCTTGGCCAATGAAGCAATGAGTACATCTGGGACGACGTGACGGCAGCCATGCTGATACAGCTGGACAGCACAGGCCGAGACGATCGTGGACATGGACGATACGGAGCCTACCCGGTTGACTACGACGGCGAAGAAGAAGATGCTCTACTCGGAGACGAATGTGCACCGTGCGACGAGGACGCGTTCCTGAGTGATGCGGACCACGACGCACTTGCAGCGGACATCGACGAGTTCGAGGGAATGATTGATGACGGGGATCCGGACGAGATCAGCCAGGAGGAGTGCGATACCCTGGCGACGGAGGCTCAACGCCTTGGCTGGAAAGCTGGACGGCGCAACCACAAGCCCAACTACAAGCAGGCCCGGGAGCGGCTTGCTCAGAGCAGGTCGAATAGAGGCGGAAACCAACATCAACAAGCAGGGCTCCATCAAGATGGACAGCAAAGAGGCTGAGGATAAGCTGGAGCAGATCAAGGCGCGCACGAAGTGCAACGCGTGCCACAAGAAGGGCCCGTGGTATCAGCAGCAGGAGACCAGCCGAACTTCCAAGATCGACCAGGCACACGAACCACACCCAGTACCTGGAGAGCATCAAGCACAAGAATCTGACGAACCCCTGAGCACTCCAGTGAGCTCAACGAGCAGGCCAACACCAGGGACGTGGTCGAGGACGGAGCCCAGCAGACCCAGTACAGACCACCTGGAAGAAGATAACACAGAGGCCGACCTACAGAAGATACGAGATCGTGCGGAGCAGATCGCAGCGTTGTGGGTGAGCTGCGAGAACATGGAAGCGACCTACAGGGACTATATGGATTTCTGTTTGGACTGGGCCCTACATCGCTTCCAGCAGCTCATGCACATCACCATGGAGATGGCACCGAACGGTCTCAGGAATATGGCCTACAATCTATGCCAAGCAGCCTGGGACAGGACCTCGGAGCTTCGTGACATCGTGAGGGGTACCTGCGGGCGCCTAAAAATTGGAGTACGACCGACATGGTTGTGGACGCAACGCCGAGCTGGAACCAACTACGTTCCAGAGGGCGACCGCACACCAACACCAGGGCGGCAGCAACCCTGCGAGGAGCTGGAAGAAATCGAAGCCTACGCAGTACGAGAAGGACCTATCCAGATGGACATGCTGTACTGGACACTGCGTGCCTACGTGGATGTGGAGGTTCAATATCACTGGACGGCTATACAGAGGACGGCAGAGTCACCACGCGGATGAGAGGATCATCCATGCGCTTCCGAGGCGTGAATGATAGCGCCCCGGTCATGGCAGAAGGAGAACAAGAGGTGACGGCTGGACTTGCTGGAGCTGACGTGAACCTACGCTTCCAGAGGCTGCCGAAGTCAAAGACGCCAATACTGCAGAGCATCCACCAGCTGGAGGAGCTCGACACAGTGATATACATCAAAGATCGGAAGGCGGACTTCAAGGCGATCACCAAGTACGGAGTGCTTCTCAACAAGACGGAGAAGGGACACCTGACGATCTCGCTCAAGGAGTGGCCGAAGAAGGAGACGACAAAGATCGAGCCATCAGTCACGCCCGACGAGATCGACATCTGGAATGCGGAGGCCCAGGAGATCGATAAGGGCATCACACGGCGGAAGCAGAGGAAGCAGATGGAGACGTGGGAGAAGGAGATTCAGGACAAGCTGGACCAGTGCCAGCAGATCGTGGAAACGCTGAAGGCGGGCCCGGAGGAGAAGCGGCCCATCATCTGCGAGCTCTGCGCAGGTGGCATGGCAGCCACATCAGAAGCTCAGCAGCGGCGGCATCCAGTGACGAGGCAGAGGGACACCCAGATCGGGGACGACCTGGAGGACGCGAAGTCGCAGAAGACTGTCCTGAAACAGCTGAACGAGGATGACCCCTACATGACTATTGTGGGTTTCCCCTGCGACCAATTTACGAACATATCCCACATGTTCCCGAAGGGCACGAAGATGCACAAGTTGGCGATCGGCATGAAGCACCTGCAGCTTGTCAAGAAGTTCTGGCTCAACTGCAAGCGCCGAGGAGCTCATATGAAACCCGCTGACGTCAAGAGCATGGCAGCTCATGCCATGGCTGGGCTCAGCGTTCGTGAGCGCGATGATGCACCAGTGCGCCGACTGGTGGACTTCATGGGCGGTCCGGTCAAGAAGCCAACGAGGTTCCTGACGACGGCCATCATGCTGGGCAAGAAGCTCAACAGCATCAGGCGTGACGAGCAGCACGTACACACGAGCGTGATCAACATGCCGAAGGGAACAGCATCGAGCCTTGGGAACTGGACCAAGGAGCTGGCCAAGACGATCTTGGACGGCATCGAGGATCAGCGGGACCTCGAGAAGCAGCATGGCGGCTACGCCCGGTACTCCAACATCTTCGACGACATCGACTATGACGAATTCGAGGCCAACCCTGCGGAGACGGAGGCGCCGATGCACGCTAGCGCGGCGGCGATCTTCAGCAAGCATGGCGAGACCATCGAGATGGCGGAATGGACGGCGGTGCCACCACTCATGCGAGCAGCTATCAAGAAGATACACGAGAGCCATTCACATGGACCCTACAAGGAGTCGTGGGCACGGTATCTACAGCATGGTGGAGCTAGCCAACGAGCGGCACAAGCAGCACGTCTCTTCAGATGCACGACATGCGAAGAGCAGGCTCGGACGGCAGCGAGGACTACGGCAGCTCAGCCTAAGGTTAAGGACTTCAACGAAGCCATCGGCATGGACTTCATGATCATATCCGACCTGGACAAGAACATGCACGTGGTGCTTGTTATCGTGGACGTGGCCTCGGACTTCAACGTGGCGATCTACACGTGTCCCGGACCGAGCCCTACGGCAGAGTTAGCATAGAAGGCTTTCGAACTCGGATGGCTCACCTGGGCAGGGCCACCACGCACCGTGGAGCAGGACCAGGACTCTACCTTTATGCGCGAGTTCGAGACGCTGTGCAACGACTTGGGAATTGTGATCAACAACGCGGCCCCAGAGGCCCACTGGCAAATGGGCAAAGTCGAGAGGAAGATGCGCTACCTGAAGGAGATGGCGACAAGCGTCTTCAATGCTGGGGAAGTTCGTGGTCAAGATTCGGTTGCAGCAACAGTACGCGGCATGGCCAACGCGTGCAATCAATTTGTCAGCACGGCAGGCTTCTCACCACAACAATGGGTACTTGGAGCTGGACACCGACTGCCTGCAAGTTTGGCGAATCCCGACAACGACCCAGCAATGGTTTCACGAGTGGCCGAGAATACGTCATTCTGGAACCGACTACACCTTCAACAGATCTGTTCGGAATCCTTTTTCAAGGCAGCAAACAGCAAACGCATCAGCATTGAGACGGACAGTTCTGGCGAGGACGAGGCCCCAGCCAGGGCCATTTCAGCAAGGTGATTTATTGATGTTTTGGCGATCGGATAACCTAAAGCGCAACCTGCATGCACGATGGCATGGGCCTGCCTGGTGCCTGGGCAAGGATGAGCACGGCTACTGGCTGATTCGCAACAGGATCCCGATCCTATGTTCACCCAGTCTCCCTCGAAGGGCGACTGAGCACGAGGTGGCCACCATGCAGTTTACCGACCTGTTTTCAGATGGTGGACCTGCCCGTGGACGAGCTGGTCAGCGCGGTTTTCTGGACCTTCGAGGTCAGCAGTATAACCCAGCACGAGATGACCAACAGCAAGACCAGCAGCCAGATCAACGGCCAGATCAGCAGCCAGATCAACATCAAGCTCACCGAGATCCAGGACATCAGCAGCATCCTGGACAGGGCGATGTTCCACCACAGCCAGCAGGAGGGCAAGGTGATGCACCCTCGAGCGCACCGACGATGGCACCAACAGCACCTGCTCAGGGCAACGTGGAGCTGACGAAGCCAGCGGACAGCAGGAAGCGAGGATCGGAAGTGGCACACGATAACGACGTGATGCCAATGCGTCAGAGGCTGGACGACGAGTACGAGACAGTACCAGCTGATCAAGATCAAGCAGAGGAAGATCTACGAGCACGACTTGTTCGAGCGCACCAAGCTTGGGGCACCATCTTGGGAGCAGTGACGGCCAGCAGCCAGGGCAAGACCGACCTGAGGCAGCCGGATAACGTCAGGAACGCCCCTCTTCTAACTGACCCGACACCTGGGTGCAAGATCGAGGGGCGGCGGCTTTTCAACCTGGTCCAAGATCCCGAGAGTGGACTGGACGGCCAACCCTCAGATCATCGACGATGTGGCATCGCAAGACCCCATCACGACCATCGAGGAGACCACTCTGGGAAAGGGAAAGGAAGCTGGAGATGGACCAGGAGGTGGCCAACAGCCTGCAGCAGCCCCGCAGGAGCCTACCAATACTGACGAGAACATGGAGGAACCTAATGAGGTGAGGCGCGGAGGCAAGAAGCACACCAAGAAGGACCTGAAGCTCAAGCAGACCAAGCGGGACGACGCTCAGGACGATCGAGCTCAGCTTCGAGTACCTGCCAGGATCCAGAGGCACATGGAGGAACGCCAGAAGGCGGAGGAAACGGCAGCAGTACCAGCAGAGGCACCGCAGGATCGGCCGGCTACATCATCGCCAAGCACGCGACAGCCTGCGCAGGGCAAGCGCCAGGAACACCCAGCCACGATTTAAGAGTTCTTGCTGGACGATGTGTCGGTCAGCATCAAACGAGCCCGGGCGCAAACTGGGCCAGTCAAGCAGCTGGCAGATACACCGCTGCTCGTCGAGGCGTTCGTGGCCGAGCGGATGCGCAGCCAACCGACGAGAGCCGACAAGCATCAGGAGATTAATCCCGAAGACGCTGGGCGAAGACAAGCTCAAGTGGAAGGAGATGCAGCAGGCGGTGGAGAAGGAGTGGGACACCTGGTGCAAGTACGATGCAGCAACCCACATATCAGGAGCAGCAGTCGACAAGGTCGATGGACCGATCAGGACCCCACGACCTTCGAGCCGAAGGCCAGGATCTGTGGAAGAGGCTACGAGGAGGAGTTCGACGACAAGCTACGACGGGACTCACCTACAGTCTCAGCACAGATGACGTTACTCCTGTGCAGCATCGTAGCAAGCCTCAACTTGGACCTAGTCATCGCAAATGTGAAGGGAACCTTTCTGCAAGGCTAAGCCATCGCACGCGAGCTCTACTTCCGTGTCCCGACGAACCTCGAGAAGTGCAACATCCCGGGAGTGAAGGCAGGCGACCTGCTGAAGTTAAACAAGAGCATCTACTGGACCAACGATGCAGCTCGTGCGTGGTATGTGGCACTACGCGAGACGCTCGTGAAGCTGGGATGGGAAGGCCTGAGCTTCGAGCCCGCGACCTGCATCAAGCGCAGTGCGGAGGACACGATCATCGGGATCATGCGCCTGCACGTGGACGACTTCCTCATGGGCATCAAGCAGGACGACCCGGAGGGCGCCAAGATCATGAAGGACCTGCAGAAGGAGATCGTCTTTGGCGAGGCCAAGTACGCGAGGAAAGAGCAGGCGACGTTCTGTGGCCGGGCCTACAAGCAGGACAAGGACGGCAGCATCAACGTCACCATGGAGGCCTACGTGAAGTCGATGCAGACTGCACGTATCTCCAGAGAGCGCAGCAAGGCACCAGATAGCGCCTTGACCCATGCAGAGCATCGTGGACTACGAATGGTCGTTGGGCAACTGCAATGGGCTGCGCGAGTGATATGCTTCGAGGAGGTCCTCGAGGCATCCCGACTCGCATCTACGCCGGGAGCTCAGACGGCGAAGGACCTACAGGACGGCAACGCGGCCATCAGGCGGATACAGAAGCGGGACGACTTGCTGATCAGGTTCTCAGCAGGCCTGAACCTGTGGGAGACCATGGTGATCAATGTCACCGACAGTGCTTTCGACAATCTGCCGAAACACAGATCACAACGCGGACACTTCATCATGCTGGGCGACCAAAAGATCAACGAGGACCACAGTAACAAGTACAAGGTACACTGCATTGGGTGGCAGTCTTCCAAGATTCAACAAGTGGTGCGATCTACTCTATCGGCGGAGGCCTACTCATGTGCGGATTCGGTGGACATGTTGATATGGACAAGGTCGACCCTGGCGGATATCCTGTACCCGGAGATGGACATGACCGAGATTGTGCACGACACCTGCCCGGTGAAATGCATTTCGGTGACCGACTGCAAGAGCCTATGCGACACGATCGCAAAGGAGAAGATTTCTATGACGGACAGGAGGCTTTCTTTGGAAGCGGCTATATTGCGGCAGCCACTCAAAGAGGTCAGCATCAAGTGGGTCAAGAGTGAGCAGATGCTAGCGGACTGTTTGACGAAAATACTTCCAGGAGGCTACGCGAGGAAGATAGTTACATCAAACCTGTGGACTCTTGGGCCTGATGACAGGGCACCATCAATACGCGGACGAAAGCAAGTTGGACCAGATAAGGTGGCAGCCAACAAGGAGGTGGACGAGCTCAACGCGAAGATGGCCAAAAACGTCAAGCAGGAGCTGTACGATGACACCGGGAAGGACGACGAGGAGATCTCTACGTGGCCGGTGGGGGCGTACAACTACGTGGACGAGTGCTTCAATGACGACAAGGACGAGGTTCAAGATGAGGACTACGTCGAAGCATTCTACACGGAAGAGCTAACGGACAACTACCCGATGGAGAGGAGTGGCGCGCAGAGAACCATCCAGATACCTGACCAAGTTGTAGTTATGTTTCAACTTTGTGCACTTGCAGTGTATGGAGTTTATCTTTCGATGTCTCCTACGGTGGTGACAGTAGTCTCTATCATCGCGGGTATCATCATAGTCATTTACGTAATGCACCCTAAGCAAAACGACGACGAGGACACCGCTGAGCCGACGGAGGTGGATAGTTCAAGCAGCGACAACCTGTTTAAGCCGGAGTTGCCCGAGAAGCCGGTCAAGGTCAAATCCAGGACGGCGAAGGCTACGCCGAAAGCTACGACGACAACACTCGCAGTACGAGCCGATCCAGAGACCTACGATGAGATCATGGGAGATGGACCAATCATGCTGGGAGATAGTGCTCTACTGAGACCGTGGCTGGAGACCATGGGACCAACGATAATCAGGAGTGGCAAGTACGAGGGCGACAGCTACGAGACGATCTATACGGAGGACAGGCACTACGCAAATTGCCTAGGACGCTGTCTCAAGCTGGACGCAGACGAGAGCAGGAGTTATAACCTCGACCCGAGCATCAAGAGTTACATTGCATACATCATCATCAAGTCAGCAGTGCGTGTACGCTGATCCCCACTACTACATATGTGACGATATCTTGGAGCCAGCCGGGGCAGTGGCTCAGGTGTGAATGGTGGTGAGGATGGTGAGTGATTTGGATTGCTATTTACAGATGCTGAATCAAAGCACCCCCTCAAGAGCTCTGGTAAAGATTTCATGTCTTGATATCTGTTGCTCTGGACGCAGACCTCAGGTAAAGATTTTATATGTTGCTCAGTGCGTGGATTTTTTCTATCGTAGTATATGTTGCTCGGTCCGCTGATTTCTTTTATCTTGATATATGTTGCTTGATATACGGACGGTAGTTTGACCGTTCGAGCAGAGAATATTGGATGTCGTTTATTTGATATCTGTTGCTTGGTGCACGGACGGTAGCTTAACCGTTCGAGCCGATAATATCATTCAATATTCTAGAAGCTTGCTGCAGAATTTGCCAAGGCATTATTTAGCAACGCTTCCTTTTCCTGTGTGGAAGTTGTATTAGCAGGGATGTGAGATATAGGATCATAATTAGAATTATCTCTGCTGCTGCTCTCGCTCGCTCACGCTTGCACTCTCTTGTTCACTATTGCCGTTTTTGGCTTGGACCCGCCAGCTGTGGCGGGAGGGTGGACGCATTCCACGACTGTCTAGCTTGACATCGGAATACGATCAGATCAATACTCTATTTATTTCTTCTTGCATCAAGAGGTTGTGGGTGGAGAGATTTGGATCATTATTTACAGAGGAGCCCAGTAGATTCGAGAGCAGTGCCGAAGAGTTTGTTTCACATCCACTGCCCAAGACCCGTCAAGCGGGCAAAACACATCAGGAACTACCGTGCAGCGCACAACTGCGGATCGGCAAGGGGGCGCTCGGGCTGCCCGCCGGGGCTGCCCGCCAGGGCCGCCCGTCGAGGCAGAGTGAGCACTGGTAGATAGACGCACAGCCGGGAGCACGTACCAGCGCCCTCCACAGCAGAAGAGTGAGCTACCCACGTCCTCGTCGAACTCCGCCTCCTCCGCGTTCTCCTCCTCCTCTTTCTCATCCTCCTCCTCCTCGTGCTCGTCCTCGTCCTCATATCACCCGTATCATCATCATCATCAGCAGCAGCATGAGCATCACCATCGTCGGCATCAGCAGCATCATTATCATCAGCATCGTCATCAGCATCGTCATCAGCAGCAGCCCCATCACCATCACCATCACCATCACCATCACCATCACCATCATCAGCATCATCAACATACTCATCGTCATCATTATCATCATCAGCATCATCAGCACCACCACCATCCATCATAATCAGCATCAGCATCGTCGTCGTCGTTGTCATCACCATGAGCATCATCATCAGCATCAGCATTGACATCATCATCATCATCATCATCATCATCATCATCATCATCATCATCATCATCATCATCATCATCGCCCGCATGATCATCATTCTAACAATCAGCATGATCATCATCATCATCAGCATCACCGTCTTCATCAGCATCGTCGTCGGCATCATCATCATCAGCCTCATCATCATCAGCATCATCGACAGCACCATCATGATCATCAGCATCGCAATCAGCAGCATCAGCAGCATCAACATCATCATACGCATCGTCATCAACATCGCCGTCATAAGCATCGTCAGCATACTAACCAGCATCATCACCATAAGCATCACCATCAACATCAACATCATCAGCATCAGCATCATCATCATCATCATCATCATCACCATGATCAGCAACACCGACATCGTTATCATCAGCATCGTTACCATCATCATCATCACCACCATTACAATCACCACAATCATCGTACTCATCATCATTATCATCATCATCATCAGCATCATCATCATCATCATCAGCATTAGCAGCATCAGCATCGTATCATCATGACCACGACCACCACCATCATCAGCAGCAGCATAGTCGTCATCATCATCCTCATCATCATCATCACCACCATCAACGACAACGGCATCGCCAGCATGAGCATCATCATCATCATCAGCATCATCATCATCAGCATCATCATCACCGCCCTCATCCTCATCAGCAGCCTGTTCCTCATCATCCTCCTCTACTCCTCCTCGTTATCCTCCTCCTAATCTTCTTCGTCATCGTCCTCGTCCTCGTCCTCCTCCTCCTCGTCCTCCTCATCTTTCTCCTTCTTCTCCTCGTCCTTCCCCTCCTCCTTCTCCTCATTTTCCTCCTCCTCCTCGCCCTCCTCCTCCTCCTCCTCCTCCTCCTCCTCCTCTTCCTCTTCGTCCTCGTCATCTCCTTCCTCCTCCTCCATCTCCTTTTCCTCCTCCTCCTCCTCCTCATGCTCCTCCCCCTCCTGTTCTCCTCCGCCAGTGCGTCCGCCTTGCCCCCATTTTCCAAAACTGAGTTCGCCTTCCCCCTTTAATCACCTCGCCCCCTCACTCTGATAAGACACCGATGCCGTCCAAATCAACTGTGACCCCTTTCCGCTTGGGACGGAGTCCTTTGCTGAGTTTGGATCGCACTTTACTTCTGCTGGCATTATTGGAGGACCAGCTCTTGTCGGCGGGGCCTCCATGACCCACCTGACAAGAGTTCCCCAAGCAACGCAGCTGACATCCAGACGTGTAGAAGAAGCACAGCTGTCAGAAGCAAACGACGGGATCATCGCTGCTATTCGCAACGATGCATCTGCAACCAGGATCGCGCAGCCTCTGTGGCGACTCATCGAGCCTACGAGCACAGCTCCCAGGCCAAGGCTCCAAAGAGAGCAAGAGCCCTTGATGCGCTCGCTGCATTGCCAGAACTTGCCAACCCAGCTCCAAGAGTGTCCAGGAACCTGATCCCGAGGAGGCCCAGAGGGCGAAGGGCGCTCCCAAGAGACCCCGTCCAGGTCGGTCCTGGGCCGGCAGTCCAGAAATTGTGAATGGGGCCCTGGGACACACAAATCCGCCGGCCCCCTTGTGGGGTCACCAGGCTGTAGGGCCAAGGTTCGCAGTTTTCTGTACCAGTTGCAGCTTCCAGTTTTCACTGTTAAAGTTATGCTTCTTGCTGATTACTGTTACAGTTCTGCTTCTTGCTGCTTACTGTTCCTTGTTGATGGACCGCGCGAAGGGGGGAGACCCAAAACGGGCATTTTTACCACGCCCTGAGCGAGTTGTTTGAATTGCTGGGGTGGGTAAAAATGCACACCCCTCACGCAGATCGGCGGGGTCAGGGTCAAAAAAACAAAAGGATTTGCCACAGTTATGCAATTCGGTCGCGCCCCTCACGCAGATCGGCGGGGTCAGGGTGCAGAAACACATTGGATTTGCCACATGTCTAAACTTTGCAGGCAACCCTCACGCAGATCGGCGGGATCAGGATGCAAAAACACATGCGATTTGCAACATTTCTCATATTCGGTGGCACCCCTCACGCAGATCGGCGGGGTTAGGGCTTAACAACACAAAGGGATTTGCCACATTTCTGACATTCGGTGGACCCCCCCACGCAGATCGGCGGGGTCAGGTTCCAAAAACACATGAGATTTGCAACATTTCTGCAATTCGGTCGCAAAACCCTCCTGCAGATCGGCAGGGTCAGGGTGCAAAAACACATGCGATTTGCCACATTTCTGACATTCGCTGGCACCCCTGTCGCAGATCGGCGGGGTCAGGGTCAAAAAACAAAAGGGATTTGCCACATTTCTGTAATTCGGCGACACCTCTCACGCAGATCGGCGGGGTCAGGGTCCAAAAACACAAGGGAATTGCCACATTGCCAAAAATGCGGCGGCACCCCTCGCGCAAATCGGCAGGGTCAAGGTCCAAAAACACATAGGATTTGCGACATTTCCAAAATCCGGCGGCACCCCTCACGCAGATCCGTAGGGGCAGGGTCAAACACAAGGGCTTTGCCACATTTCGAAAATTCGGTGGCACCCGTGACGCAGATCCGTAGGGTCAGGGTCGAAAAACAAACAGGTCCCGACACTGCTTCACGGCGGCGCCCAGACCTCATGATTTAGCTTTTGCATGTCCCATTATCCGAGACAGGGGGCCGGCGGCATGGGGCGAACCCTTTACGGATAAATACGCACAAATAAAAGGACTCCCCAAATTTTCTTATATTTTCTGGGTTTCTGTCTTCCCCCCCACTGCCCATAGTTTCGCACATGTTCTGGGGAATCGACGATTAATTGTGTATGTGTTTTATTCTCCTCCTGAAGTTGGACGGACAGGCTGGCAACAGCCTTGGACGCGGAGACCAGAAAGAAGAGGTCTGCCGCCGAATAATGTGGGAGAGGCGTATGAAAGGTTCGCTCCATTCTTCACGGCCGCATCCGCACAACTGTTGCCACGAAGCTCCAGGCGCTCATCCCGGGCTAGGCTGGGATCTTCCTTGAGATCGTGTGGGGGGTTCGGGAGGAGTGAAGTGGCGTGCCGACGAGTGCGATGGAGTCGGGGGGGAGTGGGGTGGGGCGCCGAAGAGCGCGATGGAGTCGGGAGGAGTGGGGAAAGAGTGCGAGAGTGTGGAAAGAAACCTGGAGGAGTCTGGAGCAGCGGCGAGGAATGCGATGGAGTGGGGACGAGTCGGAGCGAATGGGGTGGAGTGCCGAGAAGTTCGATGGAGTCGGGAGGAGTGGGGTGGAGCAGGTTGAAAAGACTTGACCTCTCTAAAAAAAAGCACGGCCGCGACTTTCCGCGACTGCCTCATGCTTGAGAGTTCGCCGCTTCTCCTGCGCAGACGCCTGACATATTCTCGCACCTGCGGCGCGAGGCCCCGCGCTTGCCACAGGACAGGTGGCTGCCGTTCGCGTGACAGCGCATTGGAGCACCGGTGGCCGCGTCGAGGCCTCCGCCAAGGACGACGGACGAGGCGCGAAGCGACGTTCTGCAGACGTCGCCCGCACGAGCAGGAGAAGGACGATTGGGCTGACGGCAGGAGAGCCCAGAATCGAATCGACAAGTCGGATCGGCGATCGGAGCGAATCGGATCGGCGGAACTCGGCAGCCGAGTCGGGAAAAGTCGAATCGTCAGATATCGGCAGGCCAGTATACCTCCAATAAGGAATCGGGACCCAAATCGGAATCCCACGTCGAAGCGACTCGGAATCGGAAGCCAGCGAAAGTGGATCGAATCGAATCGGAGGAATCGACACGAGCCCTGTAAGGGGACGAGATGGGACGAGACACGCGTGTCTGCCAGCACGGGGGCCCTGAGGAGCGGCGCTGGCGGGCCGAGGCCACCGAATGGGGTCCGCTCGCTGCCATCGTGTAAAAATAAGCGCTCTGGGCAATTGAACACAAATTATGCGGGTATACGGGCCACGGCAAACTTCAAAGACGAGTACTGCGCACACGGACACCGCCGCACTGTATTTTCCTGAATGGCCGCGTCCGCTGCACTCAGGAATTACTGCGGTCGAACACCGCACTGGACTTCGATAGCAAAAAAAAGTGTTCAGTCGACCCCCTATCTTAACCAGATAGATGATGCAGCGGGGTCTCAATCCACTCCTTTTTCCCCGCTGTCGAACACCAGGAAAAGATGTCGCAAGCTCGCCTTCCCAACCTCCTCCACCTCCACTTCCTCCAGGAAGCTCCAACCGCAAGACTCACAACAACGAAACTCCGGAAGACTGCTGCATCACAAACTCCCCTGACGAAGTGCTGCCGACATCGCGGAGCAGAGCGGATGAGCACACGCTGCCGACGCGTCTCGTGCTGCGCGGTGACACAATCCCTCAAGCGAGCAACAGCTGCATCTCTCGTAGGTTTTTGCTCGCGTCTAGCCTAGGGTGTGTAGACCCATCGCATCGGCCATGGACGAGAGGGTGTACTAAAACGATTAAGCCACGTGGCTTGCGCACCCCAGCAGAAAGTTTGAGACAGAGGCCGCTGACGAGACTTGCAGGCGGCCATCGTTCTCCAACACCTGGCGCGAGAGAAGGCCCCGCCCTTGCCACATGACAAGAAGCTGCCCGCTCGCACATCAGCAGCCTCAACACCTTGCGGCGCACGTTGATTTATAGCATGCCCCGCGAGAACCCTCTGACTGGCCAGCCACGCGAGTTGTCTTGCACATGGCCAGCGCTGGGTCAGCAGAAAAACAAGGGAGGGCAACGGACCCAACGCATCGTGAGTAGAACTCTGGAAAAGAAGAACCGTCCCCACCCACCACGGAGAAGCCTTCGCCCCGCCGGCCGACCTACCCCCCTAGGTGGGGATGGGCGACGCCTCCTTCAGGCCTCGCGGCGCTCATCCACACCAAGGGGGAGCACGCTGGGAGAGCTAACCTGCCCTGTCCCAGTGGGGGTGGAGATGGTTTTCACGATGGACACAAACAGGGTCAGCTCTTCCTGCGCTCACGCCAGGCGCAGCAGGCCGAGACAGGCGCGCGAGACAAGATGCTCTGCACTGGCACGCTAGCTTTAAGTCGGGCGTGTCCCCCTACAAGGGGGTTTTGGATGAAAAATTACTCCGACGGTAGGACCCCACATGAGAATATGTTTAACTTACCCTTTGCCCTTTCCTCCTCCCCCTGGCGGACACCCTCTCCTCTCGCCCCCTGCACTGCCCTCTCTTCCCCCTTCTATTTCTCTTCCTCCTCCTCTTTCTATTTCTCCTCCTCCTCCTCCTCCTCCTCCTCCTCCTCCTCCTCCTCCTCCTCCTCCCCCTCTCGCGCCACCGCCTCCTCGTCGTCGGCCTCCCCCATGCCCCTTCCCTCCTCATCCCCCTCCCTTTTCTCCATGTGCACCTCCCCTTCCCCCTCGTCGGGGCAAGCCAATCCATTTTCCTCAGCGCCGTCGCCGCCTCGGCCAGCGCGCGCGCGCGTCTACCGACGGCTAGATCGCGAAGCCGTCGGGACAAACCTTCGGGCTGGGCCGCAGGCTCCCGCTCAAGACTTCCTCCATATTCAGGTCTCAAGAGCCCAAGCGTGACGACAGTTGCACGTTGCGGATGACCCGCTCGGATTCGAACATGAAGCGCGGGCCCCATAGGGAGGGGGCTCCCGCCTGAGACTTCCTCACAATTCACTCACAGACGAGGCTCCCGCTCGAGACTTCCTCCATATTCAAGTCTCAAGAGCCCAAAAGTGACGACAGTTGCACGTTGCGGATGACCCGCTCGGATTCGAACATGAAGTGCGGGCCCCATAGGGAGGGGGCTCCCGCCTGAGACTTCCTCACAATTCACTCACAGACGAGGCTCCCGCTCGAGACTTCCTCCATATTCAGGTCTCAAGAGCCCAAAAAGTGACGAAGTTACACGTTGCGGATGACCCGCTCGGATTCGAACATGACGTGCGGGCTCCATAAGGAAGGGGCTCCCGCCTGAGACTTCCTCGCGATTCACTCACAGACGGGGCTCCCGCCTGATACTTCCTCCATATTCAGCTCTCAAGAGCCCAAACGTGACGACAGTTGCACGTTGCGGATGACCCGCTCGGATTCGAACATGAAGCGCGGGCCCCATAGGGGAGGGGGCTCCCGCCTGAGACTTCCTCACAATTCACTCACAGACGAGGCTCCCGCCTGATACTTCCTCCATATTCAGGCCTCAAGAGCCCAATAATGACGACAGTTACACGTTGCGGATGACCCGCTCGGATTCGAACATGAAGTGCGGGCCCCACAGGGAAGGGGTTCCCGCCTGAGACTTCCTCGCGATTCACTCACAGACGAGGCTCCCGCTCGAGACTTCCTCCATATTCAGCTCTCAAGAGCCCAAAAGTGACGACAGTTGCACGTTGCGGATGACCCGTTCGGATTCGAACACGAAGTGCGGGCGTCATAGGGAGGGGGCTCCCGCCTGAGACTTCCTCACATTTCACTCACAGACGAGGCTCCCGCTCTAGACTTCCTCCATATTCAAGCCTCAAGAGCCCGAAAATGACGACAGTTGCGGATGACCCGCTCGGATTCGAACATGAAATGCGGGCCCCATAGGGAGGGGGCTCCCGCATGAGACTTCCTCACAATTCACTCACAGACGAGGCTCCCGCCTGATACTTCCTCCATATTCCCCCAAAAGTGACGACAGTTACACGTTTGACCCGCTACATGAAGTGCGGGCCCCATAGGGAGGGGGCTCCCGCTGAGACTTCCTCACAATTCACTCACAGACTCAGACTTCCTCCATATTCAGTCTCAAGAGCCCAAAAGTGACGACAGTTACACGTTGCGGATGACCCGCTCGGATTCGAACATGAAGTGCGGGCCCCATAGGGAGGGGGCTCCCGCCTGAGACTTCCTCACAATTCACTCACAGACGAGGCTCCCGCTCGAGACTTCCTCCATATTCAGGTCTCAAGAGCCCAAAAGTGACGACAGTTTACACGTTGCGGATGACCCGCTCGGATTCGAACATGAGTGCGGGCCCATAAGGAAGGGGCTCCCGCCTGAGACTTCCTCGCGATTCACTCACAGACGGGGCTCCCGCCTGATACTTTCCATATTCAGCTCTCAAGAGCCCAAACGTGACGACAGTTGCACGTTGCGGATGACCCGCTCGGATTCGAACATGAAGTGCGGGCCCCATAGGGAGGGGGCTCCCGCCTGAGACTTCCTCACAATTCACTCACAGACGAGGCTCCCGCCTGATACTTCCTCCATATTCAGGCCTCAAGAGCCCAAAAGTGACGACAGTTACACGTTGCGGATGACCCGCTCGGATTCGAACATGAAGTGCGGGCCCCATAGGGAGGGGGCTCCCGCCTGAGACTTCCTCACAATTCACTCACAGACGAGGCTCCCGCCTGATACTTCCTCCATATTCAGGCCTCAAGAGCCCAAAAGTGACGACAGTTACACTTTGCGGATGACCCGCTCGGATTCGAACATGAAGTGCGGGCCCCATAGGGAGGGGGCTCCCGCCTGAGACTTCCTCACAATTCACTCACAGACGAACTCCCGCCTGAGACTTCCTCCAGGTGAGTATGTGAATGAGTGAGCGTGTGACAGAGTGCGAGTGATGATGATGATGATGATGATGATGATGATGATGATGATGATGATGATAATGATGATGAGTATGTGAGTGACTGAGCGTGTGAGAGAGCGCGAGTGATGATGCTGATGTTGATGATGAGAGAGTGTGAGTGAGTGTGAGTGTGAGTGAGTGGTGATGGTCATGAGTGAGTGAGTGAGTGTGCGAAGGCAGAAGAGGAGAGGGGGTGGGGTGAGTCTTCCTGCGCGGGGTGTGCAGAGAAAACAAGAACCCCACTTTGGATGTGGGGAATAACAAATAGACAAACAATACACTGAAATACTCAAAAATAGTCAAAAAGTCGTCCCCTGACTATTTTTTCCCCCTGTAGAGGGACAGGCCCGACTTAACGCTAGTTTGATGCGCGTGTGGCCACGTTCTCGCCGCACGCGCCGAGCGAGGCCCCGCACCCGTCACAACGCAGGAGGCCGCCCGCTCGCCCAGAAGCGAGCCGGCGCCGCTGGTGACCGCGTCGATCCCTCCGCCCAGAGCGAGAGACGAGGCACCACAAAACTCGGGTCGGGCGAAAGGGGGGGATAGCAAAGGGGGGGTTTGAGAATCAGCTCGCATAGCTGATTTTCCCGGCGCCTCCTGGCGCCAGAGGCGGCCATGTATCGAGGAATGGGCCCCTCGGTGAGGCCAAAACCAGCTGCATGCAGCAAATTTCGTAACCCCCCCTTTCCCAATCCCCTCCTTTCGCCCGGCCCGACCAGAGCGAGAGACGAGGCACCACAAAACGTATGACCCTGGACGATTGCGCCCTCCTCGTCGTTTGAAACAGGCCGGACGGCCAAAGCGGCCCCATCTGCGATGAGGTCCAGCCAGCCATGCGTCGGCTCAGGGGTGGCAGCCCGATGAGAAGGAGAATGGTGGGAGAGCCAGGAGGGGGGAGCAGCAGGAGGCGAGAAAGCATTCATCACGTCAAGTGCACAACGATAACGAATTTTCTGGGTAAACGCTGTAGCAAGCCCGTCTGTGAAAGCGGCCAAACAAAGCAGGTGGCCCCGCCTTCTCAAGACCACTTCGCATCCACATCGAGCGAAAACTCACCCGACCATGCAGCCGAGGGCCACTAGGCCACTCCCGGTCACCCCTCTGCGCTGCCACAGGGCGGAGGTCTTCAGCTGGAAGTTGATGCCGTCTGCCTGCTTCGCGCGGCCGATGCTCATGGTCGCGGTCCGGCGCGCGCTCCGCCTGTCGATCAACGGTGTGAACCGCCGTGCCTGCTCGTCGGCGAACGCCTCGATCTCGGCCAATTCCGCGGCGTCCTCCTGCCTCTGCGGCGCACCTGGGGGCACGCTGGCGTCGCCGAACGCAGCCGCTGCCGCGCTACGTGGAGCGTCGTCCTGCCAGACAGTTGGGGCTCCCAGCCGGACTCTGCCCCTGGCGGGAGAGCCCAGCCTCGTGTCGCTTCCGACGCCCTGGTCGCCCGGCAGCGCCTGGACGAGCTCTGCTGCCGAGTCGGTGGGGTCGAAGCACTCTGGAGCCATGTCGAAGGAGACGGTCTTTCGCTTCCCTCCTCCAAGAGCCGCTGGGCACGACCGCCAAACCAGTCCTCCTCGCGGATGTCCGCCAGGCCCCGCCAGCGACGCACCTGCCCGCGCGGCCATGGACGGATGTGCGGCGACTGTGACGGCGACGGCGCTGTACATCCTCCGACGTTTCGGTGTACGAGCCGGCTTTGCGCTTCCAGCCCGAATGGCTCGAGGCAGCGTGGCTACGGAGGAGGCTCACTCAAAAACATGGAGGCTGACTCTTGAGGCCCTTGGGAAGCGTCTTCAGGCGGCCGAGGCCATCTTGAGGCCATCTTGGAACATCTTGGAACGCTCTTAGCCGTCGGCCTCTCTTAGGCCGTCCTGGGGTCCTCTTGGAGCCTTCCCGGGCGCATCGTGGCCGCCCTCGGAGCGTGCCGGGCGTGAGCCCCACCGATGTGGTCGGGCTTGGTTGGGACCCCGTTGCCCCCTGGCCCGGACCCGTCGTGTGTATATGATCCCAGAGTCTGGGCCCACGGCCCCCCCCCCCAGATGGGATGGGTCCCAGGAATCCACGGCCCCCCCCCCCCTGATGGGATGGGGGGGGGACGACGACGACGACGACGACGACGACGACGACGACGACGACGACGACGACGACGACGACGACGGCGACGGCGACGGCGACGGCGACGGCGACGGCGGCGTCGACGGCGACGGCGACGGCGACGGCGACGGCGACGGCGACGGCGACGACGACGACGACGACGGCGACGGCGACGGCGACGACGACGGCGACGACGACGGCGGCAACGACGGCGGCGGCGATGACGACGACGACAGCGCCGACGACGACGACGACGACGACGTTGGCGACGACGACGTTGGCGACGACGACGACGACGACAACGACGACGACGGCGACGACGACATCGCCAACGACGGCGGCGGCGGCGGCGACGACGACGACAGCGACGGAGACGACGACGATGACGACGACGACGACGACGACGACGACGACGGCGCCGCCGACCTCCGGAGCCCTCCGACGACGACGGCGGCGGCGACGACGACCTCCGGAGCTATCCTGGAACTCCACAATACCACGCCGCACACACCACACCCACAGCACCACACCACACCCACAGGGGGGGGGGACCACCGCGCGGGGGAAGGGCCCGATGGCATCAACATGATGGGGGGGGACCGGACACTCCCCTCGCTTACCCGCGCCTCGCTACATGCAACGCCCATACACACCAATAGATCCGCGCTCCCGAGGCCACGACCCCTCGTTGGAATAGAAACGCTGGATCCGCGACCCGAGCTTCCAAGACGGCTCATGCAGGCAACCAAGGACAACAAGATGACCCAAGATGCCTAGAAGATGGCCCAAGATGGCCCCAAGTCGGCCCAACATGGCCGACGACGGTCCAAAATGCCTCCAAAATGGCCCAAACAGGCCACGAGAAGACCTCCAACAGGGCCGGAAGACGCCTAAATTCGCCAAACCCATGGGGTTCATTGGCGTGTGACATGTTTCCCCCTCCCTAAACCCCTCCCCCGGGAGCCTGGTCGGGTCGATTTGGAGAGGGGGGGGTTTCCCAGGAGGTGGGTGAACGCATCCACGGGGCATATAGGCCCCCGAAACAGGCCAAGACAAAGAGGCCCTTGGGCCGGTCCACGAGGGCCCCGAATCGCTGAATGATCAATCCAAAACGCCGATGCTGGCCTCCAGAGAGCCCACGATGTCCTCAAGACGCCCCCCAAAAAAGCCAAGAGGACCCTCAAGAGGGCCTCCAGAAGCAAAAACGTCCAATTCCCTCAGGAACAAACAAAAATGTTCAGCACATTCGCCTACGAGGCCTTCAAGTTCGCCCCAAGACAGGCCAAGAGGCCCTAACAGGGCTCCAAGACGGACAACCCAAGAGGGCCCGAAGTCGGCCCAAAGAGCCCGCAGAACGGCCCAGGAGGATCTCAAGACAGCCCCAAGAGGGGCACGTAGAGGGGGAACCCGGACGGACATTTCGAATCATCCCCCCCCGAACGCCTCCGGGTTGCCCCAAGAAGGCCCCCAACAGGCCCCCAGGGAGCCCCAAGATGGCCGCAAAAAACTCGCAAGAGGCCTCCAGGAGGCCCCCAAGAGGCTCAAAAACTGCCTCCAAGACGCCACCGATACGCCTCCCACGACACCCCATTAGCCATCCGAGCGGCCTTAGACCCGCAACCCAAGCACGGTGGCGGGATGTGCCGAAGACCATTCGATAATCATTCGTCGGGTGTTCTGACAAATGCCATCCGTCTGAAGACGTGGGTTCTCGCCCGGTTCTCTCACAGGGTAACTGGGTTCTCGCCCAGTTACCCTTTCACGTACCCAATTCATTAGCATCCAAGTGACAAGAGGAGTTGGCCCAAACTTGCCAGGACACTGATAGCGCAGGTACCGTTATATGTCGTGCAAGATACACTGGATGGGCCCACGAAGCACGATTCACACAACGACAACAACAGAAGGACGAGGAGCGAGGGTCCAGGCTTGAGGAAAACCGTGGGGGGGAGGGGGGGGAGGGGGGGCGAACCGTCAGCGCGGCAGCTGCAGAGGGAAGGTGGCAGGGGGCAGAGGACGACGACAATGACGGGCGGAGACCGAAGAGTGTTGCTTTTGTCGGTAATGCGCTAAACATGCAGCGCTCTCTGCGCCGTGTCGCCGCGGCGCTCGAAATAATGACTAACCCTAATTTAGCTAGTGCAAGAACCGCGCTGGCGCCGCCGCGGCAGCACGTGCTGGACCTCCTCCCACAGTTCCTCCTCCTCCTCCTCCTCCTCCTCCTCCTCCTCCTTCTCTCCCTCCTCCTCCTCCTCCTTTTCCTCCTCCTCACCCTCCTCCTCCTCCTCCTCCTCCTCCTCCTCCTCCTCCTCCTCCTCCTCCTTCTCCTCTTCCTCCTCCTCCATCTCGTCTTCACCTTCCTCCTCCTCCGCCTCCTCCTCCTCCGCCTCCTCCTCCGCCTTTCCCCCTCCGCCGCCTCTGGACCCCTCAAAATCTATCCCTACACCCCTGCCTGGACTCTGACGACCCCAAACCTCAAAACAACCCTCAGGTAACATAATAAGGCACTACTGCGCTGGACCCCAGGGACTGCGAGTTTTCCTGGTGGTCGCAGCCCTCGAGAAGTAGCGACAGTTTCGCAGATCGCAGACCCACAAGGATGCCGAGGTCTCCTGGTGGTCTGGGTAAGACGTCACTCCGCTGGACCCCCCAGCAGCCCTCGAAAGTGCCGACAGTTTCGAAGATCACAGCCACCCACGCAGGAAGGAGCGAGGTGAGAGGCAGGAGAGAAGAGGAGAGGAGGGGGGCAGGAGAAGGAGAAGACGCGCGGGCAGCGTTCTATTCGAAACGAGTAACGAGTACCCAACGCAGGAGGGGTGGGACAAACTGTCTCCAAGACGCCCCCGAGACGCCTCCCATGAGACCCCATCAGCTATCCGAGTGGCCTCAGACCCGCAACCAATGCACGGTGGCGGGATGTGCCGAAGGCCATTCGATCCGCCGCCCCCTGTTGATTCATCACAGGGGTGCGTGGCGTGCTAGATGATTTCGGTTTGGGTTTGGTTCTTTTTCAAAAGAACTCCCCCTGGGGCTCCGGCGCGTCCCGCTGGTGTCCCGGGAAGGAACTCCAGGCCCGCAAACGACCTCAACGTCCGCAAATAATTCTCCAAGACGCCTCAAGATGGCCTCCAAGACGGCCAAGATGGCCCTCAAGCTCGCCCAAGATGGTCCAAGACGGCCTCCCAGACGGCCCAAGAGGGTCCCAGATACGTCCAAGTTCGCCCAAGAAGCCTCCAAGACGGCCCAAGAGGCCCCCAAAAGGTCTTCCAGGAGGGCTCGAAGAGGCCAGAATCATTGGTTTTCCATAGGTTTTTGAAGGATGTTGGCATTTGCTTCTTCTCGGCATTCCGACGGCTCAAGACGGCCCACGAGGCCCCCAAGATCGCCTCAAGATCGCCCACGAGGCCTCCAAGATGGCCCCATGACGGCCCAAGAGGCCCCCAAGACGGCCCCAAGAGGGCCCCAAGACGGGCCAAGAGACATCCAAAACGCCCAAGATGGCCTCTAACGGCCCTGGAGCACCCCAAGAAGGCCCCAAGTCGGCCCTGAGAGGCCCCCCAAACGGCTTCCCACGGCGGCAGACGGACCAGGAGCCCACCAAGATGGCCGAAGTTGGCTCTATGCTAGCCCAATACGACCCAAAAGGCCTCCAAGAGGGCCCCCAGGAGGGCTCGAAGAGGCCAGAAGCATTGTTTGTCCTTGGGTTTTTGAAGGATTTTGGCATTTGCTTCTTTTCGGTTTTCAGACGGCCCGAGAAGGCCCAAGAGCCCCCAAAGATCGCCCCAAGATCGGCCAAGAGGCCTCCAAGACGGCCAGGAGGCCTTTAAAGCGCCCAAGATGGCCTCCAAGACGGCCATGGAGCACCCCAAAAAGGTCCCAAGTCTGCCCAGAGAGGCCCCCCAAACGGCTTCCGACAATCAGACGGGCCAGGAGCCCACCAAGACGACCGAAGATGGCCCTAAGATAGCCCAAGACGACCCTCCAAGAGGGCCTCCAGGAAGGCCCGAAAAGGCCAAAATCATTGATATCCCAAGAGTTGTTGAAGGATTTGGGCATTTGCTTGTTCTCGGCATTCCGACGGCCCGAGATGGCCCAAGAGCCCCCAAAAATCTGCCAAAAGTCAAATATGGCCCCAAAACGGCCCAAGAGGCCCCCAAGACGGCCCCAAAAGGCCCCCAAGACGGCCCAAGAGGCCTCCGAGACGCTCAAGGTGGCCTCCAAGACGGCCCTCGAGCACCCCAAGAGAACCCAAAGTCGGCCCAACCTCGCCCACCGTGTTCCCCGAACGCTTTCCAAACCGATTCGGGGAACACATGGTCCGAAAGCTTGGCAGGCCTCTGGCCACAACGTTCGGACAGATAGGCGTTTCCAAAAAGGCAGGGGGCGGCGGTGACTCGCCGTAGGCGTCTTCGATAATCATTCGTCGGTTGTCTTGACTGATGACCTCCGTCTGTATACGCAGGTTCTCGCTCCAGTCCCCATGCGCGCATGGCGAATGCTGAGACTGTCAGCCCAAGAGGACCCAAAAAGGCCCCCATGATCACTGTGGTGGTGATCATGATCAGTATCACGATGATGATCATGCTCATGATACGTCTGCTGGTGATGGCGATGATGGCGGTGGTACCTATCATGACAAGTTTCAGGATGAGAACAGTGGTATTGCGTAAGCTGGTTATCAAAAACAACAACAGTATACTCAGTATGATCGTCATCATCCTTAACACCATCATCATCACCACACCATCACCGTCACCATCACCACCAACATCACCATCAACGTCACCATTACGATCGTCGCCGCCATCATCATCATCATCATCATCACCATCATCATCATCAACAGCAGCATCATCATCATCAACAACACCAACTTGATCATCACCATAGTCACGGCTCTCCCACTATCGAACAACCGCCACCCAGAATGCGGGGCTGGCACGATGGCGGGCCTTGCCGCACGCAGCTGGAAATCGTCCCAGGTGTGTGATGCAACCTATGCGGTGCAAGCTGTTATGCCAGCTGCGAGGTGCAAATGGAGAGGTGGAACATGGGTGGCAGGAGCTGATGTGCGAACCACGGGATGCAAGGTATGTGATGTAAGGTAAGTGGCGCAGTACAACATATGCACATAACCGTGCGTACGCCATACAGCTGGTGCAAGCTTTGTGCTGCAGGCTATGTTGTGATAGATGTGCGTCAGAAGCGATGCTGTGCAAACTACGTGGTGCCAATAATGTGGTGAATGCGAGGTGGTGCAAACGACGTGGTGCATCTATGCGTACGCTATGCGGTGCAACGTATAGGGTGCAAAGTATGTGGTGCATGATATCTAGTGCAAGGTGTGCGGTGCAAGTTACGTGGTGCAACTCATGAGGTAAGGCTGTGTGATGCAAGCTAGGAGGGAACGAAACGAAGAGACGTATGTCGTGCAAGCTGTGTGATGCAAGGCGCGCGCTGCTGATTGCGTGGTGCAAACTATGCCCAGCCAACGCACACGGCGGCGACCAGTCGGCGACGGACGGCCGCCGTACAAACACCAGGCAGATCTTTAAAACGACTCCCAACCAAGATAAAACATAGCCTGGCGAAGGACCCAACCATACGCAGTTGCGAATACCGCAATTATGATTGTATTCTTCGGCGATGATGATGACGATGATGGTGATGATGACGGGTGAGAATAGGAGGGAGGGGGGGAAGGAGGGAGGACGCGGGGCGTTGTCTCTTCAAAACGAAGACCCAACATCACAGGATGGTTCGAAAAAACTGGGTGAGCGCACTGACCGCGTAGGACGGCGTGACGAGGTCGCGGCCGCGCGACAGCCCGGCAGACCATCAACATTACAACCCTCGTCACCATCACCACCACCATCGTCGACGTCGAATGTGCTCCCGTCGTCGTCATCAGTATCCTCACCGTGCCCCCCCCCCATCCACCTCCTCCTCTTCCTTCTCCTCGCCCGCTCCCTTTTGCCGTTCCCCCCCAATCATCCTCATCATCCCCCTCTTCCCCGTGGACACGCCGCACTCGCGAAGGGGGGGCGAGGGGCAACCGAGGGCCTGGAACTCCTCCACGGGCGTCGGCGTCTTGGAGACCTCGACGACCTCCCCCTGCCTCATGTAGCCCGCCTGGTGTATGCCGACGTCGCCACCCCGAGCGCCGCTCGCCGCTGCCCCGCGTTCCCCAATCCTGTATGTGTTCACCCGTGGGCAAACAATAAAGACAAACGTGTTGCGTCGTTTTTTGTTTGACAAAAAACCAGTTTAGGCGGACAACGCCTGAAAACTTGCAGGTGGTTGCGCCTGGACAGCGCCTAGTAAATTACGCTTCGCTTGGCCGATGCCTATTACTGACGCGTTGCGCGCCACGTCTCTGGACAACGCCGAATACGTCACGCCTTAACATAGCCGTGGACAGGCGCAAGTAAACTAAGGCGAACAAGAAAAAAACATCCATGGCCCGTCGGGGCAGGAGTCGCCCAATTCACCACATTCCTCCTCCTCTTCCTCTTACATCATGTGTCCATATTGCCCCAGGCAACCAGAAGATGGCGCAAACGTGCGTCCCAATAAGGTGGTGCGCGCTCTATCCACTCCGTTTGTATTGCTGCATCAAATGGCCCATTGGTAATGACCGGCATGGTTTCAATGGCTTCCGTGTCAGCCTCGTTGCGCGGACACAATCATGTGGCGCTCGCGCCATGTGGGGGGTTTGCCATATGAGTGTGCCCCGTGGGCTGCCGTCTGGGGGGCGGTGCGGGCCATCGAACGGTGACCGCAGGGGGACGCGGGGCAGGAATGCGGAGGCAATCCCCATGCGGGGAAGGGGGGAGGAGGAAGGCGAAAGAGAAGAGAGAAAAGCAAGAGGTGGGCGAATGGGGCCCGTGAGAGTTCAAAAATGGATGTGGGGGAAAATTGTGGAAACCCGGGATGTTCTAAACATCGGAATGTGGTATGGTGGAATACCTGCTGGCGCGTTAACAGCTGGTACGGAGGCTGCAACCTGAGAGCCAGAGCAGTCGCGGATGGGGCAGCTGGGGTGCAAGCAGGGGTGGGGCGAAACAAGCAAGACAGGAAGGCACACCGTTCGAGCAGGATGCTCAAAAAGGTCCGTCGTTACCCCGTCGGTGCCAACCTGCTGCCTAGAGTGCTCTACTGACCGCACTCGTGAAGCACGCCTGGAATGAGCACCCTGCCGACCGCGCTTAAAAGACCATTGGTGTTGCACATGCAAATGCCTCCTGCTGCTCAGATGGAGTCACTCACCCACTTGCAACAGCACTAAATCGAGCGCTCAACTTCCTCCTGATTCTCGCCCATCAATGCCCGCAGAACTTGACAATCTCGCGGCTGCTGGGCAGGTCGGCCTGTACCCCGGCGTGCGGACGGAGTTAAGCGGAGCTGCGGTGGTCGACATTGTGGCACAGTCACACGTGTCGCCTCCCCACGGCTGAATGAGGGAACTGCGCCCTTGGTCATGGGGTCGGCCCGCGCATTGCGAGTGTCGCGCCAGCGCAGTTCCTCGATTTGCTTGGTGCGCAGCTGGTCAGATCGCCGCCGCACGTGGCCGGACATGCTGTTCTCGGAGGGCGGCTGCGCCAGGTCCACGAGCAGGGCGCTGAAAACGGGCGCGAGGTCGATGACGAGATCTGCGCGGATCGCGCATCCCCGCCTCAGGAGTGCGAGCCACGCGGTTGCAGGCCGCGCAGCGGACCCCCCCCCCCCTCCAGGGGGCACAGCAAACTCATGCGCAGCACACACGCGGGGCCATCGTGATACTGATGAGATCTGGCCTGGGCCGTCTAGGGCCAGCCTCCGCGGGGCCCCAGACCCCCGAGCCAGCCGCGCGAACAGAGGCCCGCCCCGCGAAACTCGCTTTGAGGCAGGCCTCATCCAGACGAAACTTAACGTTACGAACAATGCTCTTAGCAGGGCTGGCTAAATCCAGGGCCACACTAGCAAACAAGTCCGCCCATTTGTTACCAGGCAAGTCCTGGGCGTTCAGGCCTAGCTCAACCGCCTACCCCAAGGATTTGCTAGAGGGGACCCATCCAGAAGACGACGGCCCCCTGTCTTGGCGGGCCACGGCAGCCCGATAGGCCCTCCAGAGGGCAGCGCGGCGAACCGAAGCGGACGCGTCCGTCGCCTGGGCTCCACCTTTGCCCTTCCTCCGCGAAGCTCAAATGGTCCGAGATCAAACGAGAGACCCGGGTGGAAAGGCAAGCGGCGATGAACCCCGCAAATCTTTCAGCCCTGGCCACAGGTCTGCACCCCCGGGAGAAAACCGAAAATCGCCTTGCAGGGCCAGCCGTCGTCTCGCAGCTGGACTACGGCCCAAGAGCATCGAGCAATCTCTGGAGCGCCCATGGCAAAACCACCGCCATCCATATGCAGGCGACCACCCCAGGGCAGCTCCGCACACCCCCAATTATGCTCGACATCCGGGTACATGGGAGGCGTCTCGGCAAGAGGGGGTCTGAGCGGGATGGCACGCGCGAGCTCCAGGGCCTCGCGCGGGCCCTCCTGGGCCGACTCAAGGGCAAGCTGATGGATGCGCTCGCGGGTCTTGACAATGGCATCTGGTGGGTCCGACTTGCGCAGGGCGGGATCTAGGAGGGCAGGGCACTTGCACCAGCGGTGGCCATGGGTCTCACGTTCAGCCCCGCACGCGAGGCAACGAGCATTGGATGCCACCCCCCCCCCTCATTTTTCCCGAGGCCACGTCGCATCAATCCAGACGCGCTGTGGCGAGCATCTTCCGGCCAGCTCTCACGCGGCCGTCTCCGCGCACCGTCGCATGCGCGCCAGTGCTGGTCGCCACTGTGCTCTGCGATGTGGGCCCGGGCACGCGCCGACAGCCAGCGCGCGACGCCCTGGGGGACCTGGTCGCGGACGTCTCTCTCCCGCAGGTTGAAATCAGCGCCGAGGTCAGACTCGGGCGCGGCGGCCGGGGCGAGCCGCCAGCCGATCCCATTCAAGATGAGCCGCAGGGCGCCCAGCGGTCCTCGCACGCGGCTCCAGCTTGGCTGGAGCCGCATCTTCACGTCCAGCCCGGGTTCCTCGTAGGGCTGCAACTCCACTCGACCTTCCCATAGCGTGGTCGAGCACGGGCAGACGATGTTGATGGTCGCCGCTTATAAGGGGGCCGCTCGCCGGCTGGCCCTGCACCTGCATGCCCGCGCAGATGCCGCCCGCGGGGCGCGCCCCAGCCAGCCCCGCGGGTGACGGACGGCGTCGGGCCAGCCGTCGCGCGCCATGCGCCTGGCCCCGACCGCTTTCTTGAGGATCATGGAGCGGCGTGCCCGACTGCGAAGCTGTTCGAGTCTGTCGACCCCTTGTCGGCGTCGCACCTTGGGGCCAGCCAGCTCATGTCCGAGGTTGCGAATCCACGGCTGCCCTGCGACGAGCCGGGCGCGCGCCGCCAATCCGAACGCGGCCGAGGCGCGGCTGGAGGAGGCCACGTAGCCGAGCTTCTTGATCTGAATGGGCAGCTTGTGGTCCTTGAGCTCGAACACGAGCTGGTCAATGCCCTCGCCGAGCTCTTGGGCGCTGCGCCTGGCCAGCCCCGCCCGCTGTAGCGACGCGTCATCCACCGGCTGCCTAAGCTTCAGCGAAAGGCGGGCGCAGCGCGCTGAGGCGCACCATGGCCCTGTGCATTAGCACGGCCAGGAGCGTGGCTGCCTGGGGGCATCCTGCCACGATGCCCTGGGACGAGATGCGCAAGGCCGACTCGCTGCCGCGCAAGCGGACCGCTCGAGGCTGTCGATGCAGCTGGACCAGCAGCCAAACCAGACGCGGTGGAAAGTTCACCTCAATCGCCCCTCGGACGAGGAGCGCCGGCGCCACCGTGTCAATAGATTCGAGCAAGTCCACCATCAAGGTAATCGCGTCGAGCTGCCTGGCCAGCGCTATCTCCGTCGTGAGGTTGTGTGAGAGCGCCGAGGCTGGCGAACTCCTGCCTGGGCCGAGCCCCCAGGCGCGCCCCTCTCTGCGCGCGGCCTCCCATTCTGCGGACAGCGGACGACGGGCGCGGCCCCAGAGACGAACCGCCGCATTCAGTAATCCAATCAATCGCATGCCAACGCCCGCCTCTGGAAGGCGGACGAGCGCCGTCGCTAGGCGCTCTGGCGGCCTGCCGAGATGGTGCTCGCAGGCGTGGATGAGGAGGGGCAGCGTCGCGGTACTCGCAGATGACCTTCCAGTCGCTGAGCTCGGCGTCTGCCAAGTCGCAAGGGCGACCGCTCTCGCCCTCCCTCGGCGCTTCTACCTCCTGCCTGGGTTTCGCGAGCCTGTGCGCCAGCCCAGCCCTGCTCAAGAAGGCGCCCTTTGCCCGGATGGTCCAGGCCTTGGCGCACTTCGCCTCGGAATCCGCCGCGATCTGATTGGTTCACCGATAATGATCTGGGACTGGGGCTGCAGCGAGCCGATGGCGAGCGCCACAGGGCCAGCCTAGAGCATCTCCCGAGCTTCGCAGCAGGCACAGCTGGGCGAGGAGATGGGCGCGGCTGCCGATGCGCGCGCTGAACCCCACAAACTCAAGCAACGCGGTGGCGAGGCTCTTGATGCGATTGTAGTGTTGTAGACCGTTGAAGATGAGACCTCGGACAGCACCCGGGGGCCGAGGCGGAGGGGCCCTGCCAGCGCGATCTCCCGGGCGCTGGTCCATCCACGCGCGGCGCTGCTCAAAAGCGCGGAGGTGCACGTCCATCGCCTCCGCATAGCCCTCCTCGGAGCTGCCTCTTAGCCGACGAAGGCGTGCTCGATGACGTTCTCGACTGAGGACGTCTACCTTCTCGCCAAGCCGCCTCGCGCATCTCTTGGGCACGGCGCCGCCAGCGCGCCACCAGTGGGAGGTCGCCGCCTCCCCGCCACCACCCAGCACCTCGCCGCAAGGGGTCGAAGGCTGGGCCCCTAGGCTGCTCGGCGGCATATGCCACGCACCACTCCATCCAGTCGTCGTTCACCTCCGTCTCGGTTTGCTGCTCGTTGAAGGGGTCGCCAATCCAGGTCTGCGCGTGCCGACGGAGCTCGCGTTGGAGCGCCCCCCGCCGTCGCCGGGCCGCCGCGAGGTCGGGGTCCTCGCCGCGCCCAGCAGGGGCAATGCGAGGATCTGGGGCCAGGCTACACATGTCCTGACCCTCCTCGGAGCCCACGTCCAGCAACGACGACGGCTCGTTGAGTTTCCCCTGGAAGCGTTGACCGCCCAGCATCTCTTCCAGCTCGTCGAAGGGGTCGATCTTGCCACCCGTGCTGCACAGCGTCGCAATGCTTAGGACGGCGACGGGGCGGGCGCCGCAGCTCCTTCCCAAGCCGCGCAGCTCCGCGCGCGAAGGCCTCAGCCACGCCACCGCTGCGGACCTCGCAAGCTGGTGTCCCCGCGAGGTGACTCGAGGGGGCCTTGCAAGCAGGTGCCCCCCCCATGCCGTCCAGCCCCTGCGGCAATCGTGGCGACGCTGAGCCTGGGAGCCCCCGTGGCACTCCAAGACTTTGCGAGCTGGCGCCCGTGGCGACCGAACCTGGTGGCCCCAATAGCACGACAGGTGCGTGCTGACGCCAGTAGAGTCCGAACGTGGGGCTCGAGGGAGAGCGGTGCGTCTGCCGTGCTCACCTTCGCTCGCTGCTCTGTCCAGCCCCCCCCCCCCCCCCGCCACCGCCACCACCGCCCCGCCAGGGAGGGCGTCTTGCACGAGGGCATCGACCGCCCCGCCGCTGCGGGCCCCGCTCGGACTCACGGGGAGGGCGACGGGGCGAACGTCACAGCACCTCACCAGGCCGCCAACAACACCATGCGCGAAGGCATCGGCCACGCCACCGCCGCGGCCCTCGCTCGGGCTTGCAGGGGGGGCGTCGGGGCGAGCGACGCAGCACCTCACCGCGCCGCCCTCAGCAACGCTATGCGCGAGGGCATCGGCCGGCCCACAGCTGCGGGCCTCGCTCGGACATACAAGGAAGGCGCCGGGGCAAGCGACGCAGCACCTCGCCGCGCCGCCAGGGGGGAGGGTCGCGCACGAAGGCGTCGGCCCCCCCACCGCTGTGGGCCTTGCTCGGGCCTGCAGGGAGGGCGACGGGGCGAGCGTCGCAGCACCTCGCCAGGTCGCCAGCGGCACCTTTGCGTGCGACGGCATCGGCCACCCCACCGCCGCGGGCCTCACAAGCAGGCGCCCCCGCGAATCGAAGTGACTCACAGGGGCCTCGACGGCAAGTGCCCCCGCAATGCCGTCCAGCTCCTGCGGCTCCCTGTTGCCACCCAGCTCAAGGAAATGCGCATCCCTGGCCACCTGGGGACCCAGTCCAGAGGAACGCACTTCACTGGCCACCTGGGTCAGTCGCTGTGCAGACTGGTAGCTGTGCGTCACCGTCGTCGTGTCTGGCTTCTCTCCCTGGAGCGGTCGCGTGGCTGCCCCAGGGTTCCAGGGCGCTCGGAGAGCTGCCCCCCGCTGCGCCGGCCCCCCAGCCGCCGGCTGCGGACCCGCCCGCGCTGCCCCGCCAGCCACGGCGCGTTCTCCCAGCCGCGGGCCGACGGCGGCCCGAGGGCCCGCGGCGCGCTGGGCGGCGAGCGTCTCGCCCACCTAGCTGCCGAGGGAAGGGTCGCGTGCGAGGGCGTCGGCCATCCTGCCGCGGGCCTGCAGGCGGGGCGACGGGGCGAGCGTCGCGGCGCCTAACCAGGCCGCCGGCAGCGCCTTCGCGTGCGAGGGCATCGGCCGCCCCACGGCCGCGGGCCTCGCAAGGTGACTCGAGGGGGCCTCGCAAGCAGGTGCCCCCGCCATGCCGCCCAGCACCTGCGGCTCTCTGTCGCCGCTCAATCCAAGGGAATGCGCGCCCCTGGCCACCCGGGGACCAAGTCCAGGGGAATCCGCCTCTCAGGCCACCTGGGTTGGCAACTGTGCCGCCTGGTTACTGTTTGTCGCCGTCGCGCGAGCCCGGCATCTCCCCATGGAGCGGTCGCGCGGCTGCCTCCGGCTCGGGGGCGGGGTCATAGGGCCTCAGAGAGCCGCGCCCCCCCCCAGCCCCGGCCAGCGCGCCGCCCCTCCGATCGATTGCAGACTCGCCCACGCCGCCCCGCCAGCAACGGCTCGTTCTCCAAGCCTCGCGCCGACAGCGGCCCGAGGGCCCGCAGTGCGCGGGGGGCCCGCGGGCACCTCAGAAGACGTGCCAACCACTGCGTCAGCTTCGGCAGGGCTCCTTAGCACTGCAGACACACTTGCGCGGTCCGCTGGCCTGACCCCCGCACCGCTGCGGCTGCGGCTGCTGAAGCCCCCGCGCCCGCCGTTGGAACGGGGGCTCTCGGCCCGCATATCGCTGCTCGCGCTCGCCGGCTATGTCACGTCGTCCAGCAAGTCCTCCTCCACTCCTCTGAAGACGAGGCCCCGCGCCACCGCAAGTTGTGGGATGGGGCTCTGCCCGGTCGCTGGCACTGCGCGCCTGCCCCAAGCCCTGCAAGGGGAAGCGCGCGCGCCCCGCAGGCAGCCCGCGCGGGAAGGGCTGCGGCTCATCGAGCACGCGGGCAAGCGGCGCCTCAGCGCGCTTGGCCAATGCGATGGCGGCTGGCCGACGGGGCCAAGTGACGCCCGTGGCAGAGACATCGACTACGCACCTGACCCCGCGCAGCATCGGCCCGTGCACCAGGAAGTAATCCAGAAAGGCGGCGGGGACAGCCTGCACGCAGGCGGGCCCGCGCGGGGCGACGCACATGGCGGTCGCCAGGTGGAACCAGTCGTGCCCCGGCAGCCCCTGCGGCGACATGCCGAAACCACCGCCGACGATCCAGGCCACGCCAGGGCCCGCATCCATGCGCTTCACGCACTGCGCGACCTGCCACGCGATCGCCAGGTTGCGCCGCGGCCGGCCCTCGCCTGCGCGCTGTATATATATATATATATATATATATAAATATAAATATAAATAAATAAAGCCATCGCCACGAAGCCGCCAGGCAGAGCCGCGTGCACGCGCGCCGCCACGGCTCGACCAGGCACGATAACGCCATTGTCGAGCAGGGGTCAACTGGCGACTGCAATGTCGGGCTTAGCCAAGACTGCGACGCCGCCCTCTGCGCCGCCAGCCTGGGTTGCCAGAGCTGGGCCCCGCGCGCCTCGCAAGCCCGCGTCCCGGGCATCGCCCTGCACCTCGGGGAGCTTCACCGCGCCGATTTGGCGCTCCTGCGCCAAGACCACGTCGCTGTCGCAGTCGACCAGGTACTTGGACAGGGTGCCGAACCAGTTGGCATCGATGGTGGAAAGATGCAACTTGCTTCTCATCGTGATCGGCGATGCAGTCTCCTCAAGCTGCGCGTGATTTCCTGACCACCCTCCACTTGGGCATGGCCTGGCGGATACGCTTAACCGCGGCGCGGAGCCGATCTTCTGGGGAATCAGCGGCATTCGGGATGTCAGCACCAGACTCACGCAAGAAATCCCGAAACTCATCCACCGTGGCTTGGTTGACGGACCCCTCCTCCTGGTCCCAGTCGGCTTCCGTGGCAGCGTCGTGTTACGTTTTGGCTGCCTGGGCGGCGGCGGCCTCGGCGGCCTGCCCCTCCCGGGCCTCGCGCTGGGCCTGAGCCCGCTGCTCCTGGAGCTGAGGGCGTTGGCGAAGCTTGCCCACCGCCGCGGCCACCTACTGCACAAGGTCAGGAGCAGCGCCAGCAGACAGCAGCACCCGCTCCAGCTTGGGCAACGTCCAGCTGCCCTCGCCGGCGCCAGGCTCGGTCCCAGGAGGCCCCGTGAGCGGCTGCGGCAACGCCCCACAGAGCAGGGCCCGCTGGCCCTCAAGCTCGAGCAGCTGCTTGCGAGACTCGGCGAACGCCGCATCCTGCGTTGCGATCTCCGCCTGCAGGGCCACCAGCTGCGCCCGCTCGGCCTCGCGGGCGTGCTGCTGCTTGGTGATATGCTGCTCGTCCTTGGTGATTTTGAAAGCGAGAGCCTTGAGCCGCTGCGCGGGCGGCTTCTCCTGGAAGAGCTGCGCACGCAGCTTGACCTGCTCCGCCTTGTATTGTTCCACCAGCTTGCAAACTTCAGGCGTGTCGGTACCAGCCGAATGCTTGACGAAGCTCTCCAACTCGTCCGGCCTCTGCTCGACAGCAGACTCAGCACCAGCCTCTCCCTCGCTGCCCTCGGCACTCGTGGAACCCACCCCAGCATCGGGAGCCTTTGCCTTTGCAGGCTTGGGCTCCGACGTACGCGAGCGCACCTGCTTGTGCATCTCCAGCAGCTGCGCCGATATCGGGCGTGCTCCCTTGCCTTTGTCACCGCTGGCCCATGGAACCGTGGACCGTGATGGAGATTTGGCCTCGACGGGGCCCCCGTACACCACGCTCTTGGCCGGGCCGCATCTGTTGCAACACAATTTGTCAGCGAAGTTGACGTAGGGCTTGTGATCACGTTCGAAGCAGGTTTTGCAAAGCCATTCATCCCGACGCGCTGCTCGACTGCCTGTTTTCGCTCCAGCGGCGGGCGGCGCCATCGCTCCTCGATCACAGACTCAGAAACTGTGCCCGAGAGAAAATGGACGGCGGCCAGGACAGCCACCGGAGAGAAAATCTTGTACCAACGAATTGGCCTCAAAACACAAACCCCGTCGCGCTCGGAGACGCCCAAGAATGGACTCGCGGTCGACGGGCGGTTCATAACCTTGAGCCAAACATGGCTACGGATGCGTGTATGTGTGTGCGTGTGTGTGTGAATGTGATTGTGAATGTGTGTGTGTGTGTGTTTGTGTGTGCGCGCGTACGTGCGTGCGTGTGTCTGTGTGTTATGTGTGTATGTTTGTATGTGTGTATGTGTGTTGTGTGTGTGTGAACGTCGTCGTCTTCGTCTTGGGGAGGGGGGGGGCCATTTGATGGTGAATCCCGAGCTGGGTCAGGGGGGGCGCAGAAAGCAGCCCGAAGGCGAGGGCGGAGGACGGAGGGGAGGAGGCGAAGGGCGAAAGCGGGGTGAGATGCCCGAGGAATGTGGAGTGCGCCGGGGGGGGGGGGAGGGGGTCGAGGAAGCAGAGCCTTAACAAATCAGATGGCGCCTCCCGAGCGCAACATGGCGCCGCCAGGCCCGCTCCCGCATCGTACATCGCTGGAATCCCCGGGTCCTCCTCCATCGTACGTAGGTGGAAGACCCGGGATAATCTTTGGCAGGATGTCTCCCAGACTGGGTCCAAAACGCCACTGTCATAATCAGTTGGCGGAATTCTCCATTAACTCATGAATAGGTCGTCCCTGGGACTCGCCGGTACGGGGGTTCAATCTGATGGCCCTCAACGGTGCACGACTTATATAAACGCAAAGTGTAAGCGACGGGAAATAATAATGATTCCTCCCTGTCGCACCCCAGACGTGTCGGTACGACATTCTACGGCAGTGAAGCTTGAAATCTGCAGCGGTGTCACGGATGGAGGGCGGTTCCTTTTTTCGACTCTGGTTTTCAGATTAGCGCCGCTCACATACGCTTTGATTGTGCGCAGCAGTTCAGGATGGAAAGCAGGTCGTTTTCAAAATGTGGCTCTCGCTCTAGCACCGTGGACATGATTCTTCAAAGTTTGCAGCAGCTTCAAGGATGGAGGGTGGTTCCTTTCTTAAAAGAGCGGTTCTCGTCGTAACGCCGCTCACATTGTTTGAAGCTTACAACGGGTTCAAAACTGGAGGACGCTTCCTGTTCCAATGTGTGGCCCTCGCCGAAGCAGTGCGCACATTCGTTTTAAAAAAGTTGCAGCAACTCCAGGGATGGACGGCGGACCGTTTGCACATGCGGCTCTCGCCTTGACGCCGCGCTCATTTGTTTTCAATGTTTGCAGTAGTAGATCCAAGAGCGCAGGGCGCTTCATTTCAAAATACGGCTCTTGTTTTCGAGCCGCGCACACTGGCCTTAAACATCTGAATAAGCCTCAAGGATTGAGGACAAGCAATTTTCAAATTGTCGCTCTCGCCGTCATGCCGCGGACATTTGTCTTAAAATGTACAGCAGTTCTACTGACTCATCATTCTAAAAGATGATTATCGTCCTCGCGACGAGCACATCCGTGCTTCAAACTTTCAACAGTTTCAGGGAATCGTATGGTTGAAGTCCCAGGCATGGCTCCCTGGCGCGACTCAGGATTGCCCTGACGCAAAAGCATACTGACTCGATGTGCTGGAGTCCAAGCAACGGCGTTCTTTCAATATTGATGATTGGCAACGGCGTTCTTTCAATATTGATGATTGACAGGACGCAACAAGTCAGGCTGATTGGCCACGTGGATCCGCGTCGCTGAAGTCCTGGGACTGGTGTTTGGGCACAATTGCGGGTTATCAGACGTTGATCTTCCAATGGGAAAATTCCTGCAATGAAAAGAACTTCTTCTACGAACCTTTGAAGGGGGAACTTGGAGGGGGACTCGGACTCGGACCTGCAAGGTGCACGCTGCACATAGTTGATGCGTCTTGGATGTAGACTGGTCCTCCTCCTCCTCGAGTTTTGAGCATCGAGGATCTGGTGGTTTGAACGTCCTTTGCCACCTCTCAGGCCTCTGGATGCTTTCGGAGGCCTCTCGGGACCTGCAGGAAACTTCTGAGTGTCTCCGAGAGCGTCGGAAGACCGCGCAAAGCATTCGAGAGAAGCCGAAAACCTCCCCTCGCCCTCCCCGCACTCCGGTCCTCCAAGACTCCCAGGTGATCGAGCCGAGGAGGAGCGCGGAGGAGCAGAGGGGCAGCTTCTCCTCCACCTCCTCCTCCTCCACCTCCTCCTCCACCTCCTACAGTGCGAGCGCGGCCGCAAGAACCCCCCGCAAGAAACCCAACCCTGAAATCCCGCGCGCGCGGTGCACCGGAGGGGACACCCGGAGCACCCTGAACGCAGCAGCTCCTGCAACGGCCGCGGGAAGTCGCCGCGCAGTGCGAGGAGCGAAGAAACCCGGGACACCCTGACGAAAAGCATACGGTTCCTTGATGCGCGCCCCCACTGTAATCCTCCTTCTCTTCCTCCTACTCCTCCCCCAGGCACCGGCTCTCTCGGCACTTCGAGGTGGGCCCCGTGGGGCCTCCCGGGGGGGCCGCGGCTCCGAGGGCGGTCCCGTCTGCGAGGCAGGCCGCCGCCCGTCCGGCCATGGCATCGGTGCTGCTCGCGTGCGAGCCTCGCCCTCGCGAGGCGGAGGAGATCGGCCGCCAGGCGCTGACGGGCCGTGCGAGGCCCCAAGCCGAGCGAACGGGTGGCGCCCAAGTCTTGGAGGATGGGCAACGTGGGGGTGGGGGGGGGGGCCCAAGAAGGGGATGGCGCCACCCTGCCCGGGAACAGCCATTCTCCTCGGATGGCCCCCCCCAGTCCCCCCCCCTCCCCATGACCCTTCCCTCCATGGGCAGTGAACCTCCTCCTCCTCCTCCTCCTCCTCCTCCTCCTCCTCCTCATCCTCCTCCTCCTCCCTCTGGGGAAACCAACAGGTACCGACACCGGTACTCCCCGGACCTCTCCAGGGGTGCATTCTGACCAGAGATTCGAGGCGAAGCCAGCGTCGGCGACGAGGGCCTCCCAGAAGGCCCCCAACAGTGGAAAACGATCGCTCTGACCCCCCCCTCGTCCTCGCAGGGCGCCCGCCTCGGTGTTGCCCCAGCGCCACAATCGCCTATGGCGCAGGTCGGCGCCATCGGTGGCGCAGCCCCGCCGGCCCTGCCTCCGGAACAGAGCGGGCCTGGCGGGGGCGCCGCGGGCGTTGTGTACGCCTTCTTGGTCTGGCAAGGACGAAACACGAGCGACAGCAGCGTGCAAGAGCAGGACCACAAGAAGCAAGGAAGGCGATAGAGGAGAATTAAGATGGAACGGCCCACATGGCACAGAGGAGCGGCTCCAGTCTGAAGATATGTATCCTCAGCAGAAAGAGGAAACCAAACAGGTGGGATGATGTCGAACTGCAGGATGGCAGCCATTTGCAATTATAGGGCGGTTGAGGAGCGAAAGAGGAACGGAGCAAATGTAAACGGCAAAAAGAAAGGCCTCCAACATTGGGTCCGAATAGATGAGGTCGCGCCGAATTGCCGATGCATCGCCGATGCAACGTTGGCGATGCATCGGCGACGTTGGCGCGGAGAAACTTGGGCTCCACATCGATCCGCAGCGCAAATGCATCGGCGATGCGCAGCGATCCTTCGATCCCATCTACTCGGACCCCATTTGGTAGGCCTAGAAGAAAAGAGAGCACAACAGGGAGATGGAGAAGTGGTTGGTGCGCGACTGCTGCGGAAGAGTAGTAGCCTTTCAGCTCAACCCTTGGGGAGCCGCCTCTCGATGATCTGAATCAGAGGCTTATTATCTCCTTCCTCCGACGCCGTCCAGGCCGCGCGATGGCCGCGCGCGATTGGGAGGCACTGGCAAGCTCCCGGGAGCCGCCGAGTTTGGTTGCCCAAGGGGCAGGAAGGGAAGGAGAGAGGGAGGGAGGTACCACATACTGGCACAATCCTTGGAGAAGAAGGGTTGGGCGTGGGGGTATCCTCCTCACTCCTCCTCCCTCCTCCTCTTCCCTCCTCCCTCCTCCCCGAAGCGTGGTCGGGAGCTGGCAGAGCTAAGCCGGCGCCCGACGGCAGCCTGCTGCCCGGGCACCGTAGGGGGGGAGCCGGCCGCGCCCAGCCTGGGAAGAGCTGGCGCCTCGCCTCGCGGCGGCAGCCTCGCCCCCCTCGGCTCGTCCAGACATTGCGGGGGGAGCTGGCCGCGCCCGTCCCCAAAAACCCGTCTGGCCCGGTTGGGGTCGGCCCGACGGCGGCTCCGTCGGCCGCCGTCTTCGGGCAGGTCGTGCCGGGCCGTTGGGCCTCCGCGAGCGGCCGCTGGGCAAGTGCCTGCCGACGCTTACGCTGCGCGGGCAGCTCACCAGCTGCTTCTCTCAAGGGGCTGGCCCCTGGCACGCAACTTGAAAACGTCAAAGCGGGTGCCGACCCATACGCGTTCAAAACACGTCGGAAGACTGCACCTTATCCTCCTCCTCCTCCTCCTTCTCCTCCTCCTCCTCCTCCTCCTCCTCGTTATCCTCCTTATCCTGCTCCTTTCTGCTCTAGGGAAACCAGCAGGTACCGATACGCTACTCCCTGGACCTCTCCACGGGTGCGTTCTGACCAAGAGTTTCGAGGCGAGGCCAGCGTCGGCGATGAAGGCCTCCTGGTAGGCCCAAAAGGGCGAAGACGAGGGCAGGGAAGCGGTATGGGCACATGTTCCTAATTCGAAAAGCTGTGCTGGTTCAGCGACATCGACCCTGGGGAAGCGGACGCAACGGCAACGAGGGGGGGGGCGTACGTACGCATCTCTGCGAGGGAGTAGAGCTCAGAGGCGATCATATATGAAGCCATCCCCTTCCAGTTTTGTCTGGCCGCTTATCTCGAATCATCATCATCATCATCATCATCATCATCATCATCATCATCAGCAGCAGCAGCAGCAGCATCAGCAGCAGCATCAGCAGCATCATTCTCATCAGCAGCAGCAGCAGCAACAGCAGCATCATCACTATCACCATCACCATCATCATCACCACCACCATCACCATCATCATCAACATCATCATCACCATCATCAGCATCACCATCATCACCAACATCAGCATCAGCATCATCATCAGCATTCGCATCAGCTTCATCATCATCTTGCGTGTGAACATCGGACGCGCCCCTGACGCAGATCGCGATGCCAGGGTCAACAAACAAAATGGGCTTTCAACACAGGGTCAGCCTTGAACGCCTTCGCCAGCGTCGCCAACGCGCCATTGCCGCATGAACCTACCGTGGGGCTGGCTTCTCTGGAGGAAAGAGAACTATGCACTTGCACCGACTCTGGCCAGGCCCATCCTGAGCCCAGGATCCGTGCATACGCCCGCTACCTTGGCCAGGAAGGTATCTGCACCGATCCTGGGTCAAGGACGGGCCTTGCCGGCATCGGTGCATGTGCACAAGTCTCTTCGCCCGATTCTCCGCAGCCCTGCCCGAACCGCCGTGAACAAGCAGATGCCTGCAAAGCGTGCCGCTTCTTCCGTGGCTGCCGCCGTGGAGGGGCCCTGCATGTGGCCGCCCCAACGGGGCATGGCGGAGACGATTGAAACCCTGTCCTTGCCTCGTTCTCGCTCTTTTGGGGCCTCCTGGGAGGCCCTCGTCGCCACGGCTGGATTCGCCTCGAGATTCTGGCTAGAACGCACTCAGGGAGAGGTCCGGGGAGTAGCGGTATCAGTACCCCCTGATTTCCCACGAACGTGGACACAGCGGAATCTATTGCAACGGTCTCAACGGCTGCGTCACGGCAGGAACGGAGGTTCCTCCGGGACAGCTTGAGCAATCCTCGCAGGACATACCCTTTTTCGTGGCTGTCGTCATGGAAATGCCCTGTATGTGGCTGCCCTGACGTGGACACAACGGAATCTATTAGAATGGAACAACAACAACAACAACAACAACAACAACAACAACAACAACAACAACAACAACAACAACAACAACAACAACAACAACCGCATAACTATAACTTTTGGCAATCCGCGAGGATTTCTTGGATCTGAGCTAGACCTCCCTTCCTGGCGCGCGGAGCGTGTCAGGGGCGGCGCCGAGGCGCCGCCATGGTATCCCAGCGCAGGTCCAAGGAATCTGCGCAGAACGTCGAAGGTTTAGGTTTATGTCGGTTTGTCTTCTTCGGTGTAACGCTCTCAACGGCTGTGGCACGGCAAGAACAGAAGTTCCTCCAGGACGCTATTACCGAGCCATTGTAGTGGCAGATCCGCACCGCTGCAATTACCCAGGAAGGCGGCCGAAGGAACGCACGAACAATTCGGTATCCGAACGCTGCACATTCGGTCGCATCCGTCAGGACTAGCGTGCTGTTGGCCCACGAGACCTTCGAAAGGACTCTTGTTCCACGGCGACCACCACCCCGACAACGATCGTTCCAAAAGCTGCAACACGGCTGCCCTGCAGTTTGAATGCAGGAGAGCCATGCCAAAGGGGAACGTTGTCCGTTGCAGCAGAAGTTCAGAAAGGCTCCGTCAAGTCCTAAACGGCCGACTCGAAGTTCGAGTGGCACGTGTCCAGGTTACAATAAACCTGAAAAGGGCTTTCAGGCCTAGCAGCGGCGGGAGGGGTCAGGCGATCCCTAATCCCCCTCCACGCTTACTCATTGACCATCCTCGATCCTCCCTGCATCTTCCCTCGGTCCTCTTGCTGCCCGCACCGTTCTACAACAAAGGCGGGGGCGTGCGACAACAGCGGGGGCGGGGTTCGGCCTGAGGGGCGCTGGCGCACCTCAGCGCACAACGCGCGCTGCGGTCCCGATCCGACGCTGTCCAACCAACGACACGATAACTCGTTCACGGCTCCTCCTGATCTCAGGCTGGTCTCAAGTTGAAATAGAGGCCCATCCAGAGAGCCCCATGCCCAGGCCCTCACGACACTTTGTAGCCTCGGGCCACCTTAAGCCCGACTCCAGCTACGAGCGCGTTTCGTATGTTCGGCGATGACGGGCGTCATGGGGGGGGGGGGGCGGGGGGGGTATGACGTGACGCCCCTGCCCCGCCGTGTGGCTCCGGCACCACAGCCGCGCCCGCGCGCACGACGAGCGACGAGCGACGACGACGACGACGCCAGCAGCATGTAGGTGGCGATCTGCCCCACTGCGCATGTGTACACCACAGCGCTCGCGTGCGCCACAACGCGCGCGCACACCACAGCGCCTGCGTACACCGCAACAACCGTGTGCAACGCAACACCTGGGTACACCAGGGTGTGTTTGCGTACGTTGCAGCGCCAGTGTACTTGTGTACACCGCAACCACCACGTGCAACACAACGCCTGTGTACACCACAGTGCTAACGTGCACCGCAGCGCCCGTGCACGCCACAACGCTTGTGTACACCACAGCATCCGCGTGAAACGCATCGCTGGTGTACACCACAGCGCCGGCGTTCATAGGACAAGTAGAAGGAGCATGTTCGTGAGGATCTGCTGCGGAACATGGAACGCCACGCCAGGACAATTTTGATAATTGGATGCGACGTTCTTCCCTCCTCCCTCCTCCTCCCCTTCCACCTCCCCTTCCTCCTCCTCCCCTTTTTCCTCTTCCTCCTCCTCCTTACTCCCTGTCGTGCGGCTTGGCTTTACAGGGTACGTGCGCATCTCAACGTGCACCGCAAAATTGTCGATTGAATCGGTCCACCTCGTTCTCGGACGGCCTATTTAAGTGGATCCTCCTGGACGCAATGGGATAAGTTGGGGTGATGCGGGCGGACTCGGGAGCACTCGTAGGTTCCACAGCGGTTCTGGATTCATTGATATTGTTTGCTGTGAGATCCACAAACGATCCATTTTGTCATAAGGGTGTGTTCTAACATTCTACATTCAGCAGTGGTGCTGTTGCACACGGTTGCTGTAGTGCGCACAGGCGCCGTGGTGCACACAGGCACTGCAATGCACGCAAACATTGTGCTGTACATTGGTGTTGTGTTGCACAAGGCTGATGTGGTGTACGCAGGCGCTGTGGTGCACACAAGAGCTATTGTGCCCGCAGGCACGGTGGCACAAACTGACGCTGTGTTGCACGCGGCTGCTGCGGTGTACATAGGCGGTGTGGTGTACACAAGCGCCGTGGTGCACCCAGGCACTGTGGTGTACACGAACGTTGTGGTGCAAATCGCCACCTACATGCTGGTGCTACCCGTCCTCCGTCATCCCGAAGCATTCCCAAACGCCGCCAGCGTGAGCAGTGACGTCATCGACCCCCTCCCCCCCCAGATGATTGCCGTCATCGGCCCGAAAAAATAAACAGGCTCCAACCGCGCCCGCGCAAACGATGACGATAAGTGACGAGCGACGAACCACGAGCGACGACGATGGCCGACGACGACGACGACGACGACTGCGGACCAGACTACTATGCGGATACCTACGCGGACACCTACCCGGATCCCAATGCGCACGGCGGCAGTGCCCGGACCGCAGTGGGGGGAGGAGCGTTACGTCACTGGGGGGGGGGAGCGGAGGCCATGACGCCCGCCATGCCCCAAGCAATAAATTAACAGGCTCTACGACCTTCCTACCCATATCGACGGCATGGGTGTCTACATAGGACCGCTCAAGGCTGCAAAGACACAAAAAGGAATCAACAACAACTGCTACTACTACTACTACTACTACTACTACGACTACTACGATTACTACTCCTACTACTACTACTACTACTACTACTACTACTACTACTACTACTACTACCAATACTACCAATACGACTACTACTACTACTACTACTACTACTACTACTACTACTACTACTACTACTACTACTACTACTACTACTCCTACTACTACTACTACGACTACTACTACTACTACTACTACTACTACTACTACTACTACTACTACTACTACTACTACTACTACTACTACTACTACTACTACTACTACTACTACTACTACTACTACTACGACTACGACTACTACTACTACTACTCTACTACTACTACTACTACTACGACTACTACTACTACCACTACCACTACTACTACTACTACTACTACTACTACTACTACTACTACTACTACTACTACTACTACTACTACTACGACTACTACTACTACTACTACTACTACTACCACTACTACTACTACTACTACTACTAACTACTACTACTACACTACTACTACTACTACTACTACTACTACGACTACGACTACTACTACTACTACTACTACTACTACCTACTACTACTACTACTACTACTACGACTACTACGACTACGACTACGACTACTACTACGACTACGACTACGACTACGACTACGACTACTACGACTACGACTACTACTACTACTACTACTACTACTACTACTACTACTACTACTACTACTACTACTACTACTACTACTACTACTACTACTACTACTACTACACTACTACTACTACTACTACTACTACTACTACTACTACTACTACTACTACTACTACTACTACTACTACTACTACTACTACTACTACTACTACCGCAGCAACATCAACAACAAAACCGCATCAGCAACGACAACAACCCCATCAACATAACCAACAGCAGCAACAAACACAACCTCAACACTGATTTAAATACTGTCCGCTCTTATCTGATCGCGTGTCATTCAATATGCATATCCCAAACCCTGGGTACCCGCCCGATCGTACCCCCCTTTGGGGGTTATACTCATTCCCTGCCAAGCGTGGGGGTGAAGCCCTTGAAGCCGAAGGGTAACAGATAACGGGGTAGAATGAGGACGAAGGGATCGGAGGAAGGGAGGGGAGGGGAAGAAGGAGGGAGGACGACGATTTGCGCTGCGAGTGGCGATTCAGCTTGCGCCAGCCACTCCAACACAGGTTAACAATCAGTTTCGCCATGGGTCGCACCATAAACAGCGCCACGTACCACCCCCTTGCAACAAACAAAAAACGTGGATACCCCCACGGGGGGACGTACAGCTGCGAACTGGTGTCTGAAACAAATTTCGTAGAACCCTGAACAGAAGCGGGATGTTGGGAGAGTGGGGCGGAAGGATAATGAGAAATGCAACAGCGTCGGGAGGAGGGCGGAAGCCCCAAGTGAAAACGCGATTCTTCAATACATTGTGAGGAAGTATCAAGCGGGAGCCGCGATCCGGTAAATTGCAAGGAAGTCCTAAGCGAGAGCCCGATTCTTCAATCAATTGTGAGTAAGTATCAGGCGGGAGCCGCTGCTGTTGTAAACCAAGGGCCCACAACGCAATTTGACCCTCAAGACTTCCCCGGATACAAAAAAAACTGGGTGCGAGCCCCAGGAAGCGCACTTCAATCAAAACAAAAACAATGTGCACCGGACGGGGGGACCAACAATAATTAGTTTTCAGGAGTGAGAACTCAACAACAACATCAACAACAACAACAACAACAACAACAACAATAACAATTTTAAGACTGTTCGCCCTTACATGCTCGAGTGTCGAATAACGCGTATTTCCCAAAACCTCGATACGCGCCCTCTTCGTCTTCGATCGAACCCCTTTTGGGGGGTATACCTTTCTTCCCTGCAGGCCGGGCCCCGGCAAGCGGCGGGGCGGCCGCGGACCGTCGGCCTGGCCAGCGGCAGCGCTGATCGGCGGGGCGGCCGCGGACCGTCGACCCGACCCCAAGAGGGACGGACAGAGGACCGACCACGACGACGACGACGACGAAGACGACGGCGACGACGACGACGACGGCGACGACGAGCGAAAGCGAGACAGAACGACAGCAGGGCCACGAAGGGCACGAAGTAGGCCACGAAGGGCGACAGCGGGGACACGAAAGGAATGCGTTTGGGGCCACGAAGAGCGCGAATGAGCGGGGGCCACGAAGGGCAGATAATGCGGGGCCACAGAAGGCAACTATGTGGCCACTGAGGGTAGCAACTGGGCCACGTAGGACAGTGACGGGAACACAAATGGCAACAGCGGGGCCACGAAGGGAATGCACATGGGGCCACAACGGGCGCGACTCATGGGTGCCTGCGTGTCGGGAGCGCGGCGCTTAGGCAAATTGCAGGAAATTTCAACGTAAGGCTTCTTCAGTAAGTTGCAAGCAAGTCTCCAGCGAGAGCGCGACTCCAGAGCGCCGGGAGAGCGATTCCTGAATAAGTTGTAGGGAAGTCCCAAGCGAGAGCGCGATTCCTGAATAAAATGCGAGGAAGTCTCGGGCGGGAGCGGGGGTCCTGGCTAAATTGCAAGGAGGTCTCAAGCGGGAGCCGTTGTTGTTGCAACCCGGGGGCCAGGGGCCCAGTTTGAGGATCAAGATTTTCCCTGTTGAAAAACATGCTGCGAGCGTCGAGGGGCACACTTTGATTAAGAAAAACTGTATGTACTGGTGGGGGGCATCAACAATAATTACTCTTCCGACATGAGAATTCAAAAACAACAACAACAACAACAACAACAACAACCTCAGCAGTGCCAGGGTTTTCATGCGACGCCAGCCAATACCCCCACTTTGTGGGGGGGCAGTGCAAGCTCTACCAAATATCCACACGACTCTTCGCCACCACCCACACCCAGCTTCCCGCCCTATGACGTTCGGACACTTCACTTCGTGGCCTGCGGACGACCGTGGCTACTACACTGGCGTGGAGTACACACCCACAGAAGTTGTTAAGCCTACGTTCGTACACCCACAGAAAAAACGAATGTGTCCCGCATGGTATTATTTGACAGGGATGATGGCCCTGGCAGGTGCGCAACCGTTGTCGCAGAAGTTCGAAAAAGTTGCTCGCAAAAGCCCGTTTGACAGAAATGTTTAAAAAGTGTTGGGTTTCCTACGAATCCGCAAGAGCGCGCGGGATGAGATTTTGACAATTTTTTGTTGAAAAACCATTGGTTTTTTGATGTTTTTATGTTAAAATCGCTGCGAACACTAAGGTTTTGGAAGGATTTCGTCTTGCGCGCGCGAATGTCCACTTTACCTTATTTTTTGCAAGGGATTCTTGAAATTTGATTATATTAGAACAAGAAATGTCATTTTCTATTGTTTTTTGCAAGGGAAAGCGGATTACAACAAAACAACCGGATCCTGTACACACCCTCTTTTCTGAGGCTTCCTCACGAAAATGATGAAAATGTAGCTGCGGCCTAGGCGGCGCAGGGGGGGCGCGCACCAGGGGGCCCAACAATAATTATTCTTTAGAATAAACAATGTTCAACAACAACAACAACTACTACTACTACTACTACTACTACTACTACTACTACTACTACTACTACTACTACTACTACTACTACTACTACTACTACTACTACTACTACTACTACTACTACTACTACTACTACTACTACTACTACTACTACTACTACTACTACTACTACTACTACTACTACTACTACTACTACTACTACTACTACTACTACTACTACTACTACTACTACTACTACTACTACTACTACTACTACTACTACTACTACTACTACTACTACTACTACTACTACTACTACTACTACTACTACTACTACTACTACTACTACTACTACTACTACTACTACTACTACTACTACTACTACTACTACTACTACTACTACTACTACTACTACTACTACTACTACTACTACTACTAACTACTACTACTACTACTACTACTACTACTACTACTACTACTACTACTACTACTACTACTACTACTACTACTACTACTACTACTACTACTACTACTACTACAACTACAACTACAACTCCTCCACAACAACAACAACAACAACAACAACAACAACAACAACAACAACAACAACAACAACACCAACAGCAACAGCAACAGCAACAACGTCAACAGCAGCAACAACAACAATTCTCCGGCCCAACGGGCCAGAGGCGCGCTAAGATCTCCAGCGACTGGTGAACAATATATTCTAGTTCGCGCGAGCGGGGCAGCTTCTGGGAGCGCCCGGACGAGAAGTACCCCGAGCAGGTCCCGGCCAGTGCGGCTCAGAGATGGTTTTCCTCCTCGGCGCTGCCTTCCAGGACTCCCAGAGCGCTCCAGGAACGCGCCAAGAAGGCTCCGAGACGCCCCCGAGACGGTCCAAGGGGCCCCGAGTCGCCGAAGGATTGCCCCAAGACGCCCATGATGGTCTCCAGACGGCCCTAGACGCCGCCGAGAAGCTCCAACAGAGCGTCCAAAGGCCCTCCGAGAGAGTCCCAACAAGCAAAGCGCATCTCATTCCCATTGGTAGGCGCATATTTCTGGCATGGACGACGTTCGGAGGTTCACAGCGTCATGCCCAAGAGCCCCCCAAGATCGCCCCAAGATGGCCCAACGTGCCCGCAAGATGCGCCCAAGAGGGCTCAAGAGGGCTCCAAGACGACCCAAGAGGGCTCCAAGACGGCCCAAGACGCCCCCAGAGAGGGAACTCGAAATGACATTTGAAGCTTTCCGACCCCAGATGCCTCTCCGAGACTACCAGCAGGCTCCCAAGAAGCACCCAGAAGCGCCAAGAAGCCCCCGAGAGGCCCAGACTCAGGCCCCCAGGGCACCCAAATGGCCCTGACGAGGCCTCAAGAAGCTTCAAACATGTTTCCAAAAGGCTTCCGCGACACCTGCCAGGAGACCCCAACACCGCCACATCAAATGCCCCATGCGCCCCATCAAGCCCCAGAGTAAGCATCCACGACCAGCAAACCCCCACGAAGGCACCCGAAGTCCAACAAAACACCACACAACAAGCCGCCCCGCGAAAAGCGACCGATTCCCCTGACAACTCCCGAGAAATCCAAACGAATCGCCCTGGCATCATGCTCCACGCAACGCATCAGAAAACAGCCGACGCCCCTGCAGCTCAACACCGCCAACGACCACTCGGCCAGTCGACGCAGCAGTGCCCAAAAATGGGCCGGCGGACTGAGCGAAGCGATTGGATAACAACAACAGCGCCAGCAGTAGCAACAACAACACACAAGCAACAACAACAACAACAACCAACACAACAACAAAACACAACATCGCCAACAACAACAACAGCAACAACAACACTAAACACACAAACAACAGCAGCAGCAGCAACAACAACAACCACAATAACACCAACAATAACAACAGCAACAACGACAACAGCAACAACAACAACAACAGCAGCAGCAACAGCAACAACAACCATAACATCAACATCAGCAGCACAAACCGCAGCAGCAATCGCAACAACAACAGCAGCAGTAATAACAACAACAACAACAAC
>CAUYUJ010020549.1:400000-497500 GCA_963575745.1 Prorocentrum cordatum | reverse complement strand
GACGTCTCTTGTCGCGCTCCCCCTCCCGCGCCACGGCGCCGTCCGTGCCCGCCGCCGCGGCCAGGGCGTCGGCTTCGCCTGGCACGCTGTAGCGGACTGTGGCATCCGCTAGCAGCCGCGGGCAGCCCGCCCGTTGCGCCTCCAGGTCGAGCAGCGCCTCCTCGCGGCGCGCCTGCAGTGCGGCCCCGCAGGCCTGGCAGGGCCCTGCTGGCGGGGCGTCGGCGTGGCCGCGCGCCGCGCAGCCGGGCGCCGCGCACGTCCAGATCCAGCGATCCCAGGCTGGGAGTTGAACCTGGCGCGCTGTCTGGAAGCCGCACTCTGCGTGAATGCGCCCCCAGACATCCTCGACGGTCCGGCTGCGCGCTTTCGTGCCTCCTCCGCAGGCGCAGCGGAAGGCGCGGTGCGACTTGCTGCAGAGGGGCTGGCCGCAGGGCTGCCCAGCGCGCGCGCCCGTGCGCAGCCGGTTCTGGCAGCGGCTGTTCAGTGGGGCGAGGCCTTGGCCCAGCAGTGCCCGAGCTGTGTCCAAGTAGTCGTCGCCCCCCAAGCGCTGCCCGGGCCCGCCGTTCGCCAGCTGCCAGCCGGCCGCGCGGGCGCCGCCGCAGGAGCGGAGTCGTGCCCGGTCCTCGGTTGCTCAGCAAGGCGTTGTAGTTCTTTTTGTCGAGCCTACGCGTGAGCATGTTTTGGGCTTTTTTTTCCCGAGGCGCCTGGGCAAGCCCCCGCCAGGGCGGCAGCGGCGCTGCGTCCTCGCCCTCTTCGTCAGTGGGGTCTGGTCCTGGCAGCGCGGCGCCTCTCGGCAGGCCGCGGCCAGCGGCAGGCCAGAGGTGTCCAGGTCCGCCAAGTCGGGCAGGCCGCTCCTCTCCAGCGTGCCCGCCAGGCTCTGCGCCCAGGAGCCCGCCCACGCCGCGGGGGCCAGCTCCTCCTGGCTCCGGAAGCCGCGCCCGCCAAGGCGCAGCGGCAGCCGGCAGTGGGCGCTCTGGCCCCCCGTCAAGGGGTCCAAGTGCGTCAGTTCCTCGTAGGCCCCCAGGGTGGCCGCGTCGTAAGCAGTAGCAGCGGCTCGCGCGGTCGCGGGCGGGTTAGTGCGCAGCAGGTGCATCAGTTTCCCCGTGCCGCAGTGCCGCAGGAGGAGCCCGGCGGCCTGCGCCGCGGGCAGGTGCGGTGAGGCCTGCCCCGGCAGCTCCGCAAGCCTTCCCAGCAGCGTGGCGGCGCGCGCCGCCGCCTCGGCGCAGCGCTCGGCGGCGTAGGCCGGCGTCCCCAGGTCCAGGCGGCGGCCGTCGGTCGCGTCCGGCAGGTTTCCCGGCGGCAGCGGCTCCCCCAGCGGAACACCCACCAGCGTGAGGCCGCGTGGGCGCCACTGTTCCTCGAGCCCGGCTGGGCACGGCGAGCGCGGGGACCAGGCCTGCGTCTTGCGCGGCTGGAGCTCAAGGCCGAAGGCGCCGAGGGCCTCCTGCGCCGCCGGGGTGACGGCGGCAGCCAGCTCGGGCGGCGTGAGGACGATCACGTCGTCCAGGTAAGCCAGAGTCCGGATGTCGTCGGGCCGCAGCCCCAGGGCAGTCGCCTCCGCGCGCAGCGCCTCCTCCAGCGCCTGCAGGCGCGGGCGCAAGCCGCAGGCGAAAAGCAGCGGCGCCAAGGGGCCCCCCTGGTCCACCCCGTCTGCCGAGCGGAGCCTGTGGCAAGTCCCGCTGCTGTCCCAGAAGTAGTACTGGGAGCGCCGCTGGCTGAAGAGCTTCGCTAGGGGGAGCAGCTCCGGCGCCGCGTCCTCCAGCTCTGCCAAGCAGCGGGCCCTGTTCGCAGTGCAGTAGGCGTTCTTCGCGTCCAGTGCCGCCACCACCAGGTCGGGGTTGCTCTCGGAGAGTGCCCGGGCAGTGTGGGCAAGCAGCTCGGTCCCTTCCTTCGTCCCAATCGCGAACTGCCGCCTGCCCAGAGCAGTCGCGAGATCCCTCTTCAGCGGAGTCACCAGAACCCGGCCGACCAGCCGACGGAGGATGCTTGGGGCAGCAATGGGGCGCACCCCGTTGCCTGGCTTGCGGAGGGGCGTCAGTCTCGAGAGGGCCAAAGCTTCGGCAGCGCTCTCTGGCAGGTTCGCAGTGGCGACGCGGTCGCAAACCTCGCAAAGCGCCTCGAGCGCGGTGGGCTCGGCAAGCACCACTCGCCAGTGCTCAAAACGGCCGCCGCCGACCGCGGCGCCGCTCCCCTTGGGGCTCCGCCGGAGGGCCCGTTTGAGCTCCGTGCGCGAGAGGGGCGAAGCCGCCGCCGCCGGCCCTGGGCGAGGGTCGCGGGCCAGTGCCTGTGCGCCGCGGGGAGCAAACAGCTCCTGTAGTTTCGTCGCTGTCTCCTCTGTTGGCGGCGCCAGACCTGGGCTCGCCAGGAGCGCCGCTGCCCGCGAGTACTCTTCAGCGAGAGCCTGGCGCACCACCTGGTCGGCAAGGTGGCCTTTGTCGTTGGCGCCGTCTCCTCCTGCTTCCCGCCGGGCCCGGGCCAGGCCCCGAGCGGCCCTCCGCGCTTCTTCGAGGAGCTCCTGCCAGGAGCCGCGCAGGAGCAGGGAGCACCGCTGTCTGACCAGGCGCGCCCTCTCCGGGGGTTCGCTGTCTGGCTGGCGCCGCCGGCCTGTGTTGCGGCGGATCGGCGCGGAGAAAAGCAGCCGCTCCCTGAGCACGAGGAGTTTCCAAGCCCGGGTCTTTGCCAACGTGCCAGGCGCAGAGCGCAGCACCGCCCGGCAGACCGCCTCCGTGGCCTGTGCGGCGGCCGCCCGGGCCCCTCCGGGGACGAACCGGAGCGTGGGGCAGTCTTGCGCGAGCTCGTCCAAGAGGTCGATGGCGTCCAGGGCCGCCCAGCAATCCGCCTCCATGTCTCGGAACGGCTGGGGCGGCGGCACGGCCGCAGCGGGGGCGGGACCCAGCGCGGCCACGCCTCCAGGCAGGGGCGGCGCGGGCGGACCAGGGGCGAGAGCCGCCGCTGCCGCGACCGCCCGCCCTGCCACTTCAGCCGCCGGCGCCGCCGCCGCGGCCGCCGCGGCATCGGAGGCCGGCGCGGTCGCCGGAGCGGCCGCCGCGAGCGCCTGTGTGCCGTCGGCTCCGGCGGCGGACCCCAGCCCCACGCTGGCGGCTGCGGGAGCGGCAGCATCCACCGCGCAGTCCCGGCACACGGCGGCCCCACACGGCTCGCACCTGTACAGCCACCCTCCCCGTCCAGGTCCACCATGGACGGCGCAAGTCTCGGCCGTGCTGTCAGGCCGCGCCGCACGCAGCAGGCCATGGCAGTTCGGACAGGCGAGCTGCGATCCAGCGCCGGGAGGTCCTGGGTGTTTCACCTCTCCCACGCGGATGCCGGCCCATCCGCACTGCCAGGTGACGGGGCGACCTGGCGGGGCGCGCCCTGTGCCCAATCCGCGCCTCCCAGCGCTGCCGGCGCGAGGATCTTGCGGCGGGTGGCCCGAGATGGGAATCCTTATCCCCCAGCGCTCTCGGCACCGCTTCGGGGCCAGCCTCGGAGCCGGCATCGGCGCCAGCGTCGGAGCGGAGCTTGCAGATGGCCTCAGGCGCCTCCGCCGCCGGCGATCCGCGCCTCCCAGCCCTTCCACTCGTGGCAATCTGCGCCTCCCAGCGCCGCCGGCGCTGGGATCCCGAGGCAGGGAATAATGAGTCTTTACTTCCGCCGGCCTCCTTTGTCCTTGTGGACCCCCCCCAGGACGCCGAGCCGCCAGGAGCGCTGCAGGCGCCTGGCCACGGCGAGGGCCTTGGCGTCGTCCTCGGCCCCGTCCAGCTTCTCCATGAGCTCCTCCTCGCTCATCTCCTCGTCGTCGTCCTCCTCCCCGGCGCCGCCGGCGCCACGCTGCCGCAAGTCGGAGTCGTCGCTGAACCTCTCGTCGCCGTCCTCCTCCTGCTCCTCCGCCTCTGGCTGCTTCCGGGCGCGCGACTCCTCGATCGCCTCGTCGAGCCTGGCGGCGCGGACCCTGTACTCCACGTCCCCGAGGGCAGCGTGGAGGGCGGCCACGGGGGCCGCGATGCTCTCGGGGGGCAGGCCCGAGACAGGGCACACAAGCTGCGAGGTGTTGAGTGCCTGCAGCAGCGCCCGTGCCGGGTGTGCCCACCCCGCAGCTGCTGGAGACGACGCCGGCGCATCGTCCATGCGCTCCGTCTGGAGCTCGGCGCGCAGCTGGGCGAGTTTGGCCTCCCCCTCTTCCAACTCCCTCTGGAGGGTTTCCTCCTGGCTGCGGGCCTCGGCCAGTGAGACCTCCGCGGCCTCGACTGCCGCTGCCGCCTTCGAGGCCCGCGTGGCCGCTCGCTTCACGAAAGCTTCCAAGAGGTCCAGGCGCCGCCCAGGGGCTGGGGCGGCCGCGCGCTTCCGCAGGTCGGCGGCCTGCCGGCGCAGCTGTGCGGCCGCAGGGCCGAGGCGGACGCTGTCGAGCTGGTCCGCCGAAGCCTCGAGGGCATCCGCCTGCGCGGCGGCTGCTGCGGCAGCGTCCTCGGGCGCCGGCGGCCGCCCACGGTGCCCCGGCGCCGGTGATGGCACGCGCTCGCGCGAGTCCTCCCTGGGGACCTGCGCCTGTGGCCGAGGCTCCGTCCCTGGGAGCAGCGGCCAGTCGGCGCGCCCAGACGCGGCGCGCTCCGCGGCGCGCTCCGCCGCGGGCGCAGGCGGAGGGCAGCGGGCAGGGGCTCCGGCCCGCGCTGCCCCACAGCGGCGGCAGCTGCCGCGCTCCTCCCAGTTGGGGGCGCCGCATGTGCAGCGCCACGCCGCGCGGTGCGGGGGATGTTTCTTGGCGTCGCCTCCACCCCCCGCGCCAGCAGCCCTTCCGCCCCCGCCGCTGAACAGGCTGCGGAGGACCTCCGCCGCGAGCTCCGCGCCGCCTGCACGCCGGGGCCCACGTCGCCGCTGCACGACTTGCCATGCCATCCCCTCCAGCGGGCCCTGCACAGCAAAAATATACGTATATAAAATGAAATGTCAGCCTTATATCCCGCTCAAGGCGGCAGCAGCAGCCGGCGCCGCCGCGAGCAGAACAGTGGCGGCCTCGGAAGCGAAGAGCAGCTATCGCGAGGCCAAGATGGTTACGAAAGAGGGGCCTACGGTCCGCCCGGCCAGCCGGCCGGCCGAGCCCTTGGTCCGAGCACCTCCTCCTCCTCCTCCTCCTCCTCCTCCTCCTCCTCCTCCTCCTCCGCCTCCGCCTCCGCCTCCGCCTCCGCCTCCGCCTCCTCCGCCTCCTCCACCTCCTCCGCCTCCTCCTCCTCCGCCTCCTCCTCCTCCTCCTCCTCCTCCTCCTCCTCCTCCTCCTCCTCCCTCCTCCTCCTCCTCCCTCCTCCTCCCTCCTCCCTCCTCCCCCTCCTCCCCCTCCCTCCCTCCCTCCTCCTCCTCCCTCCTCCCTCCTCCCTCCTCCCTCCTCCTCCTCCTCCTCCTCCTCCTCCTCCTCCTCCTCCTCCTCCTCCTCCTCCTCCTCCTCCTCCTCCTCCTCCTCCTCCGCCTCCTCCTCCTCCTCCTCCTCCTCCGCCTCCTCCTCCTCCTCCTCCTCCTCCTCCTCCTCCTCCTCCTCCTCCTCCTCCTCCTCCTCCTCCTCCTCCTCCTCCCTCCTCCTCCCTCCTGCTCCTCCTCCTCCTCTCCTCCTCCTTCCCTCCTCCCTCCTCCTCCTCCTCCTCCCTCCTCCTTCCCTCCTCCTCCTCCTCCTCCTCCCTCCTCCTCCCTCCTCCCTCCTCCCTCCTCCCTCCTCCTCTTCCCTCCTCCCTCCTCCCTCCTCCCTCCTCCTCCTCCTCCTCCTCCTCCTCCGCCTCCTCCTCCTCCTCCTCCTCCTCCTCCTCCTCCTCCTCCTCCTCCTCCTCCTCCTCCTCCTCCTCCTCCTCCTCCCTCCTCCGCCTCCTCCTCCGCTCCGCCTCCGCCTCCGCCTCCGCCTCCGCCTCCGCCTCCGCCTCCGCCTCCGCCTCCCCCGCCTCCGCCTCCGCCTCCCCCTCCGCCTCCGCCTCCGCCTCCGCCTCCGCCTCCGCCTCCGCCTCCGCCTCCGCCTCCGCTCCGCCTCCGCCTCCGCCTCCGCCTCCGCCTCCGCCTCCGCCTCGCCTCCTCCTCCTCCTCCTCCTCCTCCTCCTCCTCCTCCTCCTCCAACTCACTCCTCATCACTCCTCACTCCTCACTCCTCACTCCTCCTTCTCCTCCCTCCTCCTTCCTCCCTCTCCCTCCTCCTCCTCCTCCTCCTCCTCATCATCATCATCATCATCATCATCATTCCTCCTAGTAAGAGCCTCTGGAGACTTCAAACTTTGGGGCCGAAAGCGGTGAGATCCCAGGCGAAACGCTGGGCCCGGTTTCTCAAGACGAGTCGTTTTTTGTCGGCGGGCACGGGGCCAGGCAGGGGCTCCGGGCCGCCGAGGTCGACGACGACCTCCGCCGTGTCTTCTTCGGGACGGTCGACGTCTGGCTGCCAGTTCTCAGCCTCCAGAGGCAGCGCCCAAGGCCGCGGGGCCGCCGAGGCCTGCAAAAGAACAAGGGGCCAGCCCATTGGCAGGAGGTCCAGGCTTGGTGCCGGGGCCGCACTTCCCCGCGGAGGAGGAAATTTGAGGATCGATCGGCATCGTCGAGAGAGTTCACTTCACGGGCGCTCGGGTGCGAAGCACCACGCCCGCATGGCCAGCGGCATGTGCGCCGCCCCTGGGAGAGGGGGCGGGATGTCTTGCAGAGAAGAGGGCCCACGAAATCTGGGGAGATATCATGGCCTCCGCCATGCGATCTCCCCCCCGTCCCCTAGTTTTCTCCCCCCCAATCATCCCCCCCCCTTATCGGGGGGAACGAACGGGGGGATAGCAAAGGGTAGGGCGGAGAATCAGCTCACGTAGCTGATTTTCTCAGCGCCTCCTGGCGCCAGGAGGCGCCTGGGTATCGAGGAATGGGCCTGGCGGCGGGGCCGAAACCAGCTGCATGCAGCAGATTTCGTAACCCCCCCGTTCACTCGGAGGGCTGAAAAATAGCACCAGGACGTCGACGTCCCAACTCCTGTCAGGGCTTGAGGCGGTCCAGGTAGATCTATACATATATATATATATATACACACATACACACACAAGACTGCAGTGGCGCTTCGCGCCATGCACCTTGGTCCTTGAAGTTTGGTATGCAGGCGGAATGCCTCGGGCCACCCTGCCTCCAACCGCCGTCTCCCTGAACGACCGAATCACGATTTGGAATTCTTCGGAGGGTGTCTTCGGGCCATCTTGGGCCGCAATGGGGCTCTCTGAGGGCCATCTTGGACACGTGTTGTGCCGTTTTGGGGCTCTCTTGGATTGCCTGGAAGCCCTTTCGGATGGTTGGGGCGATTTGGGAGCCTCCCAGGCGGCTTCGGACGCCCAGAAGACCGCCGTCTTGGAGCGTCGGGAAGCCGAAACGAGGAGAACCCCAAAATTCACCAAAAACCAAAAGAAAATCCATGATTCTTGCCTCTGACGGCCTTCTTGGGAGTGCTCTTGGAGGCCTCTTTGGGGCCGTCCTGGAGGCCTCTTGGGCCATCTTGAGGTCACGTCACGTCGGTCACTCTTGGAGCGCTCTCGTGCTGTCTTGGGGGTCTCGGGGACGTCTCCGATGACCCCCCTGATCGCCCTAAGTGTGCTGGGAAGGCTTGGCAAAACGCCTTGCGAGGCCCGGTGGCCGCTTCGAGCCCCGTCCGGAGGGCCCCAAAGCCCCAGGTCCCGGGAGTCCGGTTTTTGGGGGGGGGATTGGGTTTTCCCCCCGCCCGGGCTTATCAAAATATAGGAAGAGGAATATTATCTATATATATATATAGATATATACAGATCTGGAGCGTTACTGTCTAGCACTCTCTGGCAGTTCAGGGTCATCCCCCCCCCTGGTCACCCACCCCCCTCCTGGCCGCCCCCGAGCGGCGGCCGGCGGCCGCCCGCCCCGCGCCTCCTGGGGCCCCCGCCGACGCCGCCGCCCGCGCGGCCGGCGGCCGGGGCCCCCAGGCGCTGGCACACCGCGCGCATCATCCCCGCCGGCCGCCCGCGGCTCGGCGGGCCGCCCGCGGGGGCCGAGGGCTGCGGGGGCCCGGGCCCGGGGCGCCTTGGCAGACGACGCCGCCGCCGCTGACGCCGACGCCGACGGCAACGTAGACGGCGACGACGACGACGACGACGACGACGACGACGAGAAACGACGCAAACGACGACGCCGACGCCGACGCCGACGCCGACGCAAACGCCGACTCCGACGCCAACGCCGACGCCGACGCCGCCGACGCCGACGCCGAAGACGAGAATCGAGGTTCTGGCACGTCTGCCGTCCTCTTCGGGCCTCCCAGGAAGCCCCGCCGCCGCGGCCGGGTCCGCCTCGAGGCTCTGGCTGAGCCTGAGGGCCGAGTTCTTGACCCCCGACCCCAGACCCCCTCGCCTCGTGAAGAAGTCGCACCGCAAAGCGTTGACAATGGTCGGCCTCGTGTGGGGGCCCCTACCGTGACCTTCCAGAGTGATGAAAAATAGCACTCCAGACCCATAGATCTATCTGGACTGCCTCAAACCTCGACAGGAATCAGGACGTCGACGTCCTGGTGCTATTTTTGAGCTCTCCTGGAAGGTCAGGGTACCACGCCCCAGTGCCGTCGGAAGAAGCGGAAGGGGTCGAGACCCGCGACGGTTCACGCCCCGCGAAGGAAGGTCGAGACGTGGGGAGTCCGGGCCTGCCCCTCGACCGCAACGAAGGCTGCAGGAGCGCACGAGCAAAATGAACAACCGACGAATGCTAGCTTTTCAGGGAGGCGTAAGACCCGGGTACAGGGGACTCGGAAATCCCCGACGAGGTCGTCAAAAAAATGACGAGGCCGAGCCTGCATTTTGACGAGGCCTCCCGCTGCAGACATCCCACGAAACTCCTACTCGTCAAAATCCGAGTCGCGGTCGTCAAAAAACGATGGCGAACCCGAGTCCTGGCAAACCCGGGTCTTACGCTCCCCCGAGCTTTGTCTGCACAACCGCAAAATGAACAAACTTAATAAAACAACTAAAATTGAGATTAACTGCACAAACGAAATTAACAATCTTTGAGGCAGATGTCTCCCCCCCAGAAGATTCGGCCGCCCGCGGGCCGAATCTTCTGGGGGCGAACAGGGGGGAGGAGAAGCAGGGAGAACGATCCGACGGGAGCGGGCTGCGCGGACTGCGAGCATCGCGTGCGCCGCGACCGACGCCCGGCACCCGCTCGCGCACGGGTGGCAGCTCGATGGCCCCGCTCATCGTGGACCGCTTTTGCTGGCGGCCACCGAAGTGACGGACAACGGCCAAATCGTTCGAGTCGCCAAGGAGGTCAGGGCATGTCCGAAGGCCTGAAAACCGGAGGACGCATCGGACGCCGCCGCTGCTCCAGAGCGTCCCGGGCACTCTCTGAGAGGGCCCATGGAAGTGTCACTCGCACGAGCCAAACGCCCCCCCGCAGCATGCAACCAACGCAGCACAAGGGCCCAGAGATACGGCTGCTAACAGGGGGTAGGCTCGCCCGCTATGTCACTTCATGCGTCTCATGCCCTTCCCGTCCCTCCTCTCATCATGTCCTCCCTCCTTAATCCTCCCTCGTCCTCCTGGTCATTCTCCCCCTTCGAGCTTCGAGCTTGTGCAACGTGTATGGATGCTGCCGCGTCCCCCCCCCACCAGAGGCGGTCGCCCCTGGGGGGGGGGGGTGAAACTACCGTTTTGTGCAGCGGCGCAGTGCCGCTAGGGCGCGAGGAAAGAGAGACGAAAGGAGGAAGCACCCAAACACAACGCAGAGAGAGGAGAGGCAACACGAGGTGCGCAAGCGTGGCTGGGCCACGCTCGCAAAGAGCTTGGTGGCGCAAGAGCGTTTCCCCTCACCCATAGGGGGCTCCAGCGGGACGGCCCCCCATCGCGGCCAGCGAACCCTCACCTGCTGGGGCAGGCGAAGGGTCACGACGGGCGCGCGGGGGGTGCGCCCAGGAACCACCACTGGGCAAAGGGAGGTTCACACCATTTCGTAGCGGCCTCCCCTCTGGTTGCAAGAGTGCTGCATCCTCCGAACCTCCCATCCGTACATCGACCCCCCCCCCGGCAAGCTGGTTGCGGCCGCACCGTGAGAGGCCGAAGGCAAGCAAAGCGAGGCAGAGCGGTGGGTACGCGTGCGGGCGTGGTGGCGAACGGTTAGACAGGGGTGCACAAGCATGGCCGGGGCCACGCTAGCCAAACACTGGATAGCGCAACGGCATCCCGAGGGGGCGAACCCCAATTGCGGCCAGGGGGCCCTCGCCCGACGAGGCGGGCAAAACGTTACCATTGGCGCGACCGGCTTCCACCCAGGGGTCCTGCCCGCCAGGAAAAGTCAGGTTTACGCTATCCCGAAGTGGCGGCCCCTTTGTGGCCAAAGTGCTGCAACCTCCGACCCCCCCCCCCCAAGCCGTGCATCGACCCCCCCGCAAGCTGGTGGCGGCCGCAAAGTGGGAGGCTGAAAGACAGGCAGCGTCAGGCAAAACGGTGGATGGGCGTCAGGGCGAACGGAAGGAGGGGTGGCTTGGCGGAGCGACGGCAAAGTGCAGCGGCAAGCGGCAAGGGTGAGGGTGAGTGCGCAGCCGTGGCTGGGGCCACGCTCGCCAAGATGGCAGCGGCCCATCTCGCGGCAAGAATGCTGCATCTGCCCCGCCCCCCCCCCCCCCCCCCCCCCCCCACACACACACACACCACCCGTCCGCCCCACCATGATCCCCATGCTTACTGGACCTCCCTAGAAATTAACCGCGTCCGTCGCGCAAAAGGTGGAGAACCAGGCAGGACGGGGAGAAACGGCGGCGGCGGGGCGCGCCGGTGGCTTCCAGGCGCGCAGCGCGGAGCGAAGGAGCCAGGGGCAAGAGGCAAGACTGCGAAGATGCTGGGCAGGGGGCCAGGCGGCTCTGAGCGGTGCGCGGCCATTGTATGAGCCGCGGCCGGAACGGCGGGCAAAACGGAGACGGTGGATGAGCCTGCGCGGGTGGCGGCTGCGCCCCCCCCTCGGCCATGGGGCTTTCATTCGGCTGACAGCGGCTTCGTGCCGCGGCCGCCCTGGCCCTGGCCAGGACGAACGTCGGCGCGCCCCCCTTGCAGCACCCGCCCAATGTGACCCCCCCCCCCCGCCCGCTCCGCCGCCGGACGAGCGGAAGGAGTAGGCTGGGTTAGGCGGGCGAACGATGGGGGGGGCGGGGCGCGCAGGTGAAACTGGAGCTGGGCGGGAGTGAAGGCTGGGCGAGGGCTCTTTCAGGACTGGTAGAAAAGTTGTTTCCTGTGCTGGCGCCCCCGAGGCCCCGGCGCGTAGCTGGCGATGAAATCCGCCACCGAGGGGGTGCAAGAGCAATCTCAATCCACCGGTCTGGAAATAGGTTGTTCCACGCATACGTGCACATGTGGCCTTTTCGCAATGCGCGGGCTGGTCTGCAGGGGTGGGTGAGAAGGCTGCGGCGGTGTTGGAGCCCTGTCTGATAGCATCGCCTGTCGTAGATGTAGCTGCAATAAGTACATGCGGCCCGTCGGATGAGTGCGTGTGAGAAAGCCACGGCCGTCGACCCGCTATCTTCGCGCCTGCTGAGGTTGCCGCTGTCGCTGCATGCTGAACCTGCCGCGAAGTGCTGTCGTGCTGCCGCCATCTGGGAATCGGAGTGGCCGCGTGCTGCGAGCCGCGGGAGAGTGAAGTCAAGCTGCTGCCATCGCAGCGGTGAGCGCGGCGGCTTGGGCAAATCATGGCGCGGAGAGCGGGGATCGGCAATGGGACAACCGGCGGCGCGTTGCGCAGCCTGAACAAGGCAGGAATCCGCGGTCGCCAGTCGCAAGATTGTCGCGGTGAAAGGAGCGACGCACAGCCGGGCCTCTGCGCGGCAGGCCCCCTTTCGGCATGAAGGCGGCGTCTGCCTCCTAGCGGCTGGTTGACGGGAGAGGAGAGGTAGGTGGGAGGGTGGTGCGCCCTTGCCCTGTAAATAGAATCGCGTGAATTAGGCGTCGTGTCGTCGTCGATCACGCTGTCGGCATGGTCGCTGTGGGGATGTCCGCTCCAGATGCGGTTCCCGCGGGCTCGACTCTGGCGCGGCTGCTGTTGGTGCTGGTCATTGGGTCAGCGCCCCGTCTTTATGTAACCCATGCCGTCGTAGCCGGGACAGTGCTCAGCCTCGCGCTGGTCCTTGGCGGCATTCGTGCCCGAGTGGATCATTGGATATCTCCGTCGCATGGGTGGACCTCGCTGCTGGGCGTCTTGGTCGGCGATCATGACCTTCGTTCGTTGTTGGCGGTCGCGGTGGCGGCAAGGCCTCCAGCGGGGGGAAAGAAACGCGCTTTGGGCCAGTCGTAGCATCTGCGCGCGCAGGCTGGAAAACCCGCGGTCGATCGCGAGGGCGAGACCTCGCGTGGAGAGGACGGCGGTCGTCAGAGTGCCTGCACCGCTCTGTAAGCGGCTGGCTTAGAAGAAGGCCCCTGCTGGCGGCTGCTTTCTTGGCTCTGCGTCGGTCGGTTGTTGTCGTGGCGCTCTGGGCCTGTCGCGGGGCCCTGGCGACTGGTGCCTGGCGCTGAGCCGCGGTGGTCAGGTGGTTGGCCACTTGCGTCGTCTAAAAGGGCTTGGCTGCTGTCGCCGCTGTGCTGAAGCAGCAGGTTCATCCAGTGGATCATGTCCCTGGCTTGCCCTCGTGTGAAACAGAAGCGCGTCGAACGGCCTCGGCGCGCCTTGCCTGTCGGCTTGTAGCGCGAGACAAGCGTGGAGTAGCTCTAGATATTGTCACATTCACGTCGAGCATGGTGCGGCGTATGCATGTCATTGCTGTCCTCAACCACTGAGCACGCCGAACTAGCACCACCTGCGCGTTCGTCACTTTGACGGGCGCAACGCGGTGGCCGACTGGATATCTGAAGCTTTTGCTCAGGGCTTCGTGGGGGCAGTGAAAGACCTGGTCGTGGTCGACGCGGCCGATGCGATGAGAGTCCACTCCCCAGTCGTAGAGCGCCTCTGGCTTATTGGCGCCGCCAGTCAGTCGTTGATGATCTTGCGGCCTTGCATATTGTAGTGCGGCGTGCTCGGGTCGCGGCTGCTGCCGATGGCGTTGGCGAGCCTGCCGACTGCGTCGTGCTGGAGGGCGGACATCGAGGTCCCGACCCGCATGCTCCTGTGTAGCTCCTCAAGAAGTGTTTGGGCCCCCTCGCAGGCGGTGGCCATGGCTGCGGCGGCCATGGGCCTGGCGGTCTTGTTAGGAGGGGCTGGCTGCAACGCGGGTGTATGTTAACTTCGCGTGTAGGCGGGCTCGGTTCAAACGCGGGCTAGATAAGCACTTGTTGAACAGTCGGAATGGGTTCGGGATGCTTGGCCCTTGGGTCGAGCCTCCTGTCGTCGGCCAAGTGGGCTGCGATGGCGGGCGGGCCAGCATTGTCGCGGCGTGCTGGCGAGGGTTTAGCTGGCGTCGATCTCCAGAGCATGTCGTTTGGCGGCGGTGCCTCGCGGTGCCCCTCCTTGTGGGCCCGCGCCAGTCGCAGCGGGATGAGTTGGCCCGCAATTGTTCGCCACCATTCTGGTGATTGCGTCGCGGCACATGCAGATGGCGCGGATTGGGTCGGCTGGGTGGGCGCTGCTTTCAGCGCTGTTTGACGTCAGATGGCTGCGCTACGCCGGTTCAGGTCGCGACAAGTAGGCCCTGGCGCGTCGGCGATCAGGTTGGCGAAGCCATCCATGTCCTGCTGGATGCGGCTCGCCTCCACGGTCGTTTCGCGCCGCACTGGCATCGGCGCGGCACTGTGGGCTGTCGGCACAGTCTGCACGGTGGAAGATGGTCGGGCCTGGTTGATGCCTGCGTGGCGTGGCGCCGCAAGCGGGTTCGCCATCTGTGCACCGGAGAAGATGCTCGCGATGCAGATGGCCCAGCTCGTAGCCATCAACCTCCATGAGTGGGACTAGGCTGCCGCGGGGGTCGTCTCCGCGCGCGCGCCCCAGCGCGCGCCTGAGCTGTCAGGCGCAGTTCGCGCGCGCTGAAAAAATGGTCGCCGCGTGGATGCATGGCCCTGGTCCCGCGCGTGACCAGCACGCCCCGTAAGTGGGACAATTGCGGGAGTGCTTCGCTGCACTCTGCGGCGTTGTCGAACTCAGTGGCGGCCGGCAATGTGCCGCCCATGTTCTCGCAGGCGTTTCTGACGCAGGCATTGGGATGGAAAGCTCTCCGCGCTGCGTCCTCGCAGCCGGCCTCTGGCGGCCCTGCGCCGACCGCATCCCGCGGGTCTGCTGGGCGCTTGTCCGTCGCGGCCCGACTGGGGGCGAGTCGAGGCGGAGCCGTTTGCTACCGGCCATCTCCCTGGCTCTCTCCCACGGCAACGATGCGATGAGGCCATGCTTCCTGTGACGTACGCTGCGCAAGAATGAGGCGCTTGAGTTTGCCGCGCTGACCAGCGGCATGCAAGGTAGTTGGCTGGACGCGATGCGGTTCCTGATGAAGTAGAAGTGTGGGTCTCGCTCGTCAAGCGGTCGCTCGTCGCTCCCATGTATCCCATCGAGCAATGGCCGCATTGGGTCTCCAACCGTGCCCGAGTGGTGTTGGCTGGTACGTAAACAGGCCTCACCTCCAGTGCTGCACAAGCGCACTTCCGGGAAAAGTTACCTGAGTCGACGGCGTACTGTGACTTGCCAGGTACTCATGCCGCTAGCGCTGCAAAGGATGGGTCGAGCCTGGTATCCGATGGTGGTTTGTATAATCCAAGACTCCTGTCCTTCTCGAATTCGCCGCCAATGCAGCATTCGTGGCTGATCCTGCGGATAAAACTCGGATGGCGCACTGGGCACGGCGCCCTCCCTTCCGCTCTCTCCAGTTGCGCTGCGCGTTGAGCGCTCTGCGCGGACAGGCCCATCATTCCTTGCTTGGACTTTGGTGTCGCACGCGAGCGAGATCTTCGATGGATGCCATAGTCGCTCGCAGCGTCGCCCGGCTCGTTTGCATCGGCCCTCCCCCCTTGTGAGATCCACCGGCGGCCCCACCCAAGTTCAATCTGCAGGTGGCGCCAAATCGCGAGGTCTTATCTGGCAGGCGCGGGCGGGCAGCAATCCCTCGAGCCAGAGGACTGCGGCGAAGGGCACGCAATGGGAGCCGATGCCCCACGAGTGGATCTGCTGAAATGATGCGCGTTTTCCCCGTGCTAAGCCGTAGTTGGCGATCTGGCAGGGCGCGAGCCAATCTCTCTGGACAGGCGCGCGAGAAGTCCTGGCCAATGCAGCTCAAGTTGCAGTCGAAGTAGCACTTGCCACAGGGTATGTCTCGAGCCGCGGCGCCCCGCTCCAGGCGGTGCCAGCCCCTCCGCCGCATAAATGACGATGAACTGTCGTCGCAATGAGGGCTGCGTTTTTGCGCGCGCCACCTGATGAACTTTCAGTCGGCCCCATCGCGCGCCAAGCAAGGCAACTGCATTCCAGGTCAGGCGCGCGAGAATTCTGAACGCACGTAACTCGAAATGCCGCCTGGCATGTCACTGACTTGGGGTCGCGCCCCGGGAATCGGCGGGCCGCGCCAGGCCGGCTGCTGGCACCTCCGTTGCACCGCGGTCATCCAGGTAGGAGGAGCCGATGCGCCGCGCAATCGGCGCTCCACTGGAAGTCTGAGAAGGGGCCCATGGGCGCGCGGAAAGTGATGTGCTTGTCGTCGATGTTCCCCTCGCCGCGTCGATCTGCCGCTCGCCACCTTCGCGGGGTCGTCTCGCTGATCGTGGCTGCGAGCAGCTGGCGCGTGGCTCAGGCACGCGTGGGCCGCGGCAGTTCGCCATGCCCCATCCCCGCTGCGCCCTGGCATCGGTGGATGAGCTCCGCATTCTCGGTCGCATCTCGCCTTGTTAGGAAGAGAAAAAATATGCGCTGCAAGTGCCAGTGAACCTGCGGTCAAACAATTGATTTCTGTGAAATATGACCGTCGCGCACTGGTCGAGCGATGCATAGCGCACTCACGGACGCGCAGTACATATTGAATCTCGAGAGTTGTAGCCAAGGCCTCACGACATGTCGTCTGTCGTGGACAGGTGCCGGGTGCTCCGGGATAGCGGGTATCCCAATTGCGTGGGCCACGTATCAGAATTCAGATCTGGTGCACAATATCTGATTGCCACTGCCGACCTGGTCCTTCTCGCGATCCGTCCGATGGTTTCAGCCCCTCGGTTGGTCTCGGCTGCGCAGAAGCAGCGTTTGTCTCTGGGCGTCTAGGGCCCCTGGTCCTGGCTACGCCCCACCTCTCGCACGGTGTCCCTTGCAGTGGCGCGGTCACTCTCCCTTCGTGTTTCAGTTGCAACTTTTCGAACTGACCGCCTCCCAGTTGACGAGGTCGCCACTGGTGACGCCGTTGGCGATGTCGATGGATGGGACATACGTCCGGGCACTGTCTGGCGGTTGGAACTGTCCCATCCACTCTTTTGGATCCACTTCCACGGCGTTTTCCCGCTGCACAGGCGGAGTGCAAAACGATCGGTAGCACCGATTGGTCGATGCATCGCCGCGCGTTGCACTGCGGGGACCGCTGGCGACGCGCGGTCCCCGACCGCGGATGGCGCCGAAGTTCTTGGCGTAGTCTGGCGGGGCGACGGTCTTTTAGCTCCCCAGATTGGCGCGTTGGGCAGCCAGCGAGGTCTTTCCGCTCTCCTCGGTGATCGCGCATGGCGGGTGGTCTATGTAGACCAGCCCGCGCTGTGCGCGGCGTCTTCGTCGAGCAGTCTGAGTGGGATAGCGGGCTCTTGTACGATCGGCCTCGGCAGGTGCAGCGCCCCCCTGGTTCTCCGTGAGATGTCACAGGAGGTAGCCGGGCGGCGTCGGCGAGGACCTGAAGGCTGGACGAGCACTTGTCTTGGTTGCGCTTGGCGCGGTGGCGGGCGGCGCGCCCGCGCCCTCATGTGCCTCGCCGCGTTGCTGGCGCAACTGTCAGTCATTCGGGTCCGAATGTAGTCGGTGCAGGAGAAAATGAGAACACCAGCGCCTCGTCGCGGAGGACCTGCTGGTGAGCATGTCAGTTCTCTGTCAGACTGGCTTGCGCATGGGGGGCCCTGCTGACCAGGGCATTGCTCCTGATTTTGCACCTGCCATTGTTCCAGGTGGGTGCGATGACGGCGCCGAGCGTGGTCTGGACGTCGGCCAACTTCAATGTCAATGTCTCCTCTGAGTAGGCACTCTTGACGTGGGTGGTGCCAGCCTTAGCATGTCGCCCCTTGCTTGTCATCGACTTGCTGCCGACTAGTACGAAAAAGATTTCCTTGCCCTCGGCGACAAAACGCGCCCCGGGGGGCGGGCCCTGGACTCGGCGACCTGGAGCAGGGTCGCCGCGGTCTCGATGAGTCGGCCGGGGATGCGGGGGCAAACGCGCTGAAGTCATCCACGAGAAGGTCTGGGCGAGTGCTGCTCCCCCGTCTTGCCCACGCAGGCGTCGTCGTCCTCGCGTCAAGGTTGGTCGTTGGTCGCTGTATCGAGGCACGACGCAGCGCATCTGCTTCTCAACCACATCCTCCAAGATCGCAGCGGTGATCCAGGCGAAGGCGGCGTTGATGGAGAAGTTGGGCATCGGCACCACCAGCATCGCCCTGGCCATCGTTTGCGCTTTTCTTTCGGAGCCCCAAATTGTGGCCCAGCGGTCGGCACGTGCGCCCCGTAGTAAGTCTGCCAGGTGCTCGTCGTCGAAATTGCCGCCGACGCAAGGTGCCCCATGCATCGCGACTGCCAACTGTACCGACACGCATGTTAGGCGATGATCGTGGGTCGGTAGTCCGTGGAGGAGCAAGGACAATCGCGCAGACATCGCCTACGCAATTCCAGGGCTCGAGATACTCCGCTGCAACGTCGGCCCTCGAGCATGTCGACGTAGGTCAGAATGGTGCGCGTTGCAAGTCGATGATCCAGTGGGGTCGCTATCTCCATCGTGAAACAAAATCCCCCTGTCCTCTCGTGCCCCCCTGGCAAGGTGGCACTTGGGCTCGCGAAGAACTGCGGCAAAAAAACTAAGCGCAGTGCATCGTGCTCAGCTTGGCGGCGCCACCGCGCGCAACCCAGCGTTGAGGAAAATGAGCAGGGTGCTCGCGTCGGCATTGCTGGGTCGTTGTCTCCGTTAAATTGGCGCGCCAATGTCGCGGTAACAAATATGGCAGCGGCGTCGCGTCGCGCGGGTCGTCGAGGCGCGCTCGGCGAGATCGTTGGCGCGCGCGCCGTGCACGATGGAGTGCGAGAGTACGAATGTCAATGTTGCTGCGTTTGTGGATTCGCATGGCCTTCCTCTTGCATGCTGTCTTTGCAGCCTCATGCGCCCCCTCGTTGAGCTCGTGGGCCTGCTCGTCGATGTCCATGTCCCACTCGTGGAGTTCAGTACTGTCAAGCTCCAATGTAGCGTGGTCCTCAAAGATGCCATCTCACTGGGGGTCAATTATCGGCGCCGTCATTTTTGTGTGAGATACTCATACGTTCTTCAGGTTGATCATGACAGGGAGGTGGTCTTCGTTGTCATGAACCATGTCGATTGCGTCAATGGTGGCCGCCTCGTGAACTTTGCCAATGCGCCAACGCGCTCGTCGGTCCACGCTCTGGTAAGGGTCGTTGGGTCCGACGGCCAGCGGCGACGGCGGCAAACAGGCCGCGCGCCCCCAGGTACTCGCGGAACTGGCTGCCCGCGCCATTCTCCTGGGGCCTCCGCTCGCGGTCGCAGACGGAGTCAGATGCAGCTGCTCCCGCGCATGAATTGGCGCCTATCATGAGGAGGTCGATGTGGGAGAATGCGTCACGCTGCTCAGCTCGGCCAAGAGGAATTGGTCTTCACTTCGCCAAAAGTGAGCGCGGGCGGCATGCGCTACCGTCGCCGCCCTAGAAGTCCCGGCGCCGTGGTGCGCGCTGTTGACAGCGCCGGGGCCCGGTAAAGCACCTCTGCGCGGTTGGGTTGCATGCGTCTTTCCACCCCGCTCACTGTGAACATGGGCTGCCTGCGCTGATGTGCAGCGAGCGCCCGAGATCGCGGTCGTCGCGCCCCCTCGATCTGGCGGTAGGCCCCCCGTGCATGGGCGTCGCCCCCCTGGGTGACCCGGCATCCTGAACGCAGGCCGCGTGGATCTGCGCGCCCTTGAGCTGGTGCTCCGTCATCGATCGCGGAGATATCGCGGCGCTGCCCCCCACGGAGCTGGGCGGTTCTACGATGCTGCATGCTGCGCGCGTTGAAAGTGGCCACCGAGATGTTGACGCCGATATTCGTCGTTGCTCTCGTTGTTGGGCGCCTGGAAGCGCTCTGGAAGAGCTGCTACCGTTGCGGTTTTAGCCCATGGGTCGTCCCTCTGGGGAACGCCTTCTGCGTCTCCTCTTCGGCTCGGCGCAGCATCTCCGATTGCCGCTGGCCATGCGCAACGGGGGCATCGGTTTCTGTGCGCCGCTTGCTCTGAGCTTCGGGCAACCCAAATTGCGGTTTGCGGTCATCGCATCTGCGTTCTCGTTTGGCGACCGAAACTGCAAGTTCGCTCCGCGGGCGAGCGCGGTGGGCGAGAAAGTGGTTTGGAGTGGCTGCGAGGTCGTGCATGTGCTGGGCTATGATGAGCCATGATGGGTCCGTGCTCTGCGTCGTCATTCAGCCAGACCTTCTGCCACCTCGGAGCCGGCGCAGGCCGATGCTGGAGCGTGGCCGCGCGCCCTTCGGCGCGCAGTTCCAGGCGCAGGCCCGCGCGAGAACTGCCAGTTCTGACGTTGCCTGCGCGGACATGCTGGAGTCGACGACAGGCGCGCCACTTGGCGTTGTGGCTGCCACCGCGCCAAGGCGGGCAAACACTTGATCACCTTCTGCAACGACATTGACAGCCCGCGCATCCCTTGCCGAGTAGCCATAGCGCGCCCTCCGTGTACGGGGTGAAACCGCTTGACTCTGCCAGTCCACTGCGGTTGGTGGCGCAGTTATACCACCTGAGCGGGCACGTCCTGGCCCTCGCTGGCCCGGGAACTCAGTTGCGATAGGGGGGTGCGTCGTGCGACATGAGCGATCGGCTCCGCAGGACTGCACGTTGATCGAACAAGGGGGGTCGTCAGCCGCCGTAGCGGCTCTCCTGCCGGACCCTCTCTCGCATGGAGCGGGGTCGATCAGCGGCGGGGCCTTGTCCGAGATGGACCTGGCTTTACCGCGGCTTACTGGACACCTGCCAAACGCGCACCCAGCGGAAGGCAGAGGAAGCTGTCGTCGACGTAGCCGCGGCCTGTAGGCGCCCCCGCGGTCCGGCGGCCACGCTGCGAAGTTGGCGCGCGCGTGCGTTCCGCGGATCGAATAGTCGGCTCGCGAGTCGCCGCGCGTTCACTACGTCGCCTCCGCTCCTTCCACCCTGACAGTGGCGGGCGCTGCTGGGCAGCGCGATCCGTCTGAACGGCGCCACGGCAGTTCCTCCTGCGGTGGTTGGGCCGCCCGGCGCATTTACATGAATTAAGCCGCAAAGTTGCGTCGGGCAGCACGTCGAGAGGTTGCGCACCGCTGTCGGAGGGGCGAACCGGCCTGGGCACGCGCCGCGGTCGCGCGGCGTTCTGGACCCACCGTCGGCAGTCAGCATCCAGTGGGGACGCAGCCCCGGCAAGGCGGGCCGCGCCGTCGCTGGACGGCGCATCCGCGGGGCACGGGGCGATCTGCACCGGCGCGCCCGGGTCGATGGTAGCTGGGCACCCCTCTCCCATGGGCGCCAGGGAAGATCCTGCAATGCGCTAGCGCTGGCGGGGCCATCTCCCGGGCGGCCACCAGATCGCCGCCCTCTTCCCCGGCGGCGATGGCGCGTCGAAGATCACGACGTCTTGTATTTTCCTCCCCTGATCTGGAGACACTGATGCCAGGTCAGGTCGGACTGCCCTGGCGGCGCTGATCTCAGCGCCCATGCAGTGCGCAGTTGGCAGCGGCACTTCGCGCTCCGGGCTGCCAGGTGGATGCACGACGCCTTCTCCACTGTGGCCATGGCCCAGTGGGCGCGCGCCGCGCGTCGCACTGTCGAATAGAAATGGCGCCGTCGGAGGCGGCGCTGCCTTTCTGCCGGCAGCTGCGCGCCTATCGCGCTGCGTTGGGGGGGGGGGGGCACAATTACGGTCATGTGGTCGGCCCCTCAACTTGCCTCGTCGCTCTGTGTCTGAGTAGGCTGCGCAGCACCTTGAGTCGCCTGCAACGGATCCACTGGCTGCGCGAAGGTCACGGCTGCTTCGTTGTCGCTGAGGATATCGGCCGCCTCCTCGAGCCTGTCGGGCATCTCGACATGACTGGCGCCGTTGTGCATGAGAGGCGGATTGTTGGGCGGAGCGATCGGCAAAGTGCATCTGTCTGCCCAATTGCCGGGCCTCGATCGGCTCGCGCTTTTTTGTTCCAAGGGCGCTACGTGCGGAGGTCGAAACAGGTGCGTGGGTTCGCTCGCGCACGGGATCCTCTGCGCGCCTCGGCGGATGGCATGGCATTCCCCCCACGTTGCCCCTTTTTTTGGTGCATGTCGATCTCGCGCCGATGGGCCTCGCCCTGCGGGTGGGAGACGATCGCCGCGTGCTGCCGTTGACCTGCATGGTGTTCTGCCTGCTCCTGGTGCCAATTCATTGCTGTGGCTGTCATGATTAACTGCTGTTCGCGATGCCAGCCAATTCAGCGTCTGCGGCTCGCGCCTGTCTCTCGACGTCGGCGACTCTTCGTTCGAACGCGGCCGGCGCGCTTCCTTCTCGGCATCGCAGCTCGGCGCGCGCCCTGCGAAGCAGGTGGTTGGCACCCCCGCGGAAGTAAGTCTTCCGAAGAGGCGTTGGCCTCGTCGACGCTGCCCGCGCCCCCTCGGCGTCGAGGAGCTCGGCTGCGACCAGTTATTGGTCAAACACATGGCGAGTGGCCATCTTGCCGTGGGCATTAATGGCGGCGGCGAAGTCCACTACGAGCTGTTGTCGGGCTCCGTCGGACTCGCTGATGTGATCACGTTTGCCCCGCTCATTCTCGACGTGGGCCTCGACGCCTGTGCTGTCGCACTTCGCGCGGTTCGGCGGCTGCTTCCCGCGCGAATGTAAGCTCGCTGCTGGCATCGTCGAAGTTGTCGTACTTCTCCATGGTCTCTTGCCGCTGTCTCTGACATCATGGGCGGGGCGTCTGTTGTCTTCCTTCAGCGCCTGCAGAAATGCGTCAATGCCCTGCCCCTCCGTCGACCTCCCGGCCCCCGAGAATCCCGCCCCTGCGGGATGTCTCCACCCCGCCGTCGGCGGGCCCCTTTGTCGTTGCAGGCGTCGTCCCGGGCGTAATGTCCGCCTCTCCCGTTGGCGCGGGCTTCGGCGATTTGCCCTCCAATGTTGCCAGGTAGACCTCCGCCTCCTTGCAGTCTGCCCCGGCGCGGTCGAAGTGGTCCTCCATGACCTCCTCGGTGCGCTCGAAGTCCATGGTTTGTTGGGCGAGCGGCGCGGTGCGGATGATCGCGGCTTCGATGAAAGGCGACGTGGGCCTCGGTGAAGGCAGTCGGAAGCCAGGCGGCGTTTTTCCTGATGATGGCCGCGGCTGCCTCCCGTTGTCCAGTGACATGGATATTCTTCCAATGTTGCTCGAGCTCGGGGCCGTCTGGCTGCGCATCCCGCTCGGACCCCATGGCTGCGTAGACCCCGCGCATGGGCGCGACGTTGCCGATGGCCCAGGCAAGGCGGTCGTCGAAGTCATGATGAGCCTCGCGCTGATGTTTAGCGGGGGAAGTCCCCTCCCGACTGTGGCGGCTGCTTCTCCTGGCCCCTGCCCTCCTTGCATCGATGCTTGCCCTCTCTGCGGGATGCCGTCGACCTCGGCGCCATCGTCCCATGGCTCAGGGGGGCTGCCTTTGCGCGTGCGGCTGGCGCACTCGCTCCAGTAGCAGTGGGCGTCGGGGCTCTGGGCTGCCTCCATTCACGGCCCCCCCGCCTGTCCAAACCTGTGTATGGACGAGCGCGCTCCACTACTCGCAAAATAACTGCTCGCAAATGGCCTGGATCCGCCGCGGTGGCTCTACGATAAATCACATCAGAGTAGTGGTACGCGCTCGGTGAGTGCGGTGGGCTGCGCACGTGGGCCCCTGCTCGGCGCGACGCACTGGCCGACGTTGGCTTCCACCGTGCTGCCATGGCTGGGGCTTGTGGTGGATGTCGCGGTGGTGACTGTGCGGTGCGGCGGCGCACCTGTAGCGACTAAGCTTGCAGTGCCGGACATAGCGCGCGAGAGTTGGCCCTCCCGCGTCGGAGCCGCGTGTGCCAGGCGGGGCGCGGCGCGCTGTCGCGGCGGCCACGCCAAGGAAAGGCGGGCGACATGCCTCTCGTCGACCTGATGGATGTCCTATGTCCTGCACCTCGCGGGAAACTTCTCGGGCGCACACGGTTTCCCATTCCTAGTCCTCCTCCTCCCCTCCTCCTCCTCCTCCTCCTCCTCCTCCTCCTCCTTCCCTTCCTCCTCTTCCTCTTCCTCCCAGTCCTCGTCCACCTCCTGCAATTCCTCTGCCTTGTCCTCCTCCTTCTCTTCCCCCACCGCCTTCTCATCATCATCACCATCAGCTCCATTGTCGCCGTCATCATCATCAGCAGCATCGACACCACATGATAATGAGCATCATCATCAGCATCATCATCAGCATCAGCAGCAGCAACAATAGCACAACCTCATCATCGGTATCCTCATCATCATGCTGATTCGCATCCGCACCCGCATCCTCATCTTCATCATACTCACAATCACCAACATCACAATAATAATCGGCATAATAGTCCCAAGCAGCACCGTCCACATCTTCATCATGATTGTGATCCAATCACCACCACCATCACGATAACCATGATCCTCACAATCCTAATTCACATCCGCATCTTCATCATCATAACCCCAACCACCATCACAAATATAATCATCCACATCACCATCGTCATCATCATCAGCAGCATCGTCACCATCCGCTACCGCCCACATCGTTACCAACATCACCATTATCCTTGTCACCGTCGTCGTCATGTTCATCATGATCATCCTCATCATCACCATCAACATAATCACCACCCCCATCGTCATTAACAGCATTATCAATAACATCATATGGTGTTCCGATCCACATTTGTCTCCCTCCCCCTTCTTCATCCCCCTCCTTTCCCTTCACCTCCTCCTCCTCCTCCTCATCGTCATCCACCATGCCCCTCCTCCTGTCCTCCGTCTTCCCTTGCATCCGTCCATCCTGTCCCCCCCTTCCCCTGTCTCCGTCCTCCCTTGCATCCATCCATCCTGTCCTCCGTCCTCCTCCTGTACTCCGTCCTCCCTCCTCCCCCCGCTTCCCCTCAAGCGAGGGAAGGCGCGAGGCAGGGAGAGGAGCAGGGCGCGCGGGAACGCCCGCGGGGGGAGGAGCAGAATGCACGCAGGAGGTGGGAAGGGAGGTGGATGCGGAGGAGGAGGGAGGGAGGGAAGGAATAGGACGAGGGAGGGAAGGAATGTGAGGAGGGAGTGAAGGAATATGAGGAGGGAGTGAAGGAATAGGAGGGAGGGAAGGAGTAGCAGGAGGGAGTGAAGGAATCAGGAACAACTGCACAACCATAACTTGTGGCGCTCCGTGCAAACAGTTTTGATCGGCGCCAGGCCACCCTGAGGCGGCGCCTCCTGCACGGGTCCAACGCCGATCCGAGAAGCCCGAGCCGACCTCTGACAGGGCGTGTTCTGTTCCCCGAGGAGGAGGAGGAGGAGGAGGAGGAGGAGGGCAGGGGGGGGGGAGAGGCAAGGGCGAGAGGGGGGGTGGGGGAGAACGCCTGGGCATCGGTGGGGGATACGAGCGCAGCCTGCGGCGCGCCGGCAGGGGGAGGGGGGGGGCGGGCGTCCTCGTCCTTCACGCGCGGGCCGCAAATCGCCTGCGGGCCCACCAGCTCGCCCCGCCCCGCCCCAGCCCTTCGGTTCGGCAAGAGGGAGTGAGCAAAAAGGTACCGGTACCGCTGCTCCCCAGACCTCCCCCAGGGTCGCGTTCCGACCAAGATCTTCCAACAGATCTGGCCGTGGTGACGAGCACTCTCCAGGATGAGAAGCGGTTTCGGTGTCTCCTCCTCCTCCTCCTCTTCCTCCTCCTCTCCTTTGAAGTAGAGTCCTCCTAGGTGGAGTCCGAGTAGATGTGGTTGGACGATTGCGCCGAATCGCCGATGTATCGCCGATGCATCGGCGATGCATATCGGTGACGTCGGCGGTGAGAAATCGGGCTCTGCATCGAGCCACATCGGTGATGCATCGGCGATGCGGCGCGATCCTCCGACCCCATCTGCTTAGACCCCGTCCGGGAGGCCTAGGGTTCCTGACACCAACAAGATCGTTCAACCTTGAACGATCTAGGTCAGGGTTGGTTGGGGTGATCTAGGTCAGGGTTGGTTGGTCAACCGTGAACGATCTAGATTCTGAAGAAAGACTCCAGAAGACTTCGTTGCGGAAGAACACGACCTCGGAACAAGTGGTCCGGAAGAAAACGTCCAGAGCGGTGGTTCTGGAAGAAGTCGTTCAGACGAAATCGGCGCGTAAGAAACAAAGTAGGCTTTCAAACAAGAATATAGGGTTTCGGCCGCTCTTCGGATGCTTTTCGGTTGTGCCTGGGTCAGTTTCGAGGCCGGTTTGGAGGCCTCTCGGGTGTCTCTTGGGGCTCCCTGGAGCCATCTTGGGGCTATCGACGGCTAGACAGCTGGCGCCCGACCTACTTCGGCACGACCCACGCGAACTGCATTGACTACATCCTACTAATTACCGCAACATCTGACGAGGACGCTCATTTCACAATGGCCACTTCTACGACTGGGAGCGCGACTGCAGCATATCCCATGCCGGGCATGACGAGATCACGTGCCAGTCCACGCCACTTTCCGACTCACATTACGACAACGAGTACGTCACCAACCTCAGCCCCCAAAGTGGAACAGGGACGGCCTCGTGCAGGCGCTTCGCAATGGCTACCACAGAGCGGAGTTCATCCAGGACATTGAGAGGGCCATGGAGACGCGTACAACCCAGAGGGCAAAGGAGTGGATCAGCTTTTCAGCGACGTTAACGAGATCTTGATCACGGAGGCACAGAAGCACTACGGCCAGACGCCCAAGCAGACGACCGAGTACGAACGACTACGAGTCGACCGCATGCTCCTACTACGCAAACGACGAGAAGCCAGAGCCGCACTCCTCGCAGAGCATGAAGGTACCACGATAGAAGCTGCACGCCGAATCACAGATCCCGAGTCCCCCACTGACCCGACGGGACCGCCAAGACGGGGCTGGGACCCAACGGACCTAGACCCAGGGAGACAGAGAAACCCGCGACAGCAACCAATACGCCGATCCAGTGCCAGCACCCATCACAGAGAGTGAATCTAAGACGCGCGACTTGGAGGCAGAACTTCGAAGTATCACGAAACAGTGCCAGCAGATGAGGAAGATAGAGAACCAGAAGCGCACGGAGGCCAGGATCGAGGAGATGTACGAGGCATGGGAACGGAGAGGCTTGGCGCGAGTTGGAAGATTGCCAAGGTTGATATCAGGAGGACGCCATGGACCAAGAACGCGCGATTACTGGACGGCGACGACAGCGAATCCCAGCAAGCAGGAGTGGATCGATTTTTGGCAGCAACCAGGAGGAGCAGGAGGCATGGACGGCACCGAGCAGGACCGCGAGACCATCGAAGAGATACCGCAACACGCAGAGGAGCAGGACTACTACGAGGACGACCTCGAGGAGAAGGTGGAGGAGGACTACACGGAGATAGCGAGATCACTCAAACAAGCACGGCTATGACGAGCAGCACCACCTACAGCAGCATCATCGGAGATCTGGCGACTACCTCTTTGTGACCACGACCACGAACAACCACAGCGACAGCGACAAGGGCTTGGACACCACCACGACCACCGCGAACCCGAACAATTTCAAGCATTGATCAAGGCCGCCCTGGCGGCCATCCGCATCCGCAATGTGACAATGTGACGCCAGTCCGCTGGCACCAGAGCTCGGCGACCGCAGTCAAGAAGAACGCCAAGAAGGGCCCAGCAGGAAAGAGAATCTTCCACATCATGGACCCGTTCGGCAAGGAGAAAAACGCGGCAGGGATCCGGCGCCAGAACGCCAGGACCCACGGCGACCAGGACTATGGCTTCATCAAAGGCAGGCGCCGCGAGGGAGCGATCCTGACCATGGCGGTGGTGGAGTACAGGGCTAGACAGTCAGGCTACAACTACGCGTCCACCATGAAGGACATGTCCAACGCCTTCGCGAGCTGCTCGTGGATCACCATGGACGCCGCCAACAGCAACATCATGCCAGAGGACCGTTGGGACATAGGAGAACAGCGCTACCGCAGGGCCACGTTCGAGATAGCGTGCAGGGACACGGAACAGGGCGCGTGCATCAAGCCCCACTGCGGAGGACTCATCGGCGACCCGTACATTGTCAACAACTTCGTCGCCAGCTTCACACCGTGCGTACGCCGATGGGTCCGAGATTGCAACGAGACGATCACCAGCGACAACCTGCTTTACGGAGATAGCGAACTATTTCAGCTTCCAGTCTATGTGGGACTCACGAATTACGCCGACGACCTGCGCAAGATGATCCTTGGAGGCAAGACAGCAGACGCCCAGCACATAGCCGAGCAGGTCTACGCCGTAGACGAGAAGCTCAACCAACGCCTGAACGAGATCGGCCTCAAGCAGAACCAGAACAAACAGGAGACCATCATCTACTTCCAGGGACCCGGTGCCAGCCAGGCACACCGCAACATCAAGAAGAACCCGCGATGCAGACTACCAGACACAGTGGAGGAGGCGACGAGGCACCTGGGCCCGTACATCACAGCAACCCAGAACTACCAGCACGAGCTTCAGAAAAGAGTACAGGCCATGAAGAAGAGCTACTACGAGTGCGGCGGCTTCTGGACCAAGCGAGACATCCCCTACCGATGGAAGCGAGCAGTCTTGATATGCAGGGTCATCAACACAGGCCTATCGTGCATAGAGTGCTTCCTGCCGACGCCGACGGAGTACCGCACGCTGCAGAGCGCGATGGGAGCGCTCTTGAAGGCGATGGCAGGCCGCGCGAGCACGCACCGAGCGGACGGCACCGTCCGCAGCATGACGACGCTGAAGTCTTTCGCTTCTGGCAAACACTGCCACCAGCGGAGGAAGCACTGGTCCGCAGACTTGGCTGGACAAAAAAACAGATTGCGACTTCCGAGCAATCATCGACAACTCATCGTCGCCTTGTTCGGACGCCTCGGTTTCGAGAGAGCGGAGACAGATCGGGACCGAATTTCGTCTTATTCGAATCGAGAAGGAAACGTCGGGCCCGAGAACGAGAACGACGGAAACGAGCTGACGACACATACGAATCTCTGGGCCCGAAGAATCGTGAAAGACGTCGAGAAAGCGTGCCGAGTCTCGGAGAGCTCCAGAACCACCTTCGGGGAGCAGGAGATCACGATAGGTAAGATGTTCAGGCTGACGACTAGAGAACAGCTCCACCTTGTAGATGTACACGAGGTCAAAGCAGCTATATCGACAGTGGCTATCCCCCCGCCTGGACAGGCCAAAAACGACGAACTTATCGAAGATCTGGCCCTCCAGGATCTCCAACCGTGGAAATGCGAACTCAGGGATGGAGTGGCAGAATGCGGACTCCTCTTCTCGAGTAAGAAAGCGCTTCACAACCACGGCATACGAAATCATTCATGTTCATACATTAGCGGCTCTACTAACTACGAACAACGAGTGCATCAATTGCTACCAGGTGTTTGAAAGCCGTGGGACCGCATGGAAACATCTGGCCAGAAGTATGATGACAAGGTGCTGCAATCAAAATCGAACGAGAAACCAGTGCCACCCGTCAGTACCGAACACAACGTGCCCGCTCTGCAGCCACCTAGCACTAGACAAGGGCGCCTTCTTCCAGCATCTCTGCACGCACCTCCCGCGACCCCTTCTGGGCCCGCGCGGAGCTGATGGCGCTCTTCGACCAATGGCGCTGGCAACAACACCAGGAAGACCGCCTCGCCCAGACCGCAGCCGCCAGCCGCGACGCCCGCTCGGAGGAGCACCCGCTGGGCCAGCAGGAGGCGCGGCGCCCAACAGCGCGCAGGTGGTGGACCTCACGGCGCGCTTGACGCTCACGTTGGCCAGGGAGCCGGCAGAGGTAACGGCGGCGGTGATGCAGACGTGGGAGATCGACAAGAACAGCGGCATCGCCAAGGCAGCGCTGGCAGCAGGACAAGCGTACAACGAGCAGGCACGGGAGCTACGACGCCGCGCGGGCACGGGCGAGCAGGTGGACACGGCATCGTTGGGCAGCCCGCACATCCGCGTCTGGACGGAGGTAGCGAACGACCTAGGACGGGCCCTCGACGAAGGGCCAGAACGCGAGCACCTGGAGAAGTACTACCAGGACACACTTGTATCTGACAGCGCGAAGGCTGGGGCGGACGGCATTCCATGTTTCAGGGTGCGCAAGAACAAGGGCAAAGAGGGAGCTCAGGAGCGATGCCGATTCCATTCTCGGTCAAGACCACGCTGCACCTGATCGAGACGATCCTCGTGCGCCAACTGCGCAAGGAGGGAGCCATTCGCAAGACGGGATCGGCACCGAGGGGAGCGCTGGAGCGCAAGCTGGGCCGCCTGATCAATGGCCAGTAGCAGAGGTACGAACACACAGCTCAAGCTCAGGGCGTAATTCACCGTGAGACGCCCCAGGCAATTTGCCACAGTGAGCGCGAGGCCGACGGCCATGAGAAAACAGTCCAGCTCTGTCCAGCTTCGAAGGCCGATGCAGCCCGTGCGATCCCGCAGGCCTTCTGAACTAGTGAGCGTTTCAGAATGCCAGCCAGGGAAGGCCGCCTCCCCACTCCTCCTCCGTCGACCGGGACTCCCGACATCTACCAACTCCGAGGCCAGAGCTCCCCTGAGTATTATGTAGTGCACCGATCCCCCCCCCCGAACCGAAGAGAAAGGGAAGGGGGAGGGGAGGGGAGGACCGAGCAGGGGGGAAGAGGAGCGAGCGAGAGGGCACTCGTAGAGGCGGGAAACTACCCTGCCCGCGACCCCCTACGAGGGGGAGGTCGGTGCAGGTAGGGCCCGAGCGTCGATTGGCGCCTGGGACCCCATCTCAGCAAGGACATCACAGCTAGGCCAGCAGATGTTGTAAAGCAGCGCAGAGCCAAGACCGAGCGTGGCACCGAACTGGCCCAAGAGCTCGATTGATCGATCCTCCTCCTCCTCCTCCTCCTCCTCCTCCTCCTCCTCCTCCTCCTCCTCGTCCTCGTCCTCCTCCTCCTCCTCCTCCTGTCTCCTCCTCCTGCTCCTCCGCCTCCCCCTCCTAATCTTCCTTATGCTTCCTCCTCATCCTCCTCCGCCTCCCCCATCCACCTCCTCCTCCTCCTCCTCCTCCCCCTCCTTCTCCTCCTCCTCCTCCTCCTCCTCCTCCTCCTCCTCCTCCTCCTCCCCCTTCCCCCTCCTCCTCCTCCTCCTCCTCCTCCTCCTCCTCATCCTCCTCCTCCTCATCCTCCTCCTCCTCCTCCTCCGCCTCTTCGTCCTTCCTCCTCTTCCTCCCCCTCCTCCTCCTCCTCCTCATCTTCCCCGTCCTTGTCCTCGTCCTCGTCCTCGTCTTCGTCCTCCATCACCCTCCCCCCCCGGCGTGCGGGTCGGCGCTGCAACGCAGTCGCGCACCCCAGTGTACAGCGCAAAACGGTCAATTGAATCAGTCCACTTGGTGTCTTGGGCGGCCAATTCTGTGGGAGCGCCCTGGACGCAAATGGGAGGAGTTAGGATGATGCGGAAGGGTTCGGGGGGACTCGTGGTTTCCAGCGGCATTTCTTTTCCCAGCAGGATTCATGTCCAAATCCCATATGCAACCATCGTTTCCTTGAAATCCACACGCGCTCCATTTTGCCATAAGGCTTCCTTCAGAAAAAACTGAATGCAACGTTGGTGCTCTGTTGCGCGCGGCTGCTGTGGTGCACGCAGGCGCCGTGATGTACGCTGTGGTGCACGCAGGCAATGTGGTGTACACTGTTTCGTCGGCGGCGGGGCAGACTGGCTGCACCAGCGAAAAAGCTAAACGGGGACACCGAGAAGCGAATTGCCAAGCGTGCAGGAGGGGAGACAGAGACAGACGGGGCGGCCGCGGCGAAGGAGAGAGGAAGGGTCGCTCAAATGCAGAAGACTTCCGACCTGATCGCGTTGGCGCGGCTGGCCTCATCAGCGGGGACCGTGGCAGCTGCCGGGCCGCTTCGTCGGGGCACCCACGAGCGATGACGAGGCCCAGTACGTGAAAGTAAAGGGTACAAGCAATGTGGTGTACACAGGCGTTGTTGCACACGGCAGCTGTGTTTTTCCCTCATACTCCTCCCCGTTACTCCTGCACCTGCCGCTGCCGCCCCCGCCACCGCCCGCCTGGCCAGCGCGGCCAGTCATGGCCCAGGCCCAGACGGCCCCGGGCCGTAGACGGCCCGCAGGGACGCGAATCGCGGGGGTCAACCCTGCGCGCCCCGGCGTCGCCCGCCGCCGCCGGTGGACCCGCGCCCAGCGCGCGTGCGCACCTTGCACCCGCCGCCGCCAGCGGCGCGTCTGGCCCGCGCTCGCCTTCGTCCTCCTCGGCGCCCATCACGCTGGCCAGCCCCAGCTCGCCGAGGCGGCGCTCCCGCGCAGCTGGGATCAGCTCCCCTGCGTCGGCGGCCGGCGCGGTCGGCACGCACGCCGCCACCATGGCAGCCGCCCTGCGCCAGAGCTGGATGCCCACCAGCGTCCTGGCCCGGCGCGCGACCGCCTCTGGGGCAGCCACCCCCTGGCGGCGCGACGCGGCCGCCGACATGGACTGGATAGCGGCGCTCGCTTCGCCATGGGGGCGGCCCCAGCAGCTCCAGATCAGGGGCCTGTACTCGACCCCCTCGCCCGCGAGCTGAGGGCAGCACCGCCGCGTACCGCCGCAGCTTCGCATTGTGCACGGCCGCGCACGCGAACGAGCCGCTGCCCGCCGAGTCGGGGCAGGCCACGCCAATATCCAAGGCCGCCAGGCGGGCAAAAGCCGCCGAAGTAAGAACGTCTGCGCGGCGGAGAGCTGGATGCGACGGGACCAAACCGTGGGTCTCGACGACAGCCGCGTCGTCGAACAGGCTGGCGAGTCCGAGCAGGGTGTCGCGTACCCTGTTGTGCCCGCGGGTGCTGGCTCCCCGGCGCACAGCAGCGTATGCCGGCATGCCTGGTCCGTCGGGCCCGCAGCACGCGCATTCCATCAGGGGCGTCTAGCCTGAGGCGGACGGCCGTGACGAGCTCGCCCGCCCAGACGACGTCTCCCGTGGCCGAGCTCAGCACCCACAGCCAGGAGTGGTCGGTGTCTGGGTCGCAGAGGTCATCCAGGAGGAGCACGCCAGACAAGCCCCCTTGCCGCCTGAGTTCCCTGTAGATGCTATCGAGGCGGGCGCCAGCGGCCAGATCGCAGAGACGGGTTTGCAAACCTCCGCGCTCTGCTACCTCTGGGTGCTCCGGGTCCTCGAACCCGCGGGGGGGGACGATCCTGGCCTGGGCGGTGTGGCCAGATCGTTGGCCGTCTGGCGGGGCACCCGCCCTGTGGTGTACGTAGGCCTTGTGGTGTACACAAGCGCTGTGGTGCACGCAGGAACTGTGGTGCACACAGGCGCTGTGTTGCGCGCGGCTGCTGTGGTGTACATAGGCGGCGTGGTGTACACAGGCGCTGTGGTGCACGCAGGCACTGTGGTGTACACAGGCGCTGTGGTGCACATCGCCACCGACATGCTGCTGCTACCCCTCCTCGGTCATTCCTAAGCACTCCCAGGTAACGCTGGCGCGAAACGTGACGTCATCGCCCCCCCAGGTGACGGCCGTCATCGCCCCGGACAGAAAAAAAACAGGCTCTTGCTGCATCCTGCCCTTCTGGCACGTCGGAAGGGGAAGAGCCCCATGAGTCTTCCAACTGTGCAATTCCGACGGCAGCGCGCTTTAGTTTACTCATGCTCCGCCCAACTGCAAATAGCCAACGTGCTATATCATGTTGTTTCCTGTAGGTGTTTGGTATTTTGCCGCGCATCATACGCTGGTTACTGCTAGCCCTGGTAACTATGGTAGGTGGGATAGGATATAAGGAGAGATGGAGGACCAGGGTAACACAAGGCATTGCAGCGCCACTCGTTGTTTTTCGGCCCATTGTTGCACGTGCATCTCGTTCCCTCTTCGTTCGGTTCGTTTCTCGGCAGTCGTGGTTGATGTGTGATTGATTCGGTATTCGTCCTTCCCCCCTCTCTCTGCCTCATCGCCTGGCGGGCGCACACTCTGTGCCCTTGAGGGCCCACTGGTTGTTTCTTTACCTCTTGCTCATCATTATCCGCCTCCTTCTCCGCCCTCCTCCTCCTCTTCTTCTCCCAGCGTCCTCCGCTTCTCCCTCCTCCTCGTCCTCCTCTTCCTCCTCCTCCTTCTCTCCCCCGTTTCTACCCTCCTCCGACTCCTCCGCCCCATCCTTCTCTTTCTCTCCCTCCTTCTCCCCCTCCCTCCTCGTTTATTCCGCCTCCCTCCTCATCCTCCTCCAACCTCTCCTACGTTCCTTCTCTCTGTTCTCATCCTCATCTCCCTTCTTTCGCACAGCCATTTCCTCGATTCCTCCTCCTCCTCCCGACCTTGCGCGTTCCCACGCGCGCGCCCCCGAATTAATTACAGCGTCAGGAATGCAGTAACCGCGATAAGTCTTTAGAACCCCCCCCCCCAATAGGGGGTAATTCATTGTTATTCGGCGGCCTTCTTGAAGGACGTGGGTCCCACCAAGAGGGGGTAATTAATGTTCTTGTTCCGCGGCACCGGCCGCGCAACAAAGGAGACGAGAAGAAGGAGGAGGGGAAGAGAGGGGGCAGGAGGACGAAGTTTTAGGACCAGTCTATTCACCGCCGAGTGAACAGGGGGGATCAAAACTAAAGACCTCCTGAGGTTAAACGTCTGGCCGTAAGGAACCCTTATTTGGGAACGAAGCCACGTCTTGGCCCCAGTTGCGCACAGACTCAGAGGAACGCCAGGAGAGAACCTAAGGACGAAGCGCAAGAATCCCGAGTTCGTGACGAGACCGAAGCGCAAATGGTTCATATCCCAACAACTTAACTTCAAAATTGGAAGAACTGCTGGGCATGGACGTCTCGGGCAAGGACCCTTCCGCTAACTTCTCCGCCGTCGTCCTCATTCTATGTACCCCCTGGTGCCCTGGGAAAGAAACGGAAAACGGCGAAATGTCTTCATGGCGATCTTGTCCCCCTCCCTCCCCCCCTCTCATGCCGCCCACCCGCCGTCGCCCGCCTCCTGCTCGCAGAAGGCACTTCTTCACCACCACCAGGCCTGGCCAGGGTACTGGCCCACGCGGCATGGTGAGTGCGGCCTCCTGGTCGAGGCCAGGAGAGGTCAACCCCGGGGCCCAGGCTGACACTGGCCAGGCCTGCTGGTGGTGTGCACATGCCTCCCTGCAGATCCTGCTTCCCCCCCCTCTCGAAAGCTGGGCGAAGGCTGCTAAAACCGTGGCTGCTAAAACGGCCCTCCTGGAAGGAAAAAACAACTTACCGGAATGAGGCGCGGCACGCGAAACAGTCAACGGGCTTCTTCCCGGAAGGACGAAGACAACTTCCCGGAGGTCGTTCTTAGCAGCCACGGACTTAGCAGACCCTGCCCGGCTTCCGACCCTCGGTGCCCCTCGAGGGTATAGCGGTAGCCAGCGTGGCCCCGCTGCCGCCGGGCGCACCCCCCCTCCGGCTGGCCGTCAGGTCCAGGCCATGCAGGTTCCGGTCCGAGTGCGGGAAGGAATCCGCGATGGACGTGCAGGAGCCGGCCCTGGCGCCCCCGCCCGACGGGCGGTCGACGCCACCGACCCAGGCGTCCGGCGGCCCGGACAGAAGCAGACCAGCACCTGCCGCAGGAGCTGGAGACCGTCTTTTTTGTGGCATCGGCGATAACCCGGGTTATCCCTGGGGGGTGGGGAGGAGGGGGCCGGCCGATAACCTGACCCTCGCGCTGTGGGCAGCCCTGCATATGCCCGCGCTCCCCCCTCCCGCGGACCTGCACAACCGGCAAGGTTACGATATACTATGGAAAAGAATTCGTTATCTAAGAATTGGCGTCGCCAAACCCCCGGCCAATCCCGGCCAACCCTTGTAGGCGACGCAAATCCAACTCATGCGACGACGGACCCGGCCAATTTTCCTGGCCAACCTCCAGAGATCGGGCCAACCCTCCCCGCCAACCCTGGTTGGACCAATTCTTGCCATAAGGTATAATAGCTTATCCTGGGGGGGGAAGGGGGGGGAGAGCCCGATAACCCGGGTGATCGCCCGACCCTAAACAAAAACAGTCTGCTGGCCGCGCGCGGGCCCTGCTCCGGGCATCGGGGCCGACCGCGACAGCAGGTGCGGGGCGAGGAGCCGGCCCCCGGGGTGCCCGGCCCGACCCGGGTGGTCGGCACGCCGAGCGGGGTGGCGCCGCCGTCACAAAAAAGGGGCCGCCGAGGGGAGGAGGGAGGCCGGAGATCCTTCGGCGTGCACGGCCTGCTGGGGGCCCACTTCGGGGGGCCCACAAATATACGCCACCACCACCTCCGCCACCCCCTCCCTCCCCCAGGAAAGAGGAGAGGCAGAGGAGGGCAGAGGAGGGAGGAGGAATCGACGTGGTGGGGGTGTATGTTCTTGGGGCCCCCACACTTGGCTGTCGACCCCAAAAAACAAACGGCTCGGTCGGGACGGAGAAAAGGTCCCCGGGGAAAGCCCTGGGTCCCAGGCCCCGCTTCCCTCCACACGCCACTTCAGTTCCATCGTGGCAGCAGCGAGGGAGGAGACGAGGAAGAGGAGGGGGAGGAGGAGGAGGAGGAGGAGGAGGAGGAGGAGGAGGAGGAGGAGGAAGAGGAAGAGGAAGAGGGGGGGGAGGGAGGAGGAGGAGAGGGGGGGGGAGGGAGGAGGAGGACGAGGAAGAGGAAGGGAGACGAGGAAGAGGAGGGAGAAGAGGAAGAGGCTCCCCGACCAGCCCCGAAAAGTGGCGCGGGGGTTATCTAATCGCTTCGCTCACTCCGCCGGCCCATTTCGCATCACTGTGGCTGCGTGGCGGTGTGCTCGTGCCCAGGGGGAACAGCAGGTGCAGACAGGCAGGATGGTTTTCCATGACATCTTTGGAGATGCGGCTCGCACCCAGTCGAAGAGAGCCGATAGACTGCCCCAGAGGGCGCCAAGATGACTCAAGAGAGCTCCAGCAGAGTTTCGAGGCGTACCTGGGTTGTGGGTCACCACGTCCTGATGGATGCTTCTTGAAGTCTTTTCGGAGGGAGCCTTTCGAGCGCAGTTTTGAGGCCTCGGAGGAGCCTCTTGGGAGCTTCTGCGGGGCATGTTGGGGCTTCCTGGGGGCATGTTGGGAACATTGGGAGCCTCTTTGGGGGCCTCTTGGGGGCTTCTTGGGGCCTCTTTGGGGGGCTCCTGGGGGCCTCTGGGGGCTTCCTGCGCGCCTCTTGGGGGCGAGAGCTCGAAATGTCTGTTCGGGTTCCCCCTCTGGGCCCCCTCTTAGGGCCATCCTGGGGCCGTCTTGGAAGCCCCTTGAGCCGCCTTAGGACCATCTTGAGCCATGTGGGCCCCCCCTGGAAGTTTTTTGAGCCATCTTGAAGCGATCTTGGGGCCTCTTGGGCCGTCCAGGGCTCGGTCCTGCAAGGGGTGCGAGGTTTATCGACTTGAACGTGGACAGACTTTCACATGCCTGACCACAGATCGACGGGTGCTGGGGTCGCAGGAGCAGAGGGGAAGGGTCGGATCGGGTCGAACTTGTGTCCTGCACAATGCTCGCCTTCAGGATGCCCTGCAAAATGCATGCATTCAACTCATGGTCGCATGTGTGTGAAGCCCGAAGCACTCGCCTTCAGCTGCCTCGAACAAAACGAGGAGGCAGGAGACTGTTTTGTAACTATTTTTGGTAACGGCTGTTACCCGCGGGGGGGGGGCCGGCGGCCACCGGTAACGGCGGCCGCGGCGTGCGCCCGCCAGGGTGCGTCCGCGCCATCGGCGCATCAATTGCCACACCTGCTGAGAGCAGGGGGATCCGCCCTCCACCCCCCCAAAAAAGTACGATCGTTGGCGTTACCCGGGGGGGGGGATTGGGCCCGGGTAACAATCGGCCGGCGGTGGACAAACCTCCCTTTAGTAAACCTCCCCTTAAAGGAACGGCCTGGGACCGAAACCGACGGACCTAACCCGCAAAAATGACGGCCGCGACGCCCCCTCGCGAACCGAAAACGGCCAATTCGCTAATGGACGTGTCAGGGTAGGAGGTCTGTCAACCTCCGAAACAAGCGTTACCCGCCAGAGAAAAAAACAAAAAGCAAAAAACGCTCTCCAGGCGTGCCAGCCTGCCGACGCAGCGCCACCAACAGCCAGGCCGAAGCGCAACTTGAACATTCGCCCTCCAGGGCTGCGTTGGCCACCCAGCGAGAGGTAGGACAGACAACGTGTGCCAGGCGCTGCCCGCAGCTTCAGGGCTTCAGGGGGAGGGGCAGGAGCTGGGCAAGGGAGGGCAACAAGTCTGCCCGATCGCTTGTCAGGGGAACCTGATCCGGGCATTGTGTAGACCTCTCGACCGACGTTCTCCACGTTCTTCGCAAACCGATCTGCCAGTCAGCGAGAGCAGTGCAAGAAGGAAGCGGCGGGAGAGGTAACAAGACCGCTTTAAAGAGGGATGTGTATAAATATATACATATTTACATACATATATATGTATACATATATCTGTATATATAAACACTAAACCAAGTGCGCGCCACGCGCGCTCAGGTCCTAGCAGACTGCACAGTCGTTGTCAATAGACGTTGCCCTCACCCACGAACCAAGGTATCCAGGGAGAGGTCCCCCAGGCAAGCGCAGCCCTTGGCGCGTGGAGGTGCTGGGCCTCCCGGGGGATCGCCTTCTGGTTCGGAGCGCGGCCTCGGAGCCGAGCGAGATCGACGTGCGGCGCGTCTGAAGGCCCAGAGAGCTCTCCCCAGACCGCGCAGGTGACGTGACTGCCACGGTGGCCGAGGAGGCCCCCCAGAGGCCCTGCGCCGCCGGGCCGTCGCCACCGCCGCGCCCCCCCACGGGCGCCGCCGCCGCCGATGATCGTCACCGGTGATCGTCGCGGTGGTCGTCGTAGTGGTCGTGGTGGTCCTCCTCCTCCTCCTCCTCCTCCTCCTCCTCCTCCAACTCCTCCTCCTCGTCCTCCTCCTCCTCGTGGTCGTCGTCCGTGGACGTGTCGGACGATTGCATGCTCTGGGGCGCGCTCTGCTCTTCTGGGGCCTGCGGGGGCCTCCGGACTCTGGACAACCGTGGGGCCTCCGGGGCCCGAGTAGGCCTCCTGGGGCCTCCTATAGGGCTCTCATGAAGCTCCCAAAAGGCCCCCAAGAGAGCTCTGGAGGACAGCCTGGCAGGGGCTCCCAGACCGGCTCCAGAGCCCCAACAATTCGGCAGAACTTTGACACAGCGCCGTCGTTGACGAGGAAGCGGCTTGCTTCAAACTTGTGTTAAATTTGAAGCCCTCTCGGGCCGTCTCGGAGCTCTCTTGGGGCGTCTTGGGCGCTTCTAGGGCAATCTTGGGGTTCTCTTGGGCCGTCTTGGGGCCCTCCTGGGGATCTCTTGGGCAGCCTCGGGGCGGTCTTGGGGCCCTCTTGGGGATCTCTTGGGCAGTCTCGGGGCGGCCTTGGGGGCCTCTGGAGACGTCGTGGAGCCCCAGAAGCTCTTCTTGGGCCGCCTGGGGGCATCTTAGAACGGAAGGCTCGAATCATCGCTTCGGGAGTCTGCTCTCGGGCCCCTCTTGGGGCCAGCTTGGAGCGTCTGGGGCGCCTCTTGGGCCGCTTGGGGCCCCCCTTGGGCCGCCTCCGGAGACTCTTGGGGGGCTCTTGGCCCGTCTCTGGGAGGTCTTGGGGGGCCGCCGTGGAGCGCCGAAGCTCGAAGAGTCGGAAACCCCGAAAGCACCGAAAACCGTGCGACAAATCAGTTGTCTCGGCCTCTTGGGGCCTCTCGGGAAGCGCTCGTCGAGTCCTCTTCGGCCGTCTGAGGGCAGCTTCAAACTGATGGCTAGGAATGTCCTTTCGAGCTCCTGCTCTTGGGCCCCTCTTGGTGCCCTCTTGGGACCCTCTCAGGTCGTCTTGGGCCACCCGTCTTGAGACCCTCTTGGCTCCTCTGGGGGCCCTTTTGGGGGCATCTTGGGCCGTCTTGGGGCGGTCTTGGGGGCCTCTTGGGACGTCGTGGAGCGTCGGAAGCTCGAAAGTCGATAATCCCAAAAACATTGAGAAGCGTATGGTCAATTCATGTCGTTTGCCTCTTGGGCTCTGGATAGCGCTCGTCGAGTTCTCTTGGGCCGTCTCGAAGCTACCTTGGGCTGCCCGGAAGCCCCGCAGGTCATCTCGAAGTCGTCTGGTGTCTCTGCAACGCAGCTTAAGTAGAGGGCAGAAAATCCAACCCGATAAGAACCACCCCGACACGCGAAGCCGTTTAGCAAACGCACCCACAGAAGGAATCGAACAGGGCAGGGCTGTTTAGTAAACGCCCAGGTCCTCTCCTCCGTTGACTATACTTATATATACGTACATATATATACACATGTGCGTATGTCTGTCTGTTGGTCTGTCTGTCTGTCTGTATGTATGTCTGTGTGTCTGTCTGCCTGTCTGTCGGTCTGTCTGTCTGCCTGTCTGAATGTCCGTATGTATGTATGGATGTATGTATGTGTCTATGTGTGTAGGTATGTATGTATGGGTATGCATGTTTGTATGCATGTGTGTATGAATGCGTGCATGCATGTATGTATGGATGTATGCGTGTATGTATTCATGTGTACACGTATGCGTGTATGTATGTGTGGATGTATACATGCATACATTGTTGTGCGCGTGCATAGATATGTTTACACATGTGTATCCATGTACAGGTGTATGGTGCATGTATGTTATGTATGTATGTATGTGTATGTATGTATGTGCGTATGCATGTATGCATGTGTGTAAGTATTTATGTATGTATGTATGTATGTATGTATGTATGTATGTATGTATGTATGTGTGCGTGCAGTGTTTAGGATTGTATATGTATACGTATGTGTACAGAACTGTATGTGTACATGCATGCATGCACATGTGTGTATGTATGCGTATATGCATGTGTGTATGTGTGCATGGGCGTGTATGTATGTATGCATATATAGGTGTGTATAAGTGTGTGTGTGTGAATGCGTGCATATGTATGTATGTGTGTAGGTGTAAATCTAAATGTGTGTATGTGTGCATATATGGGTGTGCATGTATGCACATGTGCAAATACGTATAAAATTATGTATGTATACAGTCACGTACGTCTGCATGTCTGGATGTATGTGCGTTTGTATGTATGCGTGTATGTGCGCGCGGATGGATGCCTGTATGTGTAGCTGGACGTATGTAAGTATGTACGCACGCACGTACGTATGTACGCATGTATCTATGTATACACACATACGTATTTGCACAAAGCTGTATGTGGTGTTATGCATCGAATGAGAAGGGGATGCATAGAAAACAATAACCAATAGGGAGAGAAGGCGAGCGTGCAGATACCAGTGCGACCCTGCTCTGATGAGTCACAGACCTTCTTATGCCCACACACCAAGTGGTCTGTGCAAATCACTGCTAGCGCAGCCAGCGACAGTTGCCCCGCGCTTGCGACCCAGTGCGCTGCTTGAAGGGCGAAACTTTCTATTGGTACGGAGAATTTGAAAACCTGGAGCGAGCTAAAAGCGTACACGACGCGGGCCGCAAGGTCACAGTCATTTAAACAGACACGCCCCGCGCGAGTGAGGAGCGAAAGGGAAACGAGGCCACCTGAAGCAGCTGGCGCACGAAATGATCCCAGCTCGCAATCGAGAGCAAACGCTGGCAAAACGATAAACAAGGCCCGTGAAGAGTAGCATCAGGAAGGGATGGCACTAGAACTCACGGACGAGTCACGAACGCGACGGACCTCATCAAAGTTCTCACGGATACAGACCGTACCCTCCCCGCCAGGGGTCGAAGACAATGTGGTGCCAAAACACTGCCTTCACCGTCAAGAAGCGTTTCATGTACTCCTCGCACGAATCGGAAAGGCAACTCGAGATCGATGGACGAGGAATGGACGGCGGGAGGGGTGAAGGAGGGAATAACTGCGGGGGGGGAAGACGAGGAACCTGAGCAGATCAAGATCAGAGAAGCCGACAACTCGCTCGCACAGCATCTTCCCAGCGCAAGCCTGGGTGCCCAGGAACAGGAGGTAGAAACGATATGAGAGAGCAGGCGGAGAAACAGAAAAATTGGGACCGACGTGAAGACGAAGAGCAGGGAAAGGAGGGAAAGGACGAGGACGACTCCGAAGAACATATCAACATAGGTTGATGACCCTCCCTCAAGACAGGGCCAGGCGTGGCCGACGAGACGTACAACGATCACCTCAAGTTGGGCGGGATTGCTGGAGGCTGGGACGTGAGGGAAACAACCAGGCGGAGGAGGTATCGTCATCAAATGTCATCCTCTTTGTTAAGTGGGTCTTCGTGTAAAATGCCCTCGCCACCTCGGCATCACGAAGGCCGCGGGGAGCGCGAGCCTCTTCCTCATTTTTCCCCCCTGCTCATCTGCCACCTCCTTCTCCAGTGTGCGCAGCTCCATGTTCCCGACTGCGCACAGCACGAGGGGGCCGTCGTTGGAGTTCCCAGGTCCCCTGTGCCACGCGTCGGCGGACACGGGAAGAGAGCCCTGAATAGCATCGACAAGGCGGATCGGCGGTCGCCAACGCTCTGAAACCCACCACGCTGCGCCGTGCGAGTCTGCTCCCGCTCGTACGCGCCGCGTGGCCCGCGCTCACCGGGTGACACGCCATCGAGCGGCGCGGGTGATCCACAACACATCGCCGCCCGCGGGGCCTGTGCACCTGCCGACAGCAAGGGCCTTGCAAGGGGGGGATTATTGCTGCATCCGATGGAAAGAACCACCCAGTGACGGATCACCCCGGGCCCACCTCCAGCCAGACCTCGCTAACAGATCTGGCCAACCCCGACACAACCCGACCGAGCCTCCCCGGCCAAGCCCTGCGGCAAACGCTGGGTACGCAGGGCACTCTGTCCACAAGACAGCGCATTGAGCTGCAGGCTCACGTCAGATCAACGTGTGCCCGCGAAGCCACCCTCGCACGGACTCAGCGTGCTTTCCACGGCCTCCTCGGCCTGCCGAGGAGGGTGTCAAGGTGGAGGAGGGCGGGCGGACGGCGAGAAGGATACCGAGGAGGGTGCCATCAAGGAGAAGGGCGCGGATGAGGATGACACGACGAAGAGGACAAGGACGAGGACGACGACAGAAGCAGGGCGGGGGGCGAGCGCGGCGATCCTGGGCCGCGCACGGCAGCTTTTCCCGCCACTTCTTCTCCCGCTGCATCCACGCAATCATCCTCTCAACGGACCTCGCGTTCCCGGCAGCCCCGCCTCCCTCCTCCTCCCTGCTCGGCTTGGAGAGCTGGGAGCTCCACCCTGCGGTCCGAACTGGCTGCTCGGAGGAGGGCCCTGCTGAGACGTCGGCGGCGGCTGGGGCCTCCCCGAGGCTCGAAGGTCGGGGGTTCTCGCCATGGTCGGTCCTACTCTACAGTGGAGGCCAAGTCCACAAGAAACCTTCCACGAGAAACCCAACCCTGAGATCCTAGGACGTCCATCGACTTTTGGTGCGTGAACGTCACGCCTTCCACTGCAAGACCATCGAAACCCGAGAAACCCAGCCCGATGAAGGTACAGGGATCGGGCTCGGGCGAAATGCTCGAGCCCAATTTGTTTGAGGGAGGAGGAGGAGGAGGAGGAGGAGGAGGAGGAGGAGGAGGAGGAGGAGGAGGAGGAGGGCACCCTGGAGGCGAACAGGGCGTGCGGTGGCGCCGCACTCCCGTGCAGATGCCACCTGCCTTCGCACATCGCGCCCCCCGACGCGCGGCGGTCTTCGCGACCTCGCGCCGCCCACTCGAGAGAGCCAGCTCGGCGGCCCCGACCGCGTCGCGCGCAGCGCGGCTCTCTCTGCGCCCCCGGCGGTGGCCCAGTCTGTTTGGACGCCTGGCGGCCTCAGGGAGCCTCCGAGGGTCACCGTTGCCTCTGACCGGCCCCCTGCTGCGGGCCGCGGGGCGGAGCCGTGGGGCCCCTGGGCCTTCTGCAGTAAGCGGCCGCCCGGCCTCCCTCGACCCTCATTTCCGAACACTTCCAATCCTCCTGCTCCTCCTCCTCCTCCTCCTCCTCCTCCTTTCCGTTGTCGTCCTCCTCCTCCTCCTCCTCCTCCTCCTCGCGATTCGAGCTTCGAGGATAAGACTTCCACCTCTCCCTCAAGCCCCTCTGCCTCCACCCCTTCCACCTCTTCACCATCATCTTCCTCATGAGGAGGAGGGGGTGGAGGAGCAGTTGAGGAACAAGCATTACCGGCGACGGTACTTCGAGACCAGCGCTAATGCGTGGGCAGAAGAATGGAGGACACGGGGGTGGAGGACCGAATCATCCTATTCCTTGACGTCGCCCCCCTCGTCACAATTCGTCCCCACCTCGGCCCCCTATCATGTCCACAGACCTCGCCCCGCCTGCTCTACAAAGAAGACGCACTTTGAAGGGGGTGCGTGCGCGACCTCTTCGCAGCGGGCGCGCGTGCTCTGAACCTGCCAGTGTGTGTGTGTGTGTGTGTCGGAATCAGCCAAATGGGATGCAGCAGAACCCGCGTTGGCGCCCAGGCTAGGCTAAGAGCAAACGTGCGCCCCGAACCGAATCGCAGGACGTACACCACGAGCCCACGCCGGGGACGGGCGGACCCAGGACAGCGCTGACCCGGATCAGCCGCCACCTCGGCGCTGGCTGACCCCCCCTTAGCGCTTAGCGCTGACCCCGGGCCCCCGCGCCCCAACGAGAAGATCCCGGCCGCGCCCCGCGACGGAACATCCTCTTCCTCCTCGAGTGCCTCCTCATCCTTATGACTAATATTGTTTTGTTATCCGTTTCCTCAACCTAATAACAAACATATCACAGCAACAACACCAACACCACCCCCGTGCTCGCCTAAACTTGCAAAGCATGTTGAAGGCGGTCTTCGGCCCGAGGCCTGCTTCGCGCGCGCCGCGCCGCCGTCGAGCCGCGAGGGCGGCGCTGGGGGGGGGCAAGGGATGGTGAAGGAAACGGCGTCGAAGGAGGGGATGTTTTTTTGACGACCGCCCTGTCCACCACCAGCCTTACTCTTAGATGGGAATACTCTCCACCCGAATGGCTCCTTTCTGATGCCAACCACGCTTCGCCCTGGACCACTACTGCGCCGCTTTGGCGAGAGGACGCGTGCACTCTCCACGGAGCTGCTTGGTGTCCCAGGGTGCTAAATGCCTCACATGGCATGCAGATTGGTGTCTGGTCGATAACACACTTCCGAGCTATAGATCGGTGGCCACGAGCAGACACTGAACGAACGCCGAGAGACAGCTCTTCCGCACACCCCGCATTTGGGGGGTGGGAGGCCCGCCTGCGAAACCTGAGGCATTTGCTGCACCTACAGAGTCTTGCACCGCTTCCACTCGCGCTCCACACCTGGGGCCTCGCCTCCGACGCCGGCTGGCCACTAAGGGAGCAACAAACGGCACATCACTCAGACCGAGACGCGGCCAAGACGGGGGGAGCTCGGCTGCAAGGCGCGACCCATCCCGAGCGGCCTTCAGCTGCCACTCGGGACTCGCCGACTCGGCGTTGGAGGGCTGGGGGTGCCGTGCAACCCCCAACTTCGCTGAGCGATCACCCTCGTCGTGACCGATCTTCAGGAAATGTTCATCGGGGGAAAGGTCCGCCGACTCGGCCGATCGGGCCCTGACTTCAAGCACATCGGAAGATGGGAACCCGAGAAACGGATCATGAGGCCCGAGTGAGGCATTTTGCACGACAGTTTCTTTGAACGGTCGAACTTACAGGCCTTACACACATCGAAACGATATGATTACTCCACTGATTCGGCCAGGACACAAGCTAGAGCGCGCTAGAGCTCGGAACTCCGAGGCCTGGAAGGTCTGGGGAAGCGCGCCCCGAAGTGGGCACCAAAATCGAAGCTTAAGCTACAGCTAAGTGCAGTGCTAGACCCCACACTGACCTGTTAAATCCCACCAGCCCTTTAGGGCGTGAGTGGTTTAGGGAGCCCCCTCTGTCCTCAACCCCCCTTCTTCCCCTTCGGGGAGGGGTTTACCCCTCCCCCTACCCCCTCCCCCTGGGCCTGGCGAGGGACTCCGGCGGGTGGTCAGGGGGGTCTTTTTCGACTCCTGGGAGGGCCAAAAAACGACGACCCTCCCGAGGATTCTGGCCCCGACGGGGGACGCTCTTAGGTCCCTCTCCTCGTCTGTGAAGCCAAAATCATTGTTGTTACGAGGGTTTTGGCCCCATTTTGGCCTCCCGAGGGGGCCGCGCTCATCTTCCTTCATAGCAAAATCATTGATTTTACGAAGGTTGTGGGCTCATTTTGTCCTTTTCAGGGGGCAGCGTTTCTTTGCGCTTCTGAGGAGGTCGCAAGAGGCCCCCAGATGGCCCCAAGAGGCCCCCAGGAGCCTCCCAAGAGGCCTCCAAGAGGCCCCCAAGAGGCCCCAAGAGGCCCCCAAGAGGCCCCCAAGAGGCCTTTTTTTTCTCACCCCAGATCCTGCGCCGCGGACTCCGCCACGCTGGAGGCTTGCCGCACTGAGCTCAGTGCGGCCCCCGCGAGGCCCGCGGGCCTCACCCACCTCTCCTCGTGGGCACCATCTCGGCGGGGAGCGGCCTGCCCGTCTGCGGGTGGCAGCCGCGGAGGATGCGGTCCCGCCTCTCCCTCCTGGAGTCCGCTCCTCCGTCGGCCCCTCGCGGCGGCAGGGGCCCAGGGCAGGCGCGGCCCAAGCTGGCCCTCCTCACCGCCGAGTGGGCCCCGCACACGCGGCAGACGACGTAGGGGCCGACGACCTCCACGACATGCGCCCTCCTGAGGTCCTCCTCAGCGCTCGGCGGGCCCTCGAGGACAGGCACGTCCGCCGCCTCCCTGCATCTCCGAGGCGACCTCGACCTCCGAGGTGACCTCCCTGCAGCGCTGCCGTCATCTCCATCGCCTTCGCCTGCAGCTGCCGCCGCCACCGCCACGCCGGCGCAGGCCGCCGCCGCCCCCAAGGCGCCGCCAGCCCCACGCCCTGCAGCCGTGGATGCCTCCTGCCTTGCCGCCCTCTGCCTCCGTGCGCATGCGGCTCCCACTCTAGCCTCCAGCGAGCCCCTCTCCTCGCTGGACTGGTGGCCCACCGCCTGCCAGGGAGGGGGTGCGCAAGCGGAGGCCCACAGCTTCTTCCTCATCCTGGCCGAAGCTGCACGCTTGCCGCACCGCGTGCACACCAGCCAAGCTCCACACACCTCGACCTCGTGCCTCGTGAGGCTGAAGTGGGGCCTCTGCTGCTTCCTCCTTCTGCTCGGCCCCGTCCTGGGCGGCACGTCGGGCCACCCTTCCTTCATCTCCTGGTACCACCAGCCGATGTTCTGGATGGCCCACTTCACCTTCTCATCCAGGCTCTCCAGAGTCTGCTCCCTGCCGTACCCGAAGTCCTCCGCGGCCCCACGCTTGGCCAGGGCGTCCACCGCCTCATTGCCCCTGGCCACTTGCTGCGCCAAGCCCTCGAGCCTGCTGATGGCCGCTCTGGACCTGTGGGCCTTCACGTGCATCACCCACTCTGGCTCAAGCCCCACGTCCGCGATCTTGTGCCAGATCCTCCTCCAGACGTCCGCGTGCGGCCTTCCCCAGCTTAAGCACCACCTCGGCCCCCTCCTGATGCCGCCAAGGATGCCCTGGTGGTCCGTGAAGATCCTGCACGGCGGCAGCACCGTCTCCAAGGTCTTCAAGAAGGCCCACATCTCGGCCCTCTTGACCGTCTTCTGCTCCTTGAATCGGCATGGCAGGGGGCCCCAGAGCTGCACCGTGGGGGCGCCTCCCGCGTCCATGGCCATCGCGGCCCACCCCGCCTGCGCCCAGCAACTGGTGCCCAGCTTGGAGCCGTCGCACACGATGTCGCCCGACAGGAGGGCGTCGGTCCCCTGGAGGACGTCGCAGTGGAAATCCGCCTCGTCGACCGTCCTGTGGGCCCAGTCCGCCGAGGGGTCTCGCACCAGCCCGCGCGTCCAGAGCAAGCTATCCTCCTGCTGCTCCGCAGCGTGCTGCCACTCCGCCTGCGCTCGCCTCCTGACCTCTAGCAGCGCGGGGCACCGAAAGAAACGATGATGCGGGGTGCCGACCGCCAGCCCACACCCCATACAGATGTCGGTCGGCGTGATGCTGACCTCGGCGAGCCTGTTCATGGTCCAGGCCCCTGCCAGCACCACCTTCCTAGCCGCCCGCTTCGCATGCGCAGGGAAAGCCCGCGCGGCCAGCTGCGCCGCCACTGGCGGGAGCCTCGGGCCTGGAGCTAGGCTCTCCATGCCTGGCTGCTGCGCCGTCCACTGCTCCCACAGCACCTTGCGCAGGTCAGCCCTGAGGAGCGCCCCGCCGTCAGTGGGGCACACCGCCGTGAGGTCCACCATCTCGCCGTCCATAGTGCAGTAGACCGTCCACGACGGCCAGGTCCACCTCGCTCTCCTCAGTGACATGATGACCGCCCCCGCGGGTCCTTTGACCTTGGCCCACTGCGGGCTCATGCCCACCTCCTTCTGCTGCTGCCTCCTCGCGTTGCTCATCTGCTCGCTCAGAAGGACTGCCTCACTGCCGACACTCGTCCTCCTGCTTATCTTGTCCTCCGCGATCTCCATTTGGCTGCCCGCCACCAGCAGCAGCTCGACCAGGCTCTCAATGGTGCCGACGCCAAGGTAGCCTTCCTCTTCCTGCATGCCTCCTTCGCTTGCCTCCCTAGGACATTGCGCCCTTCTCGACTCCAGCAGCCGCCGCACCACCTTCTGCAGCGCGACCTGCTCTTGCCTGCACTGCGAGATGACCTGGGCGCGGCAATCATCGTCGAGCGCGTCGAGGTAACGGAAGACAGCACGCCTTCTCCAGCACGCCCTCCGCCACGCACGCCGACACACCTCTGCAGCAAGACACTCCGCCTCCTGAGCCTCCTCCTGGGGCAAGCTTCCACCTGTGGCCTTGGCAGCCGCCTCCCTCCTGAGTTCACTGCGGAGGCCTGCCTGCGCTGCCTCCTGCAGGTACTCTGCAACCAAGGGAACACTCCACTGGCTCCAGTCCTCCTGCCGCTGGTGCTTCTCGCCCCTCAGATCCTTGATCCACAAAGCCGTCCAGACACCAAGGGCATCCCTGAGCCTAGCACCCTCCTCAGGACAGAAGGCCTGCTGGCGACAGGACTGCGCCTGCCCCTGGTCCCCTGCACCGAGCACTCTCAGGTCTCCTGCCACGGCCTGCTCCCAGACGGCCCTCGCCCACCTGACCACTGGCGCCAGTGTGGCCTCCTCGGTGGGGTCCTCCTTCAGCACCGCCAACTGCAAGGTGAGGCTCTTGGCTCCTCTCGAACCTGGAAGCAAATGACCTGCCGCTCTCCTTACCTGCTGCAGCTGGTGGTCTGGCATGCCCAGGCACTTGCACCCATGCATAACCGATCTCTTGAGGCCGCACTTGTACACCAAGCCAATCCCTCTAGTCACACCTTTGCCTGAGCCTTTCAGCCCCTTTAGCCTGGCGACCCTGTTCCTCATGCGCTTGAACCTCTTGCCACTCTTGTTCTTTGCCGCCGTCCCGTGGGCCACCACGTCGACTCCGAGGTAAGGGCAGGCCAGCACCAAAGGCAACCCACTCTCTGCTGCATCCTGCTTGAGAGCCTGCCTCAGCCACTTGGCGCTGGCCATGACCGCCCCCTTGCCCTGGTCGCCCAGGGAGAACTCGAGCCCCAGGGCCGCGAAACCGTCCACGCTGTCGTCCACAACGGACGGGAAGCTATCCACGATCCACTGCTGCGCCCCTCGCTGCTTGAGGCACAAGTCGTCAACATACATCCTCCATTGCACCAGCGGGTACTCCACAACCAAACCGTCAATCGTGTCCTGGATGACCATCTTGAGGAAACCCACCGAGAACTTGCTGCCCGCGATGATCGTAGCCACAGTCCTCGTCTCTTCCGAGATGGCCTCCCCCGTGTTGACTCGCCTCGCCATGGCAAAGTAGGAGCACACCACCGCCAGCACCCCCGTGTTGAAGCCCATGGCCTTGCCACGCTCCCACAGCACATGCAAGCTCACCCTCTCGAAAGCCTTGACCAGGTCGAGGATGGCTGTCACCGTCGCTAGGGTGCGCGGGTCCGAATCCTGCACCTCGTCGCCCTCGTTGGCGAGGAGAACCTCCCAAGCCGCATCCTCCGCCGCCTTGCCGAAGGCCGTGCAATCCCAAGAGCGCTGGTTCGCCTTGGCCCACTCGATCATGTAGGGCTCCCTCATGATCTCCCACACCCTCACCAGGGTCGGGAGGAGACCGATGGCACGATCGACCGCTACACTCTTCGGGATCAGGAAGAAAATGACCGTGGCTGCATGCTGCGGCCAGACGAGCGTGCGCTCCACCTCCCTCAGGATTTGCAGGAGCGTCCAGTGCGCTGCGTCCGAAGCCCCTTGCAGCATGGCAGGGTGCCAGCGGTCCACTCCTTGTGCTGTCTTTTTCTTGAAGGTGCGCGCCACTTTCTTTAACTTGGCCAAGTCGCTCTCTGTGAACTCTGGCAACTCCTGACGCGGCTCGGTCTCCCACCGCCGCTCCTGCTCCTGCATCGGGTCGTTCACCTTCCAGACTGCATTCCACTCTCCAAGGGCCGCTTCCGCTGCCCGCAGCGGGTCTGCCGAAGCTTGGGGTGTACTCGCTCTCCTCGGCCTCCAAATGTCCACTGGTTTGCTGATTCTGTGGAGTCCGCCCGCTGCTCCTTTCGCAGCCTCCTCCAACTTCGCAGCCCACTGCCTCCTTCTTTCATTTATCAGGTCCTGGTCCACCCGCTTGGACCGCTCCTTGGCCTCCAGGATCATCGCGTCCAGGCTGGCTTTCTGGTCAGCACCTCGCCAGCGCCCTTTCGCCAGCAGGGTACACCTTTCTCTCCACCGCTCCTTCTCCTCGCCGACCAGCTCACACCTGAACTCGTGGCTCACGCTCCTGAAGCGCTCCTCCAGATCACTAGCTATCATGCCCCACTCCTGACGCGCACGGGCACTACCCGAAGACGACCTGAGCCTCTCGTAGTACCCCGCCAGGGTCTGCAAAGAGCGCGCGAGCCACCGCCACCACAGAGCGTCTCCTTGCGGGGCTGGGTGGTTGCCGCCTCCTCTGAGGATCGCTCTCTCTTTCCAGCGCGGTGGATCCGCACGCCCTGCGCACTCATGCCTGGGGTGCCACTCCAGCCCCCGCAGCGCGAAAGCTTCGCGCTCCAGCTTGCCGATGAAGGAAGCCCAGGTCCTGGTCGCCACCGTTACGTCGTTGAAGACCCCCACCTCGTCGTATACGGGCGGCTCGGGCGCGCACCCGATGGTGATTCCTTCCAACTTCTTCGGCGTGATGAGAATCCGCTCCTTCCTCTCCTGCGGCCTCAGGTCGAGCGTGATCCCCACCGGCTTGTGCGGCGCCGAGGGCCAAGACTCGTGGATGGCCACCTTCCTCACTTGGCCTGCCAATTCCCTCGATACTACGAAATAGTCTATTGTGGAACATCCACTCGCTGACCGACAAGTTCCGCTCGCAGCAGAGGGGGCCACCAGCGTCGCGCCAATGAGCTTGATCGAATCCAAACCCGCCAGGACGGCAGGGGCATTCTGGAAGTCCCCGCACAACACCCACGGCATGTTGAGCTCGTGCAGCTTCCCCAACACGTGGTCCATCAGCCCCCTGTTTCGCCGCGACATCTGCTCGGCCGTCCACAGGTACACGGTCGCCACCACGATGCCGCCTCTACCTACTGCGACCCATGCCGCTGCAGCCCTTCCTGGGGATCCTCTGGGGGACCAGTCCCAGCTGGTCTGCCCACACACATACGCCATGCCAATCCTGTTCGGCACAGCAATTCCCACTCCTGCAGAGGTACCTGGCTCACCCATGGGGCCTAGCGTGGGCACCGCCACCGCACCACCCACTTGGTAGCCACTCTGACGCAAACTGTGGGTCACTCCAGCCCACTGGTCCTCCTTCAGTCGGTGCTCCTGGAAAGCGTAGATGTGCTTCTGCTGCCCCACCTTCTTCTCCAAGAGCTTCTCTCTGATGGCCCCCCATCCCGAGCCGTTGAAAGTCCACACAACGACCACCTGCTTGTCGTCATTCGCCTTGTCAACCAAGTGCCTCATCATGCGGTTGTCGTGCAGGACCCTCGCGTATCCCCGCCACTGGTCCGAGTCTGCCCCCTGACTCCTCGCCGTCGCCGCAGGCACAAGGCCGCGCGACGGCCCCGCGGGCGTGGACCTGGCCACACTTCCCGCCCTCAAGGCACCGTGCTCACTCCTCGCCAATGCCGCAGGCCATGGGCCGCGCACTGGCCCCGCGGGCGTGGACCTGGCCACACTTCCCGCCCTCTGACTGGCTCCCGCTGCTGCGCGCTCGCCACACTCACCATCCATCTGCACTACGTCCCGTCGGTGCCCTTCGCTCTCGCTCCCCCCGACCTTCGCCTCCCACCCCACAGGGTTCCAGCGGCTGTCGTCCCAGGGGAGGGTCTTCCCGCTCTGGCGCAGCTGCACCTGGACTGCGCCTCTCCACGGCGACTCGGGGTAGCCGAGGTGTGTCCCATTGAGCACCAGGAACAAGAGGTCGCACGGCAAGCTACCCTTTTCGCTGTCTCTTGGCCAACTGGCAGGAATGCACCGACATGAGCACCTCTTGGTATCGCTTGAACAAGTGCGGGTTCTCTTCCTGGTCGGGCACTGGCTCCTGCCCGTTGATCCACTTACGTTCGATCTCGGTGACACCTGGTGGCAACTCCTCAGCCCCCGCGATATCTCCCATGGATTCGTCTTCTGTTCCGTCCCCGTCGTCAGCCTGACCAGGCTGCTTAGCAGCACCAGCAACAGCAGCCTCAGCCTTTGCTGCCCCTTCCTTAGCCTTGGCCTCCAGGAGGGACTCGAGCGTGGCGAAGTTGAGGCCGAGGGACTGGATGTCGCTGCCGACGGACTTGGCGATGCACTCCAACTGCACTCGGATGACGTCGAGGTTGGAGGCTGGGGCCGCTGGGCCCGCCACCGCAATCTTCCCCTGGAGCTCCAGGATCGTGGTCGCCAGCTCCTCCTTGCGCTTCGCAGCCTCGTCCCTCTCCTTCTTGACCTCGAGCAGCATCTGGTTGGCCTTCCTCTCGGTCTCGGCCAAACGCTCCAGCTGCCTGTCGATCTGCCGCAGCTGGACCTGCGCCTCGCGCAGCTGGCCAGACAAAGGCTTCGCCTGCGTGCGCTCCGCCTTGGCGTCCTGGATCTGCCTGTCGATGTCGGCCACCGCCTGGTCGAGGTGAGGCGCGTCGCCCCCCCAGTCCTTGGCGCACTGGACCAGGACCTTCCTGCGCTCCTCGAGCTTCTGCAAGACCGTAGGCGCCTTGGCCTCTGCAGCCGCACGCCAAGGCCTGGCCGCCACCGGTGGGACTGAGGTGCGGAACCACTGCCCCACCTCAGGCGTGGACGTGACCTTGCCCTTGCCTTTGAACCCAGGGCGACCCGCGCCACAGGCACGGCAGGACGTACGCGTACTCCAGTTCGCACCCGTACCGCAAGTCCCGCACGTCCATGAGTCACTCGGGCCCGCCCCCACCCAGGACGAGCCTCCGCCTTTGCCTCCGACTGTCCACACCAGAGACGGCTTCTGCTTCTTGTTGCGCCGACCGCCGCCCTTGACCTCCCAGTCGTTCTCGCCGCCCGCCATCGGTGCGCCCCACGCGCCGACACGAGCCCACAAGGGCACTGGAGGTTGCTGCAGCGGCAGCTCTCGTGAATGCACGGAGGCTGAAAGCCTCCCGAGCACACCATCTTGAGCCAAAATGGCTACGGAGAGGCCCCCAAGAGGCCCCCAAGAGGCCCCCAAGAGGCCCCAGAGGCCCCCAAGAGGCCCCCAAGAGGCCCCCAAGAGGCCCCCAAGAGGCCCCAAGAGGCTCCAAGAGGCCCCCAAGAGGCCCCACGAGGAGCCCGAACGACTCACACCAGGACGAGGGGCCCGAACGACTCACACCACGAAGAGCCCGAGCGACTCAGACCACAAGGAGGGGCCCGAACGACTCACACCAGGACGAGGCGCCCGAACGACTCACACCACGAGGAGCCCGAACGACTCACACCACGACGCAGGCCCCGAACGACTCACACCACGAGGAGCGCGAACGAGTCACACCAGGAGGAGGGGCCCGAACGACTCACACCAGGATGAGGGGCCTGAACAACTCACACCACGAGAAGCCCGAACGACTCACACCAGGACGAAGAGCCCGAACGACTCACACCACGACGAGCCCGAACGACTCACACCAGGAAGAGGGGCCCCAACGACTCACACCAGGACGAGAAACCCCAAACGACTCAAATCACCAGGAGCGTGTTCTCCCTCCTCCTCCGCCTCGTCCTTCTCCCGCTCCCCCCACAAGGAGGATGTACAAGGAGGCGGGAGGAAGGAGGAACAGGGGAGATATGCGGGGCCAAACGGACACACGCCTGAAAAACACGACTGTCGGCAAGCTTCGCATGAGTTGCTGTTGTGAGATGGGCTGGTGGGGATACGCGAAGCGTAAAGAATTTACTCACGGCATGCCGATCACAGACAAATACCGCAGCCCCCGAGAATAACTGCTCGTCGCAACTCTGAGGACCTTCCCCGGAAACCTCATGAGCCGCCCCAGGATTCGGTTGGGGATGTGAGTCGCCAGGATGGCAAGACATGCATTCTGGCGAACACGACCCCATCCTCCCTGAAAACATGGTGCGGGGTCGATCAGCGCGAACGCCCCCGGGACGTCGCCATCACAAAGCTCATATCTGGGATCCGAGCCCGAAGACCCCAAACAAAACGGACAATGTCGCAACCAGTCGGAGACAGTCTTATTTCCTGCGGATCGCAACCTATGTCGCAACAGGTAGGAGACAAAATTGTTCTCGGCGGCAGAGGGCGCAACTGATGTCGCAACCAGTAGGAGACGCTTTGATTCTCGGCGGCTGAAGGCGCAGTCATGGCGCAGCCAGTAGGAGACGGTCTGATTCTCGGCGGCCGAGGGCGCAAACTATGGCGCAACCAATAGGAGACGGTTCGATTCTGGGCGGCCGAGGGCACGACATATGTCGCAACCAGTAGGATACGGTTTTGGGTTCGGCGACCGAGGGCGCAACCTATGTCGCAACCAGTAGGAGACAAAATGATTCTCGGCGGCCGAGGGAGCAACCTATGGCGCAACCAGTAGGAAACGCTTTGATTCTCGGCGGCCGAAGGCGCAACCTATGACGCAGCCAATGGCTGAGCGCGAAACCTATGGCGCACCCAATCGGCGTCCGTATGAATCTCTGCGGCGCCGCGCGTGCTGAGCGAGGTGTAACCCCGTCTTTGTGCTGGCCCACGAGATATCGACTCGATCTGCACCTGAACCCGTTCGCTCAAAGCTTGGCCGCCGGTGCCGACCGACGTGCCTCGGGGTGGCGCCAATGCGCTGCTTGCTGCGGCGCAGGGAGGCAAAAAGCTACTTTGGACGCCCGAAATGGGCACGGAAAGAATGGGCACACTGCCCAACAGCAAATGTTGTCCCGAACCAGCAGCGGCCGCTGTTGGGCAGGCGGCCTTCTGTCGCACATGGACACAGGCCGCGGCGGCGTGGACAGCGAGTCCTGTTCAAAGCGAACAAGATCCGCTGTCGGGCATTGTGCCCATTCTTTCCGTGCCCATCTCGTTCGTGCAGAGCTACCGCTCTCGCTCATCCTTGGCCGAATCCTTCTGCATGCTGCTGTTTTCCACCCGACAGGCTTCCGCCCCTCCGCCGGCGTCCGCACGGCGGGGCTCGACGCCTTTTGTGGGGGGGGGCGCCGCCCCCTTGAACCACCGGCGGGTCGGCGACCGCGTGGAGGAGGACAGTGCGAGGAGGAGGGAGGAGGAGGAGGAGGAGGAGGAGGAGGAGGAGGAGGAGAAGGGGAAAATGGGGGCGGGAGCAGGACGAGGAGGACAAGGAAGAGGAAGACGAGGACGAGGACGCGGAAGAAGAGGACGCGGAGAAAGGTGAGGAGGACGAGGACGCGGAGGAAGACGGCGACGACGACGAGGATGTCGAAGAGAAAGGAGACGAGGAGAACGAGGAGGATGAGGAACAGGATGAGGACGGGGAGGGATAGGAGGAGAACGAGGGCGAAGACGAACAACGAAGACGACGACGGCGGGTGCGACGGCGACAGCGGCGACGACGACGTCGACCAGCACCGCCACTGCGACGACACCCGAGGCGACTACGACCACGCCGACGTGGCCCTGACTGTCTGGACTTAGGACTGCGTGCGGAGCTACGCCCGATTTCTGCTGGCCGTTTGGGCTGGCCGCGGGGCCCAAGCGGCGAGCTTCCTTGTGATTTGAAGCCTGTGGCTACTGAGATAAGCGGGTACGTGAGAGGGAGGCTATATTCCGCCATAGAGTAACAAACAAGAGAGAGCCACGTAAAACAACAGCATCACAACATACAGCCTATGAAACAAAACAGATAGGGTTGTCGGGCCAGAAGGGCCATGAAGCTTTCGGTATCCTGAGGATCCCAGCTCGTCGAAGTGGATTCACTGGTAGCTCTCAACGGTTGGTTTCTGGAATGGCGGTAGAAGTAGCAATGCGATATCAGGACCATGTGTCTTTGAAGGGGCACCAGGACACACAAATAAATACACACAAATAAAAAGATCCCCCATGTTTTCCCATATCTTCTGGGGTTCTGTCTTCCCCCCCACTTCCCATATTTTCCCATATGTTCTGGGGAATCGAGGATTAATTGTGTCTGTGTGTTTCTTCTTCTCCTGTGTCTTGGCAGGACCATGTCAGGATACCATTGGCATCACACCGAGTTAGGGGCGAGGTCCCGCGCCCCTGGGGATGCCCCTGCGCGGGACCCCGCGCCCACGGTTGCTCGTTGCTCCGGATGCCAGCGGTCGCGTCTGGGGGGCTCCTTGCAAGCGAACCCCGGGAAAAATACTCCCGACCTCCGATGAGTGCTCTGGGAGAAGAGCGGGCGTGAGAGCTGGCGGCGAGGATGGCAGAGGCGACCTCGGAGCCCTGGCCAGCGACGACGACCTTTCCCTGTGAAGAGGCTGCCCCCAGACGCAAGGACAAAGAGGTGGGAGGCGAGAGACCGAGCATCGAGCCGCCTCGTTCTCCACGGCCGTCCAAAGAATAATGATACGAAGAAGAGACAACTTGATACGAAGACGATAAGGAACAAGAACAATGACACGAATCCAAATAGAACGATCGAATCACCATGCAAGCAGGGAGACGTCGCAAATGCACGTCAGGGGCACGTGAGCAAAACGGAGAAGCCGCGGCTCAAGGCCTGCCCTCGATCGCAGATCCACCCAAGCGCTCGCGCAATCGACCGGACGGCCTGCCCAGGCCACACGGGAGAGCCGAGCCGGCGGACCCCGCTCGACAAAGGGGGGAGGGAGGAGGGAGGAGGGAGGAGGGAGGACGGAGGAAGAGGGAGGAGGGAGGAGGGAGGAGGGAGGAAGGAGGAGGGAGGAGTGAGGAGTGAGGAGGAGGAGGAGGGGGAGGCGGAGGAGGAGGAGGAGGAGCATGAAGGGCCAAGGGGCCGCACGCCGGCCCGGCCGGCGGGGGCCTGTCGGGGTGCCGCGCTGGCGGCCAGAGCGCAGCAGGCAGCGGGGCCTCCCCTGATGTGGAGGAGGAGGAGGAGGAGGAGGAGGAGGAGGAGGAGGAGGAGGAGGGGGAGGAGGAGGAGGAGGAGCAGAAGGAGGAGGAGGAGCAGGAGGAGGAGGTGGAGGAGGAGGAGGATAAGGATAAGGCCCTTGGGGGTCTGTCAACTTCGCCTACCGACAGGCATGCTGACCCCTGGGGAATATATGGATGCGAGCCCACCCTAGCTTTGGGGGGGGCCGCCTGAGGCGACGGGGCCCGTCCCTCTGCTGGACGTGGTCCCCGAGCCTCGCTAGCAGGGAGACCCTGCCTCGGTTTTGGCCTGTCGACTGTTGCAGGCGGTGTGGGGCTGCCTCACTGGGCGCACCCCTCACCGCTGAGAGCCCGCCCACCTCCGCTCCCCCATCCTCCCCCCGCTCCCCCACTCCCTAGACGGAAAAGAGAGGCAAAAAAAAGAAGAGGCGGCCTGGTACTCCCTGTACTCGGCTGTAAGGTGCATGGCCGCACTGGCCCATGCGGTGAGTGCTGCTGCCGAGCCCCCCCTTCTTGGCAGAAGTGGGGAGAAAAAAAGGGAAAGCCAGGCCTGCAACAATCTGCTCTCTACTGCTGCCCTATGCCCCAGCCTGCCGCAGCCGCCGCCCTTGGCGAAGAGAGCCTGACGTCCCGGCTCTGAGCGGAGCCGTCGGCCTTAGTGACTGCGGAGGCGGCGGCTGAGGTGCTTGAGCTGGCCTCACTGCACAGAACCTTGCCACGGTTCTCCCAGCCCTCGCTGCTCTTGCTCGGGTTGGTGCACGGCGGCCTGCGAGCAGGCTGGAGGTAGTCCTTGATCTCCGACTGCGGCTCCACCATCGGCTCCGTCTGCGCGTCGCAGGCGAAGAAGGCCTCGTCGTAGGCGTAGCCGTGCGGGCCCTTAGTCCAGCGCGTGTATATGTTGTCGATCTCGTCGGCCTGGCGCCTTGTGTAGTCAAGCTCCCATGGCATCGGCCCGTGCATCGTCTTGTCCATCTTGTCGTCGGTGATGCCGATGGCGCTCCTCATCGAACTGATGGCGCAGTTGATGTCGTGGAGCTGCTCCTTGAGGTAGAGCTTCGCTTGGCTGCGCTCCGCTTCTTCATATGGATTGAGGCTCTTCGCGTTCATGCGGCCTAAGGTGGTCACCACCTTCTCCCGCTGTTTGTGGAGCGCGTGGAGGGCCTTCTCGCAGTGCTCGGTTGCCACCTTGAACGCGACTGCTGTGCTCTGGAGCGTGTTGTGCGCGATCTCGAGCCTGTACGCCGCCGTGCCCGCCACTTGGTCCGCCACTCCTCCCATGCCTCCTCTGTCGTGCGGCTTCTGCACTATCGTCGGCTGAAGATGCTCTTCTGCAGCTGGCTGCTGCGCCATCTCCCCCTTCTCCGTGTGCGCCTGCGCCGCCATCGCAGCTCTGGTCGTGCGCCCTCGGGGCGCTGGCTCTGGACGCAGGCGGAGTGTCCGCCAGCAATGGATAGAGAGGCCGCGAAGATGCTCGAGTCGCAAGTGCCCTCTGGTAGTATGTCGAGCTGTGTACCGATCCTCGTTTACCTTAGTGGTTCCCGCCTACTGTTGTACACCTTAGATATTGTAGTAGTTTCCTTAGTTCCCATTGGTTGGGCCGTAAGGAACCGTAGTAGGACCTTGGTGTGGGGGTAGGCGTAGGCACGGTCGTTTGCTGCTGTCGGAATCCTGTGCCTTTCCTTAGTATGCTGCTCTTACTCACTCTATCCTCTGGAGGTCGGGAGAGGTAACGGTTGTGATAGCTAAAGCGGGCAAGAGCTGGATGTATCTGAGCGGGAAAGGAGAGGTCGAACCGTGGTCGGATCACAATCGCATGGCTGTGCTGGATGTTGTGGTGTGGTAGTACCCTGTGTATGCTGTCATAGTACGCGATGTGTTCCCTGTAGCATGTGCTGTCGTTCTGTATACTGTCCGGTGCGAGGTCGCAGATACGTCGGCTTCGAGCGTGCATCCGCGATACTGCATGACAGACAAACCCCGACTGTGTGTGGAACTAGTAGAGAGCTGATTGCCTAGGGAAGAGATGGTAGGTAGGGCAGTGGGAGTTGGTGGGGGGAGGGGGCGTAGGTGGTGGGAGCCCGTGTAATGGTAGGGTGACGGCTGTATAATAGAAGGTCTGCCGTCCCCCTCATTTTTTTGCCATAGGCTGGTAATAGTCCCTTGGTCGTAAGTCCCGATAATACGTAGCCATCCGATATAGGTATGCCATCTGGCCTCCGTGTTGTTCGGCCTGGCTTCTGAGACTCGTCATACGAACAAGGCCTGCACTAATCTGCTGTGCAATTTTTCCTCTCGGCTCACTGGCGGTGTTGATGGTGGCCAGGCACGAGGGCGCCCCATGGGGTTGAGGCGTGGCTCGACGGCGCTGCTCGACAACGAGCTGCTGGCTCCGCTGGGCTGCGGGCCTGGCGGGAGCTGGCCCGCGGGGCTCTCTCGCTCGCGGCGGGGCGAGCTGCTGGGCATTGGCTGGGGTGCGCCTTGGCTCACCTCCTGTTGAGCTGCGCCTCCACTGCCCTCTCCAGGCCCGTCTTCGGGCCTCCTGAACGGCTCTTCGTGGCCCCGAGGTGTGCCAGCGCGTGGCCCAGGGCCTGCTTGAATATGTCCCCCTTGAAGCCCGCGATCTTGTCGTGCTGCTCCTGCTCCAGCTTCTGGTCGTACAGCACGGCCCTGAAGCTCGGCGCCGTGTTGATCGTGTAGATGAGCTTGGCCTTGCACTGTTTGATGTCCATCTCCACGTCCTCGCCCGTCTTGTTGCATGCCTCCTGGATCTTGCACTGCAAGAAGACCTCCGTGATGAAGATTGGTCCCCAGGGCTCGTCGAGCTGGCTCATGAACTCCTTCAGGAGCTGTCTCACGTGGAGGAGGGACGCGTCGAGCTTCTGCTCCTCCGAATCGAGCACCGCCACGATCTCCTCGACCAAGCTCGCCGCCACCTGGCCGTGCGGTGGGCCGAGGCCGCGCCCCTTGCCCAGCTGCTTTACCTTCCGCCCGTACGCCCTGCCTGTCTCCATCGGCGCCTGCACCCATTCTGGCTCGAGCGGCGCCAGCCAGAACTCTCCCGTGAGATGCAGAAAATTGCGAATCTCGTTCGAGTTCTGGAGGGTGAGCCTCTGGAGCGATCTCAGCTGGTCCCGAAGCTCCACCTGGCCGCCTCCTCCACCACCACGGCCGCCTCCTGGGGGACCTCGACCTCCTCCTCCTCGGCGCTGGGTGGGGGGCGGCTGCTGCGGCGCCTGCTGCGACTGCTGCGTGTCTGACGAGCCGACTCCGCCTCCGCCGATGTGTGGGCGCTGTGCTGGTCGCTGCCCTTCGGCTGCGCCCCCTCCTCTCTTTGTGCTGGCTCTGATGCGCCAGTCGCCTGGGCCCACGTGCGACATGTGCTCCTTCTCCCCGTGCTGCTCTGATTGACTCTGGCCCTGCTATGTGCTCACGTATGTGTGCGTGGTAATCCTCAAGAGTTTGAGCCTCGTGGTTACAGATCTGGCAGCTAAGGGAGCTGGGGTCGGAAATGGGGTGGGACCACATCGACCTGTCTTGGTGGCAGATACCGTGGCCGCGTACAGCCCTGACTGCGTGGTCGACACATACCTTACGATTAATAAATGTGCTCTTGCGCCAGGGGCACTGGTTGTTGACGATTACGGACGCCACCACTGGTCGGATGTTGTGGGTCTCTCGGCGATGCCCAGCTAGTGCTGCGTATGTCGCAAAGCGCATTCCACACCTCTGTTCCGTGTCGTTCTCGCCCTTCGTCGTATGATCGCACCAGTAAGGTTTTAAAGTATTCTCCTCCCTGCCCTCCTCCTCCTGCATCGTCGCATCTCGTGTCGTGAGCACATCCCAATTTCGCTCGTAACTGTACAATATTGATGGGTCTGTTTGTAACCAGTTTTTTTGTTCCGTACTCCCCTGTTCGAATATGGCGAGGTCGGATTCCCTGTCTGCATACCATCCCATGCTCTCGTCCACTGTTGCTATCACATGCATGTCGGCTGCAAACTGCTGTGCCCACGGGGTGGAGGTGGGCCCCACGAATCCCTGCCCCTCTAGTCGCCGTATGTCCTGAGCCGCGTCTAGTCTGGATTTCCGAACACCGCTGCTATGACTGCTCCGTGCTCCCAAGGGTGCCTTGACCAGTTCTGGTACCATCGTAGGCGTCGCACAAGCAGAGATACGGATGTGCGCTCAAGTCTCCAGTATCTGAACACCTGTCGCAAGTTGTTGCACCTCACTGTCCCATCTGTTCTGGTCCACGACATTGCTCCCCCCGCTAGCGTCCGTAGGTACTTGCCTAGTACACTGTCGATTGCTGTTGTGTGGGCATCTGTCAGGACTAGCGCAGGCAATCCGCTAAGGGCCGCACCTACCACGAAGGCCATGAACATCATGCGTTTTATTTGTCGGGGTACCTTAGAGGTCCAGAAGATCCCGCACTGTCGCCATGCAACGCGGATGGCTGCGATGCGCCGCACGACCTCGCCAGCGATGCCCTGGCCAGCTGGTAGGTAGGGGCCAAGTACACGCATCTCCCTTAGCGCCTGACCTTGCAGTGTTTTGCTGCGTCTGAGTTGTCTGGTTTTCCCGTAGCAGCCTTGCCCTACTAGGTATAGTAGGTGGTTGGTCTTGGCATTATTGAGTCCCCATCCTCCTGCTGCTATTGTTTGGGAAAGGCGTTCTGTGTTGCTGTTGAGTTGTTGTTCAATATCTCCAGCCGTCGCTGCGGGTAGGATTGTCTGCACATAGGTGATGTCGTCCATGAACGCGTTGAGAGCTAAGTCGTGGGTGTTGCCTGCGACTGGGTTGGTCGTGTCGTGGATGATCTGGTCAGGGTCCGTGCGGCCTTGTTCCCACCATTTTGTGACGTACAGGTTGTATGCGTCGTTGAATTGCCTTGGGCAGAGGGTGAAGCCCATTTGGGCGCCTGTGGTGCTCTCAGCTTCGACTGTGCCGTCGGCAGCTTCGAGCGTCAGGGTAGAGTGGTCAATTGCTGCCATGGCGAAGCGCTGGTCGTGCTCGTGTGCTTGCCTGAAGGCAACCGCTCTGAGTAAAGCTCGGTTGGTGGCTGCAAACGCGTTGGTGCCGTCGTAGTTGGTTGTAATTGTGCTCACCCCCCCTTGTGCAGCCCTCCATTGGGCCGCTTGTACGCAGAGGATGGCGTTTTCCCGACAGCGGTGTGGGAGGCCTCCTTGGGCCCAGGGCGCCTGCGTTGTGGGTGAACCACGTGCGTGAATGCCTGAGTGCCAAGCCATTCCAAAGGAATCGTAGACGTGTAGTATACGCTTCCCTAGTATCCCTTCTTTGTTGTTGTGTTTCTCTGCTGGGAATGCTTGTGATCGGTGCCAGTCCAACGGGGTGACCTGACAACTTCGGTTTTGTGCAAGGAATTGGTCTAGGTACTTCATGTACCCTTTGCTGTGGTCCGCAATCGTGTCTGACCTAGTCCTGCGTACCTGCCCCCCCCCACTGCATAGGATTGCTGCTCCCAGGCGGCTCCTTCTGTCCCATCAGTCGCTGTCGGCACACGTCCCAACCTGGTACCTTCCGTCCACCCCATCCGTCGAAGCAGTTCCCTCCCCTTCTTGCATCGTCCCAGTGTCGTGTAGTGTGCCAGCTCATCTTCATCCCCCCTTTTTTCTGCAGCTGCTACTCGCTTTTCTTCTAGTCGTCTGCTGAGCTCTGCTGGGTCCTGAAGATGGAGGGTGGGATCGATCATCAACCATGTCATCTCGATCGGGATGCCCCATGGTGGCCAGGCCCGTCGTTTACTGGCTCGCTGGCAATACCTACGCATCGCTCGCTTGTCGGCCTCTACCTGAAAAAGAAGATCGTGGTCGGTCGGCAATCGGTCGATGAGCTCCTGGACGAAAGCCTCGTGTGCTGCTCTTTCTGCCTTTCTGTCGATAGGCCTTGCTCCTAGTCCCCCTTCCAAAGCTGGATGGGCGAGCTCCTGATACCAGTAGTCGCAAGGCCAGTGGGTTCGAGCAGATCGATAGTACCTTTTCTTTGGCCCGCGTCCGTTCCTCTGGTACTGGATGCGTAGTCGGTGCATCTCGGCGAGGTTCCGTTTTTCGTAGGCCTCCCATATGCGTTCGACCAGGAGCGCCCGTCTTTGTTTCTCTACACCTTCTCGGGCCTGCTTCAGCGCCGCCGTGACTTCTTTCAGCTCGTTTTGTACCCAGTCGTAGTCGTCGGCACACTGTTCTGGTGTTAGGCTCTGTCGCAGTGTTCGTCGCTTCCTAAGGAGCTCGAGTCGGTATTGCTTGGCTCGCTTCGTAAGCTGGTCGACCTCATCGGGTGCGCCACTTTTTCCGAAAGTCGTGAGCATGGCCGATCGTGCTGCTCCTCCCAGTAGGTCCCAGGTCTCGTCTGGCGTCGCCGCTCCCAGAGCTCTCTCCCACTGCTCCCCACCCACCTCCTCCACCTCCTTGTCGAGTTCGGTGAGCAGCATCTCCCTCTTGTGGCCGCTGCGCAAACACTCCATGAGTCCGCCCCTGCACAGCCCCTGTTGCAGGCGGGCGCGCGTGGGGAAGGAGGTGTTGGAGGTAGAGACGAGGAGGGTGAGGCCGATGGGGAGGTGGTCCCTGTGCCCTCGTACTTTGACCTTTTGGAGCCTTTTGCCTGACCGATGGAGGACCTCACACCTTTTAGCGAGTCCCAGGGCCCCTGTAGGTACTACAATGTGGTCAATACGACTGTTGTATCCTGAATGTCCGTAGAATGTAGGTTCGGCGATGTGGTAAGTGGTGACTATTCTGAGGTCGCTGGTCTGACACAGGGTCCTAAGGCTTGTGCCGCTGGAATTCTCTATTTTGGGTTCCCTGTCTCCTACCGTCGGTCCTCTGCTCCGCACAATAATCCCGTCTGTTTCTCTCTGGCAACCAAAGTCGCTGTTCACATCCCCTCCCATCACAATCGTCGCACGGCTGCCTACTCGATCGACACACTGCTCCAACCATTTGGTTATCGCTTCTGCTAATGGCACGTAGTACGCAAAGTGTGTTGGGGCGTAGTAATAGACAAAAAAAGCATAGTCGTGTTGGCCAGTCGAGAGGCGAATTCCTGCAACCCGTCCCTGGAGGCTGGTTGGTGGGGTGTAGATTTCTCGTGAGCTGCGCTCGTCGATTCTCTGGCTGATGAGGATCGTTAAGCCACAGCTTTTGTTGATCCACTTCCCCTTACGAGCACCGAATTGTAACACGTAGTGGTTAGGGAGGTAGTATCTCTGTACTGCTTCTGCTCCCGCCCATCTGCATGTTCCACTGAGGAGAATGACGTCGCAGCTGTGTAGTTCCGTGCTGATGTCCTCCAGTCGTTCTATGCTCGCTGCCTCTTGTGGGTTGTAGTAGCAGATTCTCATGCCTAGGCGCACAGGCTCGCCATGCGGGCCCCCCAGTCTCCCCTGCCCCCGAGGCCTGCGGGTGTGGGCGCAGAATCGCTGGTGTACGATTGTACCTGAGGTGCGGTCGGTCGACTCTTGGGCACCTCAAACAGCGACTAGGAGGAGGAGGAGGAGCAGGAGGAGGAGGAGGAGGAGGAGGAGGAGTAGGAGGAGGAGGAGGAGCGGGATGAGGGGCAGCAGAGCGCAGCGGGAGCCTCGGATGTGGACGTTCTCTTCCTTGTAGTCGCTGCCTGCCCATCCCCACCGCACAGCTGCCGTGCTGCCCAGGGGGGGCGCTGTGCTGTAAGGAGGCGCTCTCCATGCCCCCCCCCCTCCCCCCCTGTCCGCGACCGCCTCGGAAACAGGTGTGTGTGTTTTTCCTTCCGCCCGATACCCAAATCAAGCAATCCTCGCGGCCATGCCTGGTCGTGCTGTCGTCGGAGTAACACGTATATATCGCCGAAAATACGATGGTGGCAGAACTGACAGAGTACAGCAGGTCGTGCGCTACAACGGCTGGCATTAAGAGGAACGCGCACCTGCACGATGCACGCCGTCTCCTTGGAAGAACACACCCTCGGGAATCCCGCCAACAACTTTGTGGCGAGAAAGAGTCGTGAGGTCGAGATTACCCAAGCGCGGGCCACCGGCTGGGGAGCCCAGCGACCCGGAGGCCACCGCGGCCTGAGAACCCACGCAGGGGCAATAGGGGAGATGCACCAGGAACTCGTGCGTACGGCCTCCAATTTCTTCACACAGGCCACCCGCCTGTCACCAGAGGAACGCCACTATATAGCAACTGCGTCTAGAACTTCGTTGCAGATGCCGCCCGCATCATTGTTGCATTCAGGGTGAGAAGCAAAGGCGTCAAGACAATTCGGCAAACAAGGCGGAGGCCACGCCCTCCGATGAAATTATCCCAGTGCGGCCCTACCTAGGAGTTGGAGCCCCTAGGAAAGCTGCATTCGTAGTAACAGTAAAGCTAAGCTAAACCTAAGCTAAAACTAAGCTAAAGCTAAGCTGACTATAAGCTAACGCTAAGCTAAAGCTAAGCTAAATCTAAGCTAAAGCTAAGCTAAAGCTAAGCTGAAGCTAAGCTGAAGCTAAACTAAAGCTAAGCTAAATCTTCGCTGAAGCTAAGCTGAAGTGAAGCTGCCGTTAAGCTAAAGCTAAGGTAAAGCTAAGCTGAAGCTAAGCTGCAACTAAGCTGAATATTAGCTAAAACTAAGCTAAAATCAAGCTAAAGCTAAGCTGAATATAAAGCTAAAGCTAAGCTAAAGCTAAGCTAAAGCTAAGCTAACGCTGAGCTAAAGCTAAGTTAAAGCTAAGCTAAAACTAAAGCTAAAGCTAAAGCTAAAGCTCCCAGGGGACTGGGGGAACCGCGGGGCGGATACTGGGGGAACCGCCCGGGGCGCGTTCCACTGCCCGGCTCTTTAAGCACACCGAGTAAGAACCCTTCTAGGCAGAGCCTAGGTAGGGAATTTAGGAAAACAAGACCATAAACCCAAGGAAAAACCTCTGATAACAATCTTGGGCACATCCCTTCTCGCCTACAGATTCCGCCTACGTTTCCTCCTCAGCATTGTCCTCCCCCTGCTGGTCCTCCTCTGACTCTGGGCATGGGGCATAACCAAGAGCCCGAGGATCAGAAATCAATGGCAGGAAAAAGACGGGGGGAGAGAGAGAGAGAGAGAAAGAGAGAGAGAGAGAGAACAAAAACAGAGAGAGAGAGAGAGAAATATAAAGGGAGAAAGAGAGAGAGAGAGAGAGAGAGATGATGAGGGAGAGGAAGGGAAAGGGATAACTATCTAAATATATATATATACGTATATATGTACACCTGTGTGTATACATAGACGGTCATATACATAAATATGTGTACATCCGTGCGTATATATATATATATATATATATATATAAAAATATGTACATATATATATACATATGAAATATCGCCTCGGGGCCAGACAGAAACAGGCCAAAGCCTCGAGGCGCCGAACCTTGGATGGGGTCGCCACCGTGGCAGCGAGGGCCTTCGGCGTCAGGGCCGGCGCCCCTCAGCCGATGGGCGCGCGGAGCGGGTGCGCCGTGGTCGCCGAGCGGCCGATCGGGACTGGCGTCCGTCCCCGGGCGCCCTGGTCGCAGTGTTATTGCCAGACATCGTCGGAGAACTGGGTGAATGTGGCCCTGGGATTATGCTGCTCCCATCGTACTTCAGGATCACATCCCAGAGATCATCCCGAGCACCCAGAAAACGACCGGAGCGATGTCGAACGAGTACCGCCTCGCAGGGCCCGACGCGTGACAACCCTCCTGTTTCGGCACTTTCTTGGTGCTCGAAATTCTTTCTGGCTGTCAAGGCTAAGGTAGGTTGGAACATCATAACCCTGGGAACATACAATGCATGGCCCGATGTGGAGCCTGGACGACGCTCCTGGCGCAGAGTTCCGCTGGCCAGGATAGAGACTGCGCTTACTGGTCGTTGGCATAAGATCTGCCTCGATCCAGAAATTAATGTCCCACGTTGGACTCTGGGTGCTGTTGATGTGGGTGCGGCTGACTGATTGGATCGGCCCGCCAACGTTCACCGTTTATCCCGGTGCGCAGAGCATTTGCTGGGGCGGCGCATTGATCCAATACTCGAGAACTCGGACGGAGGCGCAAGGACAGCGCGGCGCCGCTCGTCGCCAACGCCGGCGAAAGACCCAGCTTCCCCCTCTGCGTTTCAATGGTGCGCCGCTGGGGGGCTGCTTTCGGGTGGGGTCTGGCGCCCCTATCCCTGGGCCACTTAGATTGAAGGGGCCCTGGGGCACACAAATAAATACACACACATAACAGGATTCACCCATGTGTTCCCATATCTTATGTGCTAGTGTCTTCCCGCCCCACTTCCCATATGTTTCCACGTCTTCTGGGGAATCGACGATTCGTTGTGTCTGTGTGTCTTTTCCCCTCCTGATAGATTCGCGCCTCGGGCATGGGCCGGGGCGTGCGCCAAATTTGAGCAGGGACCGACCGTCCCGGCATTCCTATAGTCCTACCACGGAATGTTTTTAGAACCCAAACAGGCTCCAAGAACAAAAACAGTGTTCTTAGAACATAAGCCTCACGCGCTCAAACAAGACGGCCCCAGCAAGAGATGCTCTGAGAACATCTCGTGGGAACCACAACAAGGCCTTAGGACATTGCTTGGTATGGCTATACGGCAGGTCCGTGTCGTGCCGACCCCAGCGTTGGTTTTTGACACCGCAGGGATCGTTCAACCTTGAACGATCGGCCGCTGCCGCAACGTCCGATCGTTCAACATCGATCGATTCTGGGTCGCCGGCGGCGTTCGACCTTGAACGCCCGCGCTGGGGTCGCCGCGAGTCGACACGACGCAAACCTACCGTAGGCACGCCGGGACGCTTCGCCACTGCTTGAGAAGTTCCCCATGGGGCCGAGGCGCAGAAGAACGCCGACCCGAAGCGGGTGGGCGCCAGCGCGCGGCGGGCGGGCAGCCGCCGCTGAGCCGAAGGCTGCGGACGCCGAGTGCCGAAGGCAGCTACGCGAGCAGAAGCGAGCGCAAACCCCTCGTCCTCCTCGTCCTCCTCCTCCTCCTCCTCCTCCTCCTCCTCCTCCTCCTCCTCCTCCTCCTCCTCCTCCTCCTCCTCCTCCTCCTCCTCCTCCTCCTCTCCTCCTCCTCCTCCTCCTCCTCCTCCTCCTCCTCCTCCTCCTCCTCCCTCCTCCTCCTCCTCCTCCTCCTCCTCCTCCTCCTCCTCCTCCTCCTCCTCCTCCTCCTCCTCCTCCTCCTCCTCCTCCTCCTCCTCCTCCTCCCTCCTCCTCCTCCTCCTCCTCCTCCTCCTCCTCCTCCTCCTCCTCCTCCTCCTCCCCCCCTCCCCCTCCTCCTCCCCCTCCCCCTCCCCCCTCCTCCTCCCCTCCTCCCTCCTCCTCCTCCTCCATCTCCCCCTCCCCCTCCCCCTCCCCCTCCTCCTCCTCCTCCTCCTCCTCCTCCTCCTCCTCCTCCTCCTCATCATCATCATCAGCATCAGCATCAGCATCATCATCATCAGCATCATCATCATCATCATCATCATCATCATCATCATCATCATCATCATCATCATCATCATCATCATCATCATCCTCTTCCTCCTCCTCCTCCTCCTCCTCCTCCTCTTCCTCCGTCCTCCCTCCTCCTCCTCCACCTCCTCCTCCTCCTCCTCCTCCTCCTCCTCCTCCTCCTCCTCCTCCTCCTCCTCCTCCTCCCCCTCATCAGGAGGAGGTAGGACGCTGATGGCAACTAGAAGGTCAGCGTAGAGCGAGACCCAAGCAATAGCGTTCCCAACACCCATGCCCCTGCAGGGGGCCCACTTGTATGCAACATCCCACGGCGCCAGTTGCCTCGACGGGGCCAAGGCGGCCCATCGGGGCCCCTTCAACACGGCCCCGGCGGCGGCCCTGGCACGGGGCGCGCAATGCCAGAGAACTCGGGTGCCCGTTCGCCTTCTCTTGCCGCCTGGATTTCGGGGACGCCTGCGGGGCTGGCCTCGCTGGCTAGTCCCGGGGCGTTCGGGGCAGCGTTGGGCGGGCTCAGTGTTGCCTGGGTCGTTTGAGTATGGGCCAGCGACACGAAAGGTGCCGCTTGGCTCATAAAGGCCCCGAGGTCTTCGCCCAGGCTGGCTTGTTCAGATTGGACCGCGTGCATTCCTTGGTCGAACTGGTGAACTTGCCAAGCGAGGATGGCCTGGGCCTGGCTGCTGGCCACGCTGATGATAGCTGCCTCGAGCCGTTTGAACTTGTCGGTCAACTTCTGCTGGTCATCCTCCAGGTCTCGGAGCCTCCCATCCGCTTCGTCGGAAATACAACGACCACCTGAGCTGGGCAACCACCCTTCGTCGGAGAGGTCCTCGTGGCACAGCTCTCCCTGCTGGCCGGCCATGGGCAGGGGCGGGGCTCTGGCACGTTCGATCTCGGTGGCCTCGTCTGCCACGTCGCAGCCGTCTGCGTCTCTTAGGGCGAGGGGGTCTCTGGTCGGGCGCGACGTCGGCCCTCATTCTTGGTGATGCTGGCGCGTTGGCGCGACCCTCGCACGACGGCGCTGCGCGGCTGTTTCCTCTGGGCGGCGGGATGCTCAGAGGCAGCGTCGATGCTGGGTTCGGCCGTGGTGTTCGCAGCGCTCGGAGGCGCGGCCCGGTGGCCGCACGGCCCTGCAGGGACGGGGGCGGGTCTGCCCCCCGTTGCCCCAGTGGACGGCCCCACCACAGGCTTCTCCGCCGCGATGGAGCACGGTGGGGCGATCGTTGCCGCGGGCCCTCTCGGGGAGTCGGCTTGTTCAGGAAAGGTCGCTGCAAGTCTGTCGGCAGTCCAGGGAACAGGGGGACCTTGGACGGGGACAGCTGCACTCGGCGGGGGGGCCAGCCGCTTCGACCATGGGTGAAATCGCCCCCTGGTCGTTTCACACCACCCTGCGCGTCGCACTTCACAGTGCCACTGCCGATTTGCGCCTGGGTGGCGCGCTGCGGCTCGATCCCTGCGACGCAGCACCTTGCGCTGGCAAGCGCGGCGTCAGGTCCCCACAATTCGAGCGAAACTTCTGTGCGTCCCGGGTTGGGTGACGGGCATGGCGCTGACGTCGACTTGTTTGCCCGCTCGGACTGCATCGTGCGTTTTGTGTTTCGTTGAGGTGGCATGCGCCCCTTAATAGCATGGTCTGGTAACCATTCGGGTACCGCGCACTGATACTGTCGATGGGCGGCCTTTGGTGCCATGGTAGCTGAGGTCGCACCGGATGCATCGTTGCCCGATGTGGAGGAGACAAAAGGTGCCGGCTGGATCAATGCCGGACGTGGCCGTGAGTCCGTGCTTTCCGACTGCTGTGCCGTGGTGTCCTGTCCTAAGAGCTTCATGGTTTCTTGCGTGTGTGCAATGCCGAAATGGGACGAAAACATGGCATTGAATGCGTCCGTGAGATCGTCGTCTAGCTGTTTACGGGAGGCGTCTCTGTTGGCTGACTTATGGCGTTCCTTCGCCTTCTGCTGTGTCGCGCCTGCTCCGCAAGCGGTTGCCGGTGATGGGTGCAGCGCCAGGGAACTGCGCTGCGAACGAATCCTAGCGCGACTGTGACTGCAATAGCGTCAGCCTCGCAGGTAGCGGCACAGACCCAGGCTGCTTCGTCAGCTGGGTCGGGGGTGGATTGGGCGACGCGTTCGCAGCATTTGAACTTACCCGACACATGTTCGCTTGGTTGTGTCCCTGCGTAGGCTTGGTAGCCTTGGCCACGCGGCGGAGAACTGGGAGGAGAATCTCGCGTCCTGGGCGGTCGGTGCGAATATGACCCAAAGTTGCGAGCGCTAGAAGTTTGTTTTGTGTTCGGATCTGCTGTAGCAGGCAGTCGCCTTTCTATAGCGTGGGAAGTAAAATACCACTCGCGCGCGGCGTCCTATCGCACCCGTGCACGGTCGCAGCGGTCACAAAGACATGCCAATTCTGAACATCCAGGCTGATAAAAAAGGGGCCTTGTTCGGTCACCCTGGCGGGCATCGGCGTCGACCGTGGTCCCTGGTGAGTCGCGGTCTGACGCTTTGTCTGCGCCTGAAAGACTAATGCACCACGTTGTAACGGGTCACGTTCCCCCCCCAGGATCATCAGTTCGCCCCTGAAACTACGTTGATGTTGATAATGTTGTCAAGATGGGCGGGACGCTTGTGAGCAAGTTCGTTGTACGCATTGCTCGGTCGACGCCACCAATGCTCTGGAGTGCGGCGACGCAGGCTTCCTGTCGGGACAGGTTGATATCCTCCAAAATTGCCTTTGGGCGGCCCTTGCCTGCTGGCTTGCGCTGCCGTGGTGCAGGGGGCGCACTGCGGAGGTCTTTCGGAGCCATGGCGCGCGCTCGGGACTGAAGGGATGTGGCGCCAATCTGTCACGGCCTGGCAGGGGCCGTGTCTGGTCTCGCGAGGTAAGAATGGATGCAGGTCGCTTGGCGTCTGGGCTCGCCCTGAGCCTGAGCAGAGCCCTTGAGCGGAGACTAGAGAGAGAGAGAGAGAGAGGGCAGGAGAGAGGGAGAGAGAGAGAGAGAGAGACGGAGAGAAAGAGAGAGAGAGAGAAAGAGGTAGAGACTCAGCCAGACAGACAGGCAGAGGGAAAGGGGGGGAGAGAGAGAGGGAGAGAGGGGTGGGGGGGGGGAAATAACCAAGAGACGGGAAGGCGATAGCATCATGAAAACAGACTCACCGATCAGCCCACATCGATCAGAAGTAGCGCAGACGACCTGGTGCCCACCCTGCCGTTCCAAGGAGGACGCAGAACTCGGCGAACCTTTCGGCTGTCCACCTGAGCGGGGACAGTTCCTCCTCCCTTCACCTCTTCCTCTGCCACCTCCTTCATATTACCCTCCTCCTCCTACTACTTCCGCTACTGCTCCCCTTGCGCTTCCTGCTCACCCTCTCTCATATTCTCCCCCCCCGCCCCCCCCGTCGTCCATCTCCCTCTCCTCTCCCATTCGATCCCGCCCCTCGCCCACAATCCATCCCCCTCTCCGGAAGGAAGAGGAGAGGAGAATGGAGGGGAAGGGGGGAGAGGGAGGAAGGAAGGGAGAAGGGGCGGGGGATGGAAGGAGGAGGGAGTAGGGATGGATGGATGGAAGAAGGAAAGAGGGTCGAAGGAGGAGGGAGGAAGGAGGAAAGGACGTAGTGAGAATAAGGGAGGAATGGAGGAACGGATGAAGGAAAACAATGGCACGATGAGGAAGGCGGGATGAGGGCTCGATGGACAGAGGGACTGGGAATGATGCCCGCCCACCACTGCAGGGCGGGCTGCCAGCGAGTCATGAGGGTCTGACCCTCACCCCCAAAGCATACTTCTCGGCCTCATCCCCCCCAACACCACCCCACCCCACCCCCCTCCCCCCCCCCTCGTCCTCAACGTCACTATCACCAGCACATCCACTGCCATCATCATCATCATCATCATCATCGTCATAATCTACGCGCCCACCTTAGCTACTAGACTAGGTCCGGGGGACCAAAAGCATTGTTTTTTTTTTGCTGGTTGGAGTGAACGTAAGGTTTAAGGTGAGAGAGAGCGGGTTTCCAAAGGGAACAACATTGGGGCGGCTGGAGCCGCTCTCCCCCAAGGAGGGATGCATCCCCTTGACGGGAGGCCGACCGACCGAGGGGCGATGCATCCCTCTGGCCGATCCCCCCCCTTGTAACAGAGGGGAAATGCCTCCCTCATGCGCGACCAACCACGGAGGGGAGATGCATCCCTCATGCGCGAAGTGTCGCGCTCGAGGCTTCGTCGCTTCGCTTACCCTCTTGGCCCCCCCCCAGCTTGCTGAATGCAAACCCAGGGCGGGAGGGTGGGAAAAATCAAATCGCAAGGTGAGCGCGGCCACCGCGGCCCGTCGCCCCCCCTTCCTCGCAGCCCCTCGGCGCGGGCAGCGAAGGGGGGGGGCGCCCCCCCCCTCTCTTCGCCCCTGCGCCCCGAGCTGCATGCGCGGGCGACGTTTCCAAGGTGTCCGCGCGCGTACATTATGAAGCACTCACCCATGCCTGCCCGGGCCTAAAGTGCACCCATAATCTACGCGCCCACCTTAGCTACTAGACTAGTCCGAGGGACCAAAAGCATTGTTTTTTTTTTGCTGGTTGGAGTGAACGTAAGGTTTAAGGTGAGAGAGAGCGGGTTTCCAAAGGGAACAACATTGGGGCGGCTGGAGCCGCTCTCCCCCAAGGAGGGATGCATCCCCTTGACGGGAGGCCGACCGACCGAGGGGCGATGCATCCCTCTGGCCGATCCCCCCAACGCTGCTCACCCCCACGCCCCGCTCGCTCACCCAACGCTGTTCACTTACCGAGCAACACAATGTATAACGGCGCGTCGCAGCCACACGTGGGGGCTACCCGCGGGCGAAGCGCCATGCGCTCTCCAAGCTGCCCGTCCAAATACGACTGTCCACGCCGATTCGCTTTGCTGGAAATCGATGTCGCCTCGCAAACGCGTCACTTCCTAGCTGCCTCGAAATCCCGTCCGACCAATTGGTCCCCGAAGGCGTGAATTCCCACCACGTGGTGATCGAACGGCGGCTCGCCAAGAAATTAGTGAAAGCAATCGACCGATCCAGCGCGGCCGGCACCGCGCAGCCCTTGACGTACGAATGCAGAGAGCTGGTATTGTCTATGAAATACAGCACGCGGCGGTTTGCCAGCCGCTTAGCGTGGCGCTGGTAGATGATGGGCGGCATCGCGCCCTCACACAGCGCGATGGGCTGGCCGCCCTGCCTCAAGCGCTCCTCACAGTAGCCCCACATGCCCAGCAGAGCCCCGTCAAAAACGCAGAAGCCAGCTTGCCGATAGCCGTCGGCGCAATCTAACAACACGTACCCCCCTGTCGGCCACGCGTCATTGTCAGCGCGCGCGTCAGAAGCAATGAGAATCAAAGGCTCGCTTCTCGGCGCGATCTCGGCCACGCGGCTCGGCATGTCTTGCAGAATTATATAAAAGAAATCGAGGGCGCGCACCAGGCAGTTGCTCAGGGTCCAAGGCGGCTGATCTGTGTACTGCCGTTGCCTCAGAGCCCCCATGCCTGCTTTGCCCACGCCGTGCCACGCCGCTCTGGCGATGAAGTTGAGGAGGCCTCTCAACTTGCTGGCGTCTCCGGGCGTGAGCCTGCCCTCGCTGCGCCTCGCCGCAATGAACGTCTTCGCCTTTTCGACGAGAGTGTCGCGCGCCCTGAAAGATATGACATTCGAGTCCAGCGAAGGGCCGAAGGTGTGCACGACGCCCAGAAAATCGCCGGACGGGCTCATCCTCCTCGTCTTCGAGGGAGCCACAGGCGTGCCCAACTCCGCGCAAAGGCACTGTGCGGCCTCCTGACCAGCGCCCCCAGCTGATTCAAAATCAGTAATATTCGCGTCGTCCACATACATGGCAAGCAAAAGCGACAACACGCGGCGCTGCACTGCCTGCAGGAATCCTCCCCATCGCGCGAACTGCATGACTGACGCGGAGAAACCGAAAAGCAACGCCCACGCCACCTGGAACCTCCATTCTCCCGTGACAGGATCGCGGACCGCCACGACGTTCAAGCGCAAGTGATCTGGGTGCACTGGGACTGAGCGATAGGCCGACGGCAAATCTTCGCCCCCCGACACGAGCCTCTCGCGGGCCACGTCGGCACCAGCGTCCGCACACGCTTGCCGGACCACCCTCGCATCGATGACAGGCTGGAATGGCGTACACATTCTTTGCCGCTCACAAAATGCCGTCGCTTCGTTCTGCCTACCCCGACGCCCGTCGTCGATTCTCCTCCTTTTTCCAGAAGGCTGAATATGGCAAAACGCAGGAATCGGCGCCCACTGCCCCGCGCCGAACTCCGCATCAATGTCCGACTTGCTTCGCAGCGGTGCCGCCCAGCCTTTCTTGCACTCTTCCTCGCAGCTATCCCAGAGAAATTGGCCCTCCTCACTCGCGCGCTGGCGATCCAGTTCCGCCAGCAAGACTTTGGACTCTCCAAGCAGCGAGTGCACGGGCATGGGAGCTTCATACTCGGATGGTTCAAAAGCACCCGTATTCTCCATTACGCCAGTGATGCCAAAGCCGGTGACAAAGCGCAACGCCAGCTTTTGGTCTGGCCACCGCGCGAGCACCACCAGCACGGCAATGAGTCCGGCGTGAATATGCCCCGCCACGGCGCGCACAGTCGGACTCTGCCACTTCAAGAGCTCCGCCGTGAGGGGCTTGCACCGGCGACTAAGCTCTTGCAGCGCGTGCATGCTGCGCAACCGAAACTCCCTCAAGTCGCGCAGCTCTGCGGCGGTGGACTCCGCCGCAAATTTCAAGTCATGCGGAGCAGCAACGTCCTCATCGAACGGTAACTTCCCCCGCTTCGCGAAATCAACCGCGGCGCGGAAATGCTCTTCCTCATCCCGGCTGTGGCCCAGGAGAGGCGGCAACGCGTGCTTGGCCGAGAGCGCCCCGGCCTGTCGCCCCGCCGCGGCTTCCAGCATGGCAGACGTGCCCTGGCCTGCCGTGCTGCCAACTGGTCCAGCGATGCTGCGCTCGTCTAGCCACTTTGCGAAATCCACGAACGGCGACTGATTGACTAGATCTTCCAATGACGGAAAAACAAAACTGCTCAGCCATTCCCTGGGGAACATGCTGACGACGCACTGCCGCAATTGGCGCTGCGACCACATCACGGGGAAGTGCCTCGATACCCGCGGCGCCTGCGCAAACGAAGACGCGCCGTCGCTCGGCGCCCCGCGCTGATGCGCTCGCGCCTGCGGCGCCGACACATCGGACTCCTGCTCGCCCGATGACTGCGCTGATTGCGCCTGGCCGAGAACGCGCGCTTGCTGCGCGCGGAAACCTGGCTGGGCGCTGGGTGCGCCCGCCTGCGCTGGCGCAAAGAAGCCGTGCTCCGCTGGACAGGCAACGTGCCCCCCTGCCTCGGCGCTGTCCTCCGCCCTGGCGGGGCCCCTTCAATACTGCGACAACGCGCCCTGCTCCGGGATCGGCGCCTTGCGGCACACGGCGGCGCAGTGATTCCTCATGCCGCAGACGCGGCCGCTCTTGCTCACGATCATGGAGCATGCGTGCTCCAGATTCTTCGGGCAGGGCTCCGGGCACGACCCCCGATTGAAATTCTTGCACAGCTCCTTTCCGTTCTTGAGGTGGGTCGCCAAACCGGTGCTCGATCCCTTCTGCGCGCCCTTGGGGTTGCGCTGCCCGCGCCCTGCACCCGCGCCTCCCTGCTGCGCCGCAGGTGGCGGCGGGGCGCCCCGCGGGGCTCCGCGCGCGAAGTCCGCGGCAGGCCGCGCGTCGGGGGCTGGTGCGAAGCCGCGTGCGGGGATCTCCCACATGTGCTCCCTCCTTTCGAAGACATCCTTGATGATCTTTCCCAGCGACATGGACGTGCGGCGATGCCTGCACGCCGGTGGAACGTTCGCGACACTAGCCCCTCGCAGCTCGCGGATCGCGGCGCGCCTGTCAACCCACTGCTGTCGCTCCTCCTCATCCCGCTGTTGCAGCCACTGGAGGGCCTGACTCGGGGGAAGGATGGTGGCACACTGTGCGAGCCTCCTGTGGTAGGCGAGCACGACATCCAGCGGCACCTGACGCGCGACGGACCGCCGGTTGCCGCGCGCGATGCACCGCGTTCGCGCCTCGACGTAATCCGTGCTGTCGCGATCCATTGCCTCTGGTTCCGCTGGCTGCGGATCCAACTGGACGACGCCTGCACGCGCCGCGCGCGCTGGAAACGCCAGCGTCGCGATGCACAGCGCGCTGTTGCGCCTGCACGCGCGTACGCCAGCATCAGTGTGTGATGCAAATTGACATACGTTGCCACGTCTCTGCGCGGTTCCGTGTCGAATTCGTTCGCTTGCTCCCCTGTGACGAGGACTAGCCCCTCCGCAATGCGCTGCCGCTTCCTCGTCATGGTCAGCTGATGCGTCAACGTCTTCACGCGGAAAACCGAATGCACCTGCGGACGCGCGCGCGAACGACCGCGCGGAGACGCGCGCAGCGCGCACAACGCCAACGCGTGCCTGCAGCAAACGCCGCGACAGCTCCTTTGAGATTCTGCTCACCAAGGGATCGCACGGCTCAGTCTTGACCCCGAACCCCAGGCGATACCTCGCGTAAAACTTGGCGCGGATGTCTTTCAGGTCACTGTTGGGCAGGAGCGCATCGAGGTCATCATCCTCGACGCCACGCTTCTTCCGCGTGTCGGAGATCGTTTCGGCCTGCCTCGCCGCGGTCCAGGCCTGGCGCAGCCGCGACGCTTGAATCCCTGGGAAAGAAAGGCCCTCGATATTTTCGATTACCTTGGTTTCGACTTCCTGCTCCGACGTGAAGAAGTGTGTGAAATCAGCCGTGCTCTCGAGGCCCGCGACTGACACCAAGTGGGTGGCCACCTTGGGGTCCAACCGGAACGCGTTGCACAAAAGCGTAAACAGCTGTTCCGCGGCCTCGCGGCCTCCCGACACAGACGGCAGCTGCAACGCCTGCCCGCCGATCGAAAGCGCCATCGCGCACGCGAGGACAAGTCGCAACGCCTCGCGCCCTCAAGATCGCTGGCACGTCTGCTCGCGCGCTGAAAGCAACGGCTTGCGCATGGCGTGCGCTGGCGTTATTGCGCGCTGCAACATGCGCTCACAAACTGCTGATGCAGCAAAATGCGCGGACATGGCCACGCCGCACCGCTTGTGCGCTCATACTGCGCTTGCGCGGCCCCAGCGCAGGCTGCTGATGCAGCACCCGCGCACGCACGACAACTCTACGATTTCCGCTCGCGTGGGTCGCGCTGGTGCAATATACGCGCGAAAAGCGACCGCGCGGACATGGCCGCGCTGCAATGCTAGTGCGTACGGCCCTGCGCCCGCGCGGCTATCGCAAGCACGGCATCCCGGGCCGCCAGTACCGACGGCTGGCACGCCGCATGTTCCAGCTCATGGGCTGCTCGGGCCAGGAACGCCGCGCGATTCTGGCACCTGCGGCATACCAGATCACCGTCGGTCAATCTTCCGACCCACGTGGGGGAAGCCAACGTGACGTCGCACGCGTTCGTCAGCTGCTTCCCGTTGACTAAGACAGAAGTCTTCTCCGCCTTTCGTCGCTTGCGTGATCTGATATGCGGAGAGCCGCTGACTTCAATGGCGACGTGATGACGCTCATTCGTGACAATCCAGCCTAGCTCGGCGGGAATGCCGATCGTTGCCCCGTCGCAAACCTTGGGCAAAGCGCACAAGCGACGCGCGCGCTCGCCATGCAACGGCGCTGGCGAGAAGACCGCTGCTGATGCGGGGTTCAGTCTGGCTGGCTGCGACGGCGGCGCTGGGTGCGCCTGCACAGCGACCGAACGCTTTGCTCGCATGACGCGGCTTCGGGCGCTATTTGCGCCGGCCTGCGGGGCGCCCGCTACCGTGTCTCCCACGGCCGATGATGGCGCGGAGTGCGCCTGAACGAAACGGCGGCGCTGCACATGCGCACATTACGCTCCCCCCCGGCGCTGCGTGCGCCTGCACCGCTGTTGTTGCTGCAGCGGGCTGCACATACGCCCGCGACGGTGACGCTGCCTGCGCCTGCGCGGTAAAGAAGCGCTCCGCGCACGACGACCCCTGGCGCTGCGTGCGCCCGCCTGCGCTGATGCTGCTGCAACAACGTCGCCCCCAAGGGCTGACGTTGGCGCTGCATGCGCTCGCGCTGCTGCTGCAGCTGCCTGCACATACGCCCGCGACGGTGACGCTGCCTGCGCCTGCGCGGCAAAGAAACGCTCCGCGCGAATTACAAAGCCCCTGGCGCCGCATGCGCCCGCCTGCGCTGCTGCTGCAACAACATCGCCCCCAAGGGGTGACGTTGGCGCTGCCTGCGCCTGCGCTGCTGCTGCCGCAGGGGCAGCTCCAACCGCTGGCGCCGCTGCTCCCGCAAGCTCCCCGGCACTCGGCTGTGCTGCCGGCTTTGCCCGCTCGACGGGCAACGCTGCGGATGACTGGCTGTCTCTTTCCTCATCGCTGCCGATCTCGCCTTCCTCTAGCGCGCGTTTACCAGCGATCCCGCGCAGGCGCTGCGCCCGCCGCGGCCGCTGCGGCGGCTGGGCAGCGCGGCGGCCCCGGCTGCGGAACTGTCGCCTCAGCGCTGCGCTCTGCTCCCCGTAATTGGACGCGGTGAACGCGCCAAACCGCCGGCGCGCCAGCTCTTTCTTTACCGCCGGCGGCAGAAACTTCGCGGGCTCGGGCGCGCCCTGTGCCGCCAGCAGCTGCATCGCGCGGCGCCGCGCGCCCGCTGCGACCTCCTGCGCGGCTGGCGTATCCCACCAAGCTTTGACCCCTTCGAATCGCAGGGGGGCTGGCAAGCTGGCCACGGCCTCGTGAAACACTTCGTGCATGTACAGACGGACGAAACCCTGCTGCTCACGTCTGGTTCCAGCGTATCGCAACGGCATCATGTTCGGGGCGCCGGTGCTTCCGCCACCATCGCGGGGCGTCCAGCCCCCGCCAACAACGCGCTCTGTCCACGGAAGCTGCACGCTTTCCGCCAACGTCGGCATGAAACGCCTCAGGCTGTACGACGTGATCAGTTTCCTCTCGAGCGGTGAATTCAGACAAAGGCCGATCTCAGACTGCAGAAACTTTGAGAAGTGCGCGAGACGCCAGAGCTGCCCCGTATCCTCGTGCGCCGCGAGGCCCCTTGGCAGGGGGGCGCCTTCGCCGGCAGCCCCTGCGCGCTTATGCCACGCGTCCCAGAGCACATCCGCTGCGCAACGCGGCTCCGCGGTCCGCACCAGGCACCAATCGAAACATCCGCCGCGCTTTCCGCGGTAACATCTGAACCAGGCCAGCGCTCTCGTCCTTTCAATCGGGTACGACCGTGACAAATGCTGGAATCTCAGCCACCCGTGGCACAGCGCGATCGCTGCAGCGGCGGGAACCTCGAGCCAACCGCGCTGCGCTGCCTGTGCGGCAAGTATCTGATGCAGGAACGATACCATGCACGGCTCGAGCACGGTCGCTTGCCGCAACTCTCCCCCCGCTTTGCTCGCGGGCCGCGCGTCTGGCTTCATCGCGTCTTCGAGCGCGAACGGCGCACCGAGATACTTCTGCAGCCACTTCAACCGATTCCACACGCGCACCCCGGAGGCTTGTTCACCGCACATATGACATATGAACTCGTCCACCATCAGTGTGCTGCCAGCAGCCTCCGCGGAGAGGGGCTCGAGCTGCCGTGCTCGGGCCCACGCCTCCCATCTCGCCCAGACGCGCAGCGCGTCCCGGACCCCCGCGCTCGCGAAGCGCGCCAGCCTCTTCGCCGCCGCGGACCCGGGTCCGCACAAGCGCTGCGCCTGGCCCTCGGGGAGCCCCCGCGCCAAGCCGTGCGCTGGGCCCCAGGACGCGGACAGCTGCACCGCTGCCCCGGCCGCGCTGGCGCGCTGCGCGGCGTCCGCCTCCTCTGTGCCGGAGGCGCTCGCCGCCGCGCGCTGCACGCCGCGCCCCCCTCTTGGCGGGCGCAAGCCAGGGAGGGCCGTCGCCAGCGCGCGTGGCGGAGCGCCCGCCTTGCGCGCGGGCGGCGCTGACTGCGCCTCGCGGGCCACCCTGTGCCACGCTGCCACTCGCGGATGCCCCGCGAGCTGCCGAGCTCGCCGCCACGCCTCCTCCTGTCCCGAGGCCGCGGCTGCCTCCACCGTGGTAAAGAAAAATGCCAGGTCGTCGACGTCCTCGATGCCTACCTCCCTGACGAAACACCAGAAGCGAGCGCGCGCGTCGACCGGCAACGTACTCCCTATGGCGGCCAATCCACATTCGCCTGCCATCGCCACCGCCAAGCAAATGGATGCGAAGCGCAAAAGACAGCAGAGAAACCCGAGAAAAATCAAATCGCAAGGTGAGCGCGGCCACCGCGGCCCGTCGCCCCCCCTTCCTCGCAGCCCCTCGGCGCGGGCAGCGAAGGGGGGGGGCGCCCCCCCCCTCTCTTCGCCCCTGCGCCCCGAGCTGCATGCGCGGGCGACGTTTCCAAGGTGTCCGCGCGCGTACATTATGAAGCACTCACCCATGCCTGCCCGGGCCTAAAGTGCACCCATCATCATCATCATCATCATCATCATCATCATCATCATCATCATCCTCATCCTCATCCTCATCCTCATCCTCATCCTCATCCTCATCATCATCATCATCATCAGCAGCAGCAGCGCCATCATCATCATCATCATCATCATCATCATCATAATGATAATCATAATCAGAATCATCATCATCATCATCATCATCATCATCATCAACATCAACATCATCATCATAATCATCATGATCATCAGCAGCAGCAGCAACATCATCATCAGCTTCATCATCATCATAATCATCATCAGCATCATAATCATCAGCATCAGCATCAGCATCAGTATCATCATCAGCATCATCATCAGCATCATCATCAGCAGCATCATCAGCATCGCCAGCATCGTCATCGTCATCAGCATGAGCATCATCAGCAGCATCATCACCATAATCAGACTCGTAAACCTTATAATCAGCATCACCGACAATTGTCCTCATCATCAGCATCAACATCATCCTCATCATCCTAATCCTCATCTTCAACAATATTATCATCAACATCGTCAGCAGCATCTCCACCATCGCCGGAACCATCCTCAGCAGCAGCATCATCCTCAGCAGCAACAGCATGAGCATCAGCATCAGCCCTATCATCATCAACAGCAACAACATCATCAACAGAATCATCAGCAGCTTCGCCGTCATCGTTGTCAACTTCAACATCATCAGCAACATCATCATCAGCATGAATATTGGCAGCAAGTATCGTTACCCGAGTCAGCCGATCCGTACTATCCTCGTCATCATCCGCATCATCAGCATCATCAGCATCATCATCAGCAGCACCAGCATCAGCATCAGCATCAGCATCATCAGCGACATCAGCAGCATCAGCCTCATCAGCAGTACCATCAGCATCATCATCATCATCATCATCAGCAGCATCGTCATCATCATCAGCATCAGCATCATCATCATCATCATCAACATCGTCATCATCATCATCGCCGTCATCATCATCGTCTTCGTCATCGTCATCGTCATCGTCGTCGCCAGAATCATCATGACCATCCGTCCACTCGCCATGCTTAGCATGACAGCCACCACCAACATCAGAATCAATAACAAGCCAAGCCAATATCAAAGTGTTCGTGATCAGAACGATCCCCCTCGTCGGACCGTCGTGATTACAACAGTTGGCACAGTCGCGATTGCCCTACTCAACACTACCATCATCAGTGTCATCATCAGCAGCGACATCTCAATCATACTCATCATCATCATCATCATCATCATCATCATCATCATCATCATCATCGTCTTCATCGACATCATCATCATCATCATCAGCATCATCATCAGCATCATCATCATCATCGGTAGCAGTACCATCACCACTACCACACGCATTATCCTCATCAGCATCCTCATCAGCATCATCATCATCATCTTCATAATAAGCATCATCCTACTGACCGTCGTCATCATCTACCACTTGACTCCCCTCCACCCCCTTGCATCGCATCATCAAGTTGCGAATCCGCCACTTGTCTCGTCCTACTCCTCACCCTCATCTGCCCCACCAGCATTCATGCCGCCCTTCCCCCCCCCCCACACACACACACACACACACACACACACACACACACACACACACACACACACACACACGCGCACACACCACATCTCCCCCCCCCCCCCCCCCTCGTTCCCTCCCCGTCGCCCTCCTGCAACAATTCTGAAACGGCGGTCTGGCAGGACGACCGCAGGTAAAAAGCACACCTAATCCAAACAGCAATGAGCATCCCGAGTCAGCAAGCCTTCAGTCTAAAACCTCGCACTCATCTTGATTACCATGACCATCTGATCGCAATCATTGCATATCATCATCTTCGTCACGAGAATCACAACCCCTACAACCGAATACAATGGTTGGGACAGGGGGTCTAGCGGTATGATGTGTGCTTCGTGTTCTGCTACAGCCTTCCATCTCATCCTCCTCGTACGCCGACTCCGACTCGGCCCAATTCTCCTCCCTGGTCGTCCTCCATCTGCCTCAGCGTCGTCATCCTCATCCTCATAATCATCATCGTCCTCGTCATCATCGTACTCTTCATCAGAATCATCGCCTTGTGCGTCCGCATCATCATAGCCAACAGCATCAGCATCATCAGCAACATCATCATCAGCGTCAGTATTAGTATCCTCAACACCATCATCATCACCATCATCATCATCATCATCATCATCATCAGCATCAGCAGCAACAACATCGTCATCATCCGCAGCATCACCGTCATCATCAGCATAATCACCAATATCAACATCAACATCATCACGGTCATCCTCGGCCTCATCATAGGCAGCCGCCACAACAACGCACCAGCATCAGCAGCATCATCACCATCATCAGCAGCAGCTGCATCTTCCTCATCATCATGAACGTCCTCATCATCAGTAGCAGCATCAGCATCGCAATCGTTCTTAACAGCATCATCATCATCAGCATCATCATGATCAGCATTATCATCATCGCGGTCGTCATCGCCATCGTCATCAGCATCATCAAAATCCGCATGAGCCTCGTAATCACCGTCATCGACACCTGCATCAACAACATCATCGTCACAATCGGCATCATTATCATCATCATCATCATACTCATCAGCATCATCAGCATCCGCGTCGTCAGCATCACCATCATCAGCATCACCATCATCAGCATCGTCATCACCAGAGCCATCACCATCATCGTCAACGCAATGATCACCGTCATCATCATCAGGTTCGCAATGGTCAGAATTATCATCCGCATAATGATGATCAGCATCCTCAGAACCACCATCAGCAATATCATCATCATCAACATCATCATCATCAAGATCATCATCAACAACATTATTCGTAGCATGACCGACACCGATAACGCAACTGTCATCACCGTCGTCATCATCATCATCACAGTTACCATCATCGCCATCGTCAGCACTTTCGTCATCAACATCAGCATCGTCAATATGATAATCATGATCAACGTCATCGTCATTACCGTCATCATCGTCATCATCATCAGCCTCATCAGCTTCATCATCAGCATCATTATCCACATCTTCACCATCATCAACATCAAAAGCATCATCAGCATCATCATCAGCATCGTCAGCATCATCATCGTCACCATCACCCTATCATCATCAGCATAATCACCATCATAATCATCGCCGTCGTCATTACCCCCATCACAAACATCAACCACATCGTCGTCATCAATACCATCCTCATCCACAGAATCGTCATTATCAGCAGCATCGTTATCGTCAGCATCATCATCCTGAGCATCATCAGCAGCAGCATCGTCATCATCAGCATCAGTATATCACCAGCATCATCATCAGTATCATCAGCATCATCATCGTTACCATCGTGATCCTCGTCATCATCATCATCATCATCATCATCATCATCATCATCATCATTATCATCATCAGCAGCAGCAGCAGCAGCATTATCAACCCTTATCTTCCTTACTCCACCTCCCTCTCCCTTCTCCGTATACACACCATGAATACCACTCTCCTCTCCTCTAATGCTGTGTTGTGCGGGGGCGCCTCCCTCCCGCACCTTGTTGTCGACCCACAACACCTCAAAAGCGCACTCCTCCCGCGCGTTCCCCCCATAGCGTTTCCTCGGCTCCACAGCAGCAAACATCGGGAGCGGCCAAAAGGGGGGTGTCCAAGAGGGGGGGGTGCAAATCATGGCCGGCGGAATGTGCGCGGCCCAGCGGGGGGGCCGGGAACGTAATGCAATAAGAAGAGGCGCCCTGAAATCTGGGGAAATATCATGGCCCCCGCCATGATATCCCCCCCCCCTAGCCATCACCCCCCTCTTTGCATCCCCCGAAAACAATAAAGGACCACGGAAGAGTCTCAGAGGGGGGGCGGGGAACCCGGCACTGGCTACGTCTTTGGCCCGGACGGAAACGACCCCTGGCAAAAAGCAAGGATGTGCACATCATTCGGGTTGGTCCAAAAGGGGGTCCAGCGACAAGGGGGGGGTGCAATAGATTTGGTGCAGTAGATTTGTGGGGTTGCAATACATTTGGGGCGTGCAATACATTTCGGGGCGCCAATGTATTGCTGGTTCTTCTCGTGCCACACGCTAGTTGCGATACAATGAAATACATTGCTCTGGCGCAATACATCTGCAATACAATTGCCCCACACCTATTGCACCACCCCCCTTCAGCTGGACCCCCTTTTGGGCCAACCAGACTCATATGGCCGTGCTCCCACCCCTGCTCCGAGGCCGGCGCGGGCCGGCCACACGCAGGAGCGGACACGGGTCAGAGAGACCTCTTGGTGCGCGGTTTTCTGGGGGGCCGCTCGCGGGACCGAGCGCCACCGCGCAAGACGCTGCTGCTGCATCGCGCTCGGCGATTGGGGGAGCTCCTCCTCCTCTTCCTCCTCCTCTTCCTCCTCCTCTTCCTCCTCCTCCTCCTCCTCCTCCTCCTCCTCTCCTGCTCCCCCTCCTCCTCCTCCTCCTCCTCCTCCTCCTCCTCCTCCTCCTCCTCCTCCTCCTAGCCTTTCTGCTCTCAGGTGTTGAGAGTTGCGGGCGCGTACTTCAGAGAGGCGCCGCGTTCGCGAGCCAGCTTTCCCCCGTCCACTGCTTTCGCTGTCGTGGATGGGGCCCGATGTGCTTCCAGGGCCGCATCTCCCCCTCTGGGGATGTGGCAAGTGCGGGGCATTTGACAACTGGGCAAGCAGGGTCAAGTGCCGAGGATGTGGAAATTCCTGCCCCCAACGCGTGCTCGTGGCGGCCCAAGCTGCCGCCAACCGCGCTAAGGGAGGCGGAAAGGGGAGCTCAGCTGCAGCCATTGGAGGGAAGGGTCGGTGGGCCAATGGCCCGCCAGGTGGCCCAGGCGATGCCCAGGCCAAGACCATCCAAGCCATGCAGAAGCAGCTGGACGCCCTGCTCAAGGACAAGGAGAAGGACAACAAGCAGCAAGTTCAGTCTGCCCCTCCAGGCAGTGGCGGCGGCAGCGGCAACGGTGGCCCGTCCTTCAAGGAGGTCATTAACTTCCTGCAGGCCAAGGGCATCCAGGGCGAGCTGGTGGCCTCTGTCACGGCTGCGCAGCAGCGCGAGGTCGCCGAGCACCCGCCTTCCGTGGTCACGGCTCGCTGGCGGGTCGAGAACCTGCGGAAGAAGAACGAGAAGTTCGAGCAGCAGCTACGCAAGCTTCAAGAGCGTCGAGCTGCCCTCGATGAGGAAGAGGCAGCCATCAAGGCCTCTGTGGAGTCGCTTCGCCGCGAGCTGTCACAAGCTGAAGGTGTCTATGCTAAGGTGTCTGCCTCAGACCTTGGGGACCTGGTCAAGATCACCGAGGCCGCCTTGGACGAGTCGCTGCACGAAGACGCCGAGGTCAGGGCAGCTTTGGCCGTGCTGGACAAGCGCCAGAAGGAAGCGGTGGCCGCTCGAGGTGCTCCTGCTCAGCATCCTGGCGGCCCAGGCGGCAACGCTCCTCCTGGCGGCGAAGGAGCTCCTGGAGCTGACCGTGCCGAAGGGGCGCGAGGAGGTGAAGGCATCCCTGCAGCTGATGGAGACGGAGACGACATCGACATGGAGCTGCTGGGCCAAGACGACATCGACATCGAGTCGCGCACAGAAGACCTCAGGAAGGCCGCTGAGGAGCTCAGGCAAGCTTCCCCAGGAGAAGCTCAGGAGGCCGCCAAGCGCAAGTATGCCCAGGCTGCTGCAGCCTTGGGGATCAAAAGAGTGCGGAGGCTTTGACGACCTCGAGCGCTTCTGGGACCACAACGTCGTGGACGTCGACTGGTCGGAGGAGATCGGCTTCGCGGTGCCGTCGCTGCTCCCGCGGCCTGTGCAGGCCCTTTCGGGGGCTCTGGCTGAGCCGATTTGGCGTCGCGGAGGCTTGGCCCAAGCCGGCGCTGGGGACGCTCTTGACTACCAGGCTTGGCCTGCGCTGGGGCTGCACGTGGCTCGGCCACGACGGGGCCTCGGCCCGAAGGGCAGGGGGGCAGGGGATTCAGCCCCCGTTCGTCGAACCCCCCTGCCCGCATGCACGGGGAGTTCGAGTGCCTGCAGCGGCCCTTCGGCGTCATCGGTATTGCAGGCTCATGCGGAGTATCCCCAACTGGCCCGCTCCTCGGGGTTGGGGACGTGGTCAGCTCAGAGGGCGTCGCCATCTTCGGCAGCGGGGTCTGCTTCATCGGCTGCGACGGCTTGCTCTTCGCGTGGCGTTAGGACGCAACAGTCGTCGCCACCTGCCCTTCCCACCCCCAGGGCACCCTTTCCACAGGAGGCGGGGGACTCAGCGCGTGGGGAGGGGGGGCAGGATGTTTTGCTGGCGCAGCTTCCAGACGCAGAAGTTAGATTGGCTGGCAGTGTGCGTGGCCTCCCTCGTCCCCAAGTGGAGCCCGATGCGGATTCGAAGATACGTCGGTTGAAATCCGACGGGAGGGCGGAAGAACCTCCCGCTCGTAATCTTCTTGCGGACGATCGTGACTCTGGTGTAGCGCGGGGATCTGCTGACTTGTGCGTTTTTGGAGCCAATGTCAACAGCTGGTCTACGGCAGACACTGTGGTGAACTGGGTCCGAGATCAAGCAGACGTCGGAGGGCCTGGGGCGGCTTCTTGGGGTTTGGTCCAAAGCAAGTTCCAGGTGATCACGCTCCAGGAGACTAGATTGAAGTCACCCGACAAGATAATTTCGGCCCAGAGTTGGGCCCACAGGAACGGGTACCAGGTGTCCCTCGGGAAGGCCCTCAGCACTGGCGACGGGCCCCTGCAAAGCTCTGGAGGAGTCGGTATTTTGGTTGCTGGGGAGATTGCTTCGAGGCCCTTGGATCTTCCAGGAGTAGGCAGGTTCGACGGGAGGATCGTAGGTCGGGTCATCAATGCGGGGTTCGACCAGGGCCTTGAGATCTACAGTGTCTATCTTGTCAACGACATAGGCGTGACGGGCGAGAATCTAGAGATTTTGAAAGTGTTGGGAGCGCTCCTACTGTGCAGTAAGCGGCCGCGGGTTGTGCAAGGTGATTGGAACTTCACGCCCGCGGCTCTCCAGCTATCAGGTTGGATACAGCATGTGCACGGTGTGCTAGCCGCTCCTGGCCAGGCTACTTGCTCGGCCTGCGCTCCTAGGACTGCCACGGGAGAAGATATGGAGGAGGAGGAGCTGACGGAGCATGACAGAGGAGGAAGGGAGCTAGACTACTTCGTCGTGTCATCGGCCATCAGTTCATGCATTAAGGATGTCCAGGCTATCCGAGGAGCGCCGCTTTTTCCCCATTGCCCTGTGCTGCTTCGGTTGGGTAACCTCTGCCAGACGGCTGTGGTCCAGCAGCAGACGCGTTTCAAGCCGTTCAGCACCGCGCTCATGGGGCCGCTGCCGCAGGAAAGGGACGTCCAATGGAGCGACCCTCTAGACACAGATTTGGACTCGCTAGCTCGGGAGTGGTTCGGGGAAGCCGAAGCTCGCTTGGTTGAAATTCATGGGATGTGTGATCAGAAAGGGTACGTTTGTCGCTCCGCTGGGCCCCAGTCTCGGAAAGTTCCTCTAGCTGCGCTGCTTGAGCGAGATCACCGTCGGCGTTTCTCGAAGCAGACTGTCTGCTGGATCTCGTTCGAGGCCCTGTTCAGGAAGGCAAAAGCTATCAGTGCTGGGAACCCAGGCGCCAAGGGGAGAGCTCTTTTGGGATCCTGGAAGCTTAAGCTGTTCGACATTTTGGATGACCTCCACCTGACTGAAGAGGGGCCCACCAAGGCCCAGTTGCACACCATGGTTATGGCGGCATCGGGGGAAGGATCCTGGAACGACGACGTCAATGGGGCCATCTGCAAAGAGTGCACTCGTCGCCAGCGGCTGGACGCGGCCTCGCAGCTGGCTAAGTGGAAAGAATGGGCCAAGAGTGCCGTCTCTGGAGGTGGCAAAGCAGCTCACGCCTTCTCCAAGCAACAGGTCTCGAGTGTTTTTTCGCGAGGTATGTCAGATGATCCTCGGCTTCCAGTGGCTGGTCAGGCCGCAGTGCAAGAGCTTATCGATGCGTGGCATCCGATGTGGTTTCGAGCTGGCCGCGGGCCCGCACCGAGCTCTTGGGAAGTTCCTGCCGACGAGCCTGCCCTTTCCCCGCTCAGACTGGACGATTTACACCGAGTTTGCAGGATGTACGGGCCCGCGGCGGGCCTAGGCTGGGATGGATTCCACCCGAGGTGGGTATTGCAGCTGCCCGAAAGCCATCAGTTTCGTCTTCTGGAGATTTTGACGCTCTTCGAGGTTGACCCTGGGGCCTTCCTGATGTTCCTGACCAATGTGGTTTTCTTGGACAAACCGACGGGAGGGGTCAGGCCGATCGGACTGCTCTGCCTTTTCATGAAGCTCTGGAGCCGGTTGAGGCAGCCGTATTGCCGCTCATGGGAAAAGTCCCACGTGTACGAGTTTTTCTGGGGCTCTGGGCCAGACACTACGTGTGAGAGGGCTGGATGGGTCCACAACTTGCTCGGGGCTCATTGTCGTAAAGCAGGCTTCGAATCAGCGTCGGCACTCTTGGACTTGGCTAAGTTCTATGAGAATGTCAACCACGGGGACCTTCTGATCGCAGCTAAACGGTTTGGCTTTTCAGTTAGGCTGGTCAAAGGCTGTTTTCCTATTTGTGTTTTTTTTTTCTTTTATTTTTTTGTGTTTTTTTTTCTTTTTTTCTTGTTTTTTTTTATTTTTTATTTCTTATGTTTATTTTTTTTTTTTTTGTTTTTGTTTTTTTATTTGATTCTTTTTTTTTTTTTTTTTTCTTTTTTTTTTTTTTTTTTGTTTTTTTTTTTTTTTTTTGATTTTTATTGTTTTATTTTTCTTTTTTGTTTTTTTTTATGTTTTTTTTTTGTGTTGTTTGAGTTTTTTTTTTTTTTTGTATTTGTGTTTTTTTTTTTTTTTTTGTTTTATTATTATTTTTTGTTTTTTTTTATTGTTTTTATGTATCTATGCAGGCTACCGTGTGCTTCTTTACGGGGGAGCTTCGTCGGCCGTCGTCGAGTCGAACGGGGCGATCGTAGCTGGGTGCTCGGGGGCCACGACTTTCGCCAAGATGTTGCTTCTAGGACCGCTCTTGGAGGCCCGTGAGAGCAGGAACTTGTTGTATGTGCGCAATGTGGTGGACGACGTCACTGTTCAGAGCTGCGGGCCCAAGCTTCAGGTTGCGGCCCAATTGGCTGATGCAGTAGAGTCTCTGTTCAAGAGCTTCAAGCAGCTGCAGCTTCCCGTGGAGTTTAAGATGTGCGCCTACCTCTGTTCGAAGGAGGTCGAGGCGCACCTGTCCAAGGCCTGGTCCCTACCCACCTCGTGCCGCACCGACACGGCGCGGAACCTAGGGACCAACGCTACCCTGGGAGGCCTCCGCAGGATTGGAATTCAAAACTCAAGGTTTGCAGGTGCTTCGCGCAGGGCCAGGAGGCTCAAGATATTGCAAGGAGCTGAGCTGACATCGGTATGGTTCACAGGATGGGGCCCGTGGCATCGGCCCTCTGGGGATCCTCGGTCTCTGGGGTGGCCCCTACAAAAATGGCTGGGCTCCGTATTGGTGCTGCAAGTTCCCTAGGCAGGCTCCCTAAAGGTGCTTCGGTTGGGCTCAGGATGTACACGTACGGGCTCGGGGCCAAGGTAGACCCTTTGGTGGTTTATGTGGGGCACGTTCTGTTTATGTGGGCTACTGCTGTTTGGGAAGCTGTCCCTCACGTTCAGGTGTTGGCCAATACCATGAGGGTCTCGATCGCCAAGTTTCAGAATTCAGCTCAGCCTTGGAGGTCAGCGTCTTCTCCCAGCGACGTCGCGCTTTTAACGTTGCGAGGCATAGGCTGGGACTTTGTAGACCAGCACACCATCAAAGATGACTTGAATGTGGTGCATGACTTGTTCAGGCTTTCCCCGATGCAGGTCAGGACTTTGATCAGGCAAGGTGCTGTGCGAGCGTCAGATAGACATGCCCTGCACTTGCAGAACGGCCTGGATGGGCCGCCTGTGTACCTTATCTTCTGGGATGGTATTTCCAGGTTGTTCAGGGAGAAGTCTGTAGACTGGGGAAAGCACCATCAGAGATGCTTAAGAGGCTTGGTCTCGGGAGTTCACTGGCCCCAAGCTCGTCTGCATGCTCACAACCTTCACGATGATGATCAGTGTCAGGTGTGCAAGGGGGCCCCAGGTACTTTGTGGCACCGTCAGTACGAGTGCCCTGCGCATGAAGTCCTGCGGCGAGACCTTGCGAGTGTTCACTTGCGGTGTGCGCGGAGAGTGAAGCAGTTCGGGCCGCTGATGGCGGAGAGGTTCGCGAGGTGCATCTTTCCTCACCCTCGCTCGCTCTTCGACGTAGAGGAGCCCACGCAAATTGTTCACTGGCACGAGAGGCCCGAGACGGGGTTATTGACGGGGTTGCTCTTCCTTGACGGGTCGGCTAAGTACATGGGCCTCGATGGGCTCACTCGGGCTGGTTGGAGTATCGTGTCGGTCGACAGGTTTGGGGAGTTGATCTCGGCGGCCTACGGCCCAGTTCCACTGAGTGCGGCCCCGCAGCAAACTAGTAAAGACGGGGAAGACTATGCTGTATATATGCTTACGCAAGTAGGTCTTCCCCCTTTTCAATGCTATATTGATTGCCAGAGCACTCTGGATTCGTTGGCTCGGGGCCCTGGGTTCGCGGAGGGCCCTGGAGCCCCCCGTGGTCACCTGTGGGGCCCCGTGTGGAGCTCGTTCACTCTCAGCGATTTCGAGTGTTATAAGACGCTCGGCCACGCCACTGCGGCCGACGTCGAGGCTGGCAGAAGCAGTGTTTGGGAAAGACGGGCCAATGGGCTCGCAGATAAGTTTGCTAAATTAGGAGCTGAGTGTCATGGGGTCAGCGACGATGAGGCCAACCTGTACAGAGGCCTCAGGTGCCTTGCCCGCGAGGCCTGCAGGTGGGCTGGATCGGTCGAGGTGCTGATGTCCAATGGGCCCCGTGACTCAACGGGCCTAGTGCCCAGGTCGACAGGCAGCGATGGCCCGCGGCAGCACCCACAAGACGATGATGCCCACGGCCAGGCCCTGGCCGACGACCAAAGGGAGGTGGGAGGTTCTTTGGACTTGGGGGAGGAGTGGCGGCCTTTCTCTCGGCAAGTTTTTCGGGCCAACGGTCATGCTTTCTTGGCCTGCCCTGTCTTGGAACCTCCTGGAAACCCCAGGGGAAGGATCCAGTTTTGTTGTCGGTGCGGATCGTTTTTCTCTGGGGCTCCCAACGCTGGAGCTAAAGGCCTGTGTAGGCCCAAATCGACGACGGGCGGAATTAATGACCAGCTGAGAAGGATTCGGCAGGGCAAGTTTCCGTCGTAAAAGAAGGACCTGAAGAATTTAACTCTGGGGGCTCACGTGAGCCTTAGCCTCGCCGAACGGAGGGTCTTGGCTCAGACGCTGGAGGAGGATGGCCAGGCCCCCCAGGGAGTTTCAGGTCCCGCCACCGTAGGCTTCGCGGGGGGCTTCGCCCCGCGTGAGCAGGTTTTGGATTCGTTCGGCCTTGCAGAGTCGGATTTACCCTGGGTCAAGGACCTAGGTGCCGTCTCCCTCCGAGCCTCGAACTCCGGTTTCGAGTCCGACTCGGAGGCGTCCGATTTTGGCTGAATGAGGAGGTGATTTGGCTTCAGGCCCGTCCCCAACAACCTCGTCATCCTCGTCCTCGTCTTCCTCCTGTTCCCCCTCCTCCTCCTCCTCCTCCTCCTCCTCCTCCTCCTCCTCCTCCTCCTCTTCCAACCGAGTGCGGGCCGTTTGAGTGCTGGCCAGGGACGCGCTGAGGGCGAAGCGAGGGCTCGGCCTACCAGCATGGCATGTGCATGCCTGCTGTCGCGGGGTCGTGCCCACCCTCGTGTATTACGGCAGAGGCAAACATTTGGTGGACAGTCCTCTTCCTCCCCAAACTCGAAGTTGGCACGCGAGGGGTGCAGACTGCGGTCGATGTGCACCTCATCAGACCCACCCCCAACTTTGAACATTGCGGGGCGGGAGGGGGGAGGCGTTGACCGATCAATGTGGCATGCGTGCTCGAGATGTTGCCCAACCTGCCTGTTGCCGGGTCTCCGTTTTGACGAGACTGTCTCCGCGTTCTCCGCTCCTCTCCTCTCCTCTCCTCTCCTCTCCTCTCCTCTCCTCTCCTCTCCTCTCCTCTCCCCTTCTCTCCTCCACCTCCTCCCTCCTCCCGTCACCCCCCTCACGTTGGCGCACGCATCATACCCTTCGTGGCCCTATAGGGAGTTCCACCGAAAAACCCAATTGCGCAGCCCGCATGCGTCTCTCTCACCTAGCACTATGTCTCGTGGCCTTATAATGAGCTTCGACGAAGGTCCCACCGGCGCAGCCCGCATGCGACTCCCCCACCCAGTACAGCGCTTCGCGGCCCCATAGGGAGCTCCGCCGACGGTCCCAGAGGCGCAGCCCGCATGCGTCCCCCCACCCAGTACAGCGCTTCGTGGCCCCATAGGGAGCTCTACCGAAGGTCCCAGTGTCGCAGCCCGCATGCGTCTCCCCCACCCAGTACAACGTTGCGTGGCCCTATCACAAAGCTCCACCGACGGTCCCAGTGTCGCAGCCCGCATGTGTCTCCCCCACCCAGTACAGCGCTTCGTGGCCCCATAGGGAGCTCCGCCGAGGGTCCCAGAGGCGCAGCCCGCATGCGTCTCCCCCACCCAGTAAAGCTCTTCGTGGCCCCGTAGGCAGTTCAACCGACGGTCTCAATTGCGTCTGCCCCACCCGGTACAGCGTGTTGTGGCCCTATTACAAGCTCCACCGAGGGTCCCAGTGGCGCAGCCCGCACGCGTCTCCCCCCCCGGTACAGCCCCGCATGCGCCTCCACCCCCCCACGCCAATAACAAAACAAATAGGCTTGTGCCCCATTGGGAGCTCCACCGAAGGTCCCCCAGAGTCGCAGCCCATCACCCCCCCCAACGCATGCGTCTCCCCCCCTCCACCCTAGTACAAGGCGTTCATGGCCCCAATGAAAAAAATCCGCCGAAGGTCCCAGTGTCGCAGCCCGCATGCGTCTCCACCGCCTGGTACAGCGTTTCGTGTCCCTATGAGGGGCTCCACCGAAAACGAGACCTACAACTGCGGTGTTCACAACTGCATATGGTTGGGTCCCTGACCAGGCTACTTCTATTGGTGCAGGAACGCTCTGTTTACAATTTGTTGGGTGCCGTTATCTCCGACTGTTCCTTACGGTCCGCCTCCTCTTCCTCCTCGTCTTCCTCATTCGTTATTAAGGCTTCCTTTCCAAGGCTTTTCCATCAATGATTCCCTAGTAAGGGCTCTTGAACAAGGATTCTTGCATTCCGAGTTTATGAAGAGGGATCCGTTCTGAAGGAATATTTAGTAACAATTCCTTGCTAATGAATCAGTATTGAGGATCATTGGTTAATTGCTCGGCAGGATGGTCATTTTTGGTATTTTTGGTTCAAGCCAACTTGGCCCGAGCACGTGACTTTCTGGCTCGAGTGCCGTCTTAGATTTTTTGGATGTTGGCCGCTTGGCGAGGATCTGGACCAGACGGCTCTCATTTCGAAGCGGCCGCAAAGAAGTCCGGGAGGACAGAACATTGGAGAGAAGCGTTGCATTTGTTCTGGGAAGCATCTAACGAACGTGTCAAGCACAGCCAGAGCTTTTACGTTTCCACTATCAGCGCATTTCGAAAAGGACAGCAGTGGCAATGGGCACTATCTCTTCTAAGCGAGTTGGTTGCATCGACTGTTGAGGCCAGCGTCATGATCTACAACGCTGGGATCAGCGCTTGCGACAGAGGTCGGCAGTGGAAGCGGGCCTTGTCGTTGCTTAGCCAGATGGTAGAGACGAAACTGGAGCCCACTGTCATCAGCTACAGTGCTGTGATCAGCGCGTGCGGGAAAGGCAGGCAGTGGCAGTGGGCCCTGTCGCTGCTCAGCCAGATGGTCGAGACGAAACTGGAGCCCGATACCATTATCTACAATGCTGCGATCAGCGCTTGCGAGAAAGGTCAGCAGTGGCAGCGGGCCCTGTCGCTGCTCAGCCAGATGGTCGAGACGAAACTGGAGCCCGATACCATTATGTACAGTGCTGCGATCAGCGCTTGCGAGAAAGGTCAGCAGTGGCAGCCGGCCCTGTCGCTGCTTAGCCAGATTGTCAAAACGAAATTGGAGCCCACTGTCATCAGCTACAGTGCTGTGATCAGCGCGTGCGGGAATGGCAGGCAGTGGCAGTGGGCCCTGTCGCTGCTCAGCCAGATGGTCGAGACGAAACTGGAGCCCGATACCATTATCTACAATGCTGCGATCAGCGCTTGCGAGAAAGGTCAGCAGTGGCAGCCGGCCCTGTCGCTGCTTAGCCAGATTTTCAAAACGAAATTGGAGCCCACTGTCATCAGCTACAGTGCTGTGATCAGCGCGTGCGGGAACGGCAGGCAATGGCAGAGGGCCCTGTCGCTGCTCAGCGAGATACGGGAAGGGAAACTGGAGCCCACTATCATCAGCTACAATGCTGGGATCAGCGCTTGCCAGAAAGGTCAGCAGTGGCAGCGGGCCCTGTCGCTGCTCAGCCAGATTGTCGAGACGAAACTGCAGCCCACTGTCATCTCTACTACATTACAGGGCCCAGTGCGTGCCAGAAGGGCGCAGGCCCCAATGCACCGAAACCGCCCCGGGCTGGCCCCGGGCCGCCCCGGGCCGCCCAGGCAGGCTCCAGGACATGTCGAGAGGGCCCCCAGAAGCCCCCAAGACGGCCCCGGAGAGCCCCGGCACGCTTAAAGATGGGCCCAAGACGCCCGAGATTCGCCCCAGACGGCCCAAGAGGCGTCCAAGACGCCCGAAGAGGCCTCCCAAGAGGCCTCCCAAGAGGGCCCCGAGCGACAGAAATCGTCGATTTCTATTGTGTTTTTCGATGTTTTCGGCCTCCTCGCCTCTTCGGCTTCCCGACGCTCCAAGACGGCCCAAGAAGTCCCCCCGACCGCTCCAAGACGGCCGAAGAGGACCCCAAGAGAGCCCCAAGACGGGCCAGGAGGGCCCCAAGACGGTCCCAAGACGCCCCAGGACTGCCCCAGGACGGCCCAGGAGGCGCCCAAGACGGCCCAAGAGGCACCCAAGACGGCCCCAGGAGCGGCCCAAGACGGCCCAAGACAGCCCAAGAGGCGCCAAGGCGGGCCTCAGACGGCCCCAAGACGGCCCAAGAGGCACCCAAGACGGCCCGAGAGGGCCCTAAGAGCCCCCCGGGAGGCCCACAAGAAGGCCGAAGAGGCTCCGAAACGGCCCCTACGAAGCCTTCAGTGGCTTCAGAATTCCCTCCAGGAGCAGGGGAGCGGACGAGAGGCGACAGGCATATCGCAGGCAAAAACGCCCCAAGAGATTCCCAAACGGCCCCCACGAAGCCCAAAGTGGCCTCAGAATTGCTTCCAGGAGGGGGTGAGCGGACGAGAGGCGACCGGCATATCGAAGGCACACAAGAACAATGATTGCCTTTCGGCCTTGCAGCCGCACCCCCCCGCGCTTGCCCAGACACCCCTCGCCACGTCGAGCTGATGTCGTGGACGGAGTCCACAGGTCTGCCCTAGTCAGCTACACTGCTGTGATCAGCGCGTGCGGGAAAGGCAGGCAGTGGCAGAGGGCCCTGTCGCTGCTCAGAGAGATACGGGAAGGGAAACTGGAGCCCACTATCATCAGCTACAGCGCTGGAATCAACGCGTGTTGGAAAGGGAAGCATTGGCAGCAGGCCTTGTCGCTGCTCGTAAAGGTGTTTGAGGTGAAAGTGGAGCCCGACTACAAATTTCATGAAGCAGCAATCGCCGGCTGCGAGAAGGATGGGGCGTGGCAGCATGCGCTATGGCTTTTCTGCAGGCTGGTGCAGGCGAGGATGGAGCCCACTGTGGCCGCCCGCAGCGCTACGCTCCGAGCCATGGTCGAGGGCACATCAGGCGGCAAGCCGCTAGAAGGAGACTGTTGAACACGAACTCGCAGCGGTTTCTTGTCAAGAACAAACTTTGGACGATGACGACACTAGACATGTTAGGCCGTGGACCCGCTCTGCGGCCCGCGCAGTGATAGGTCGCGAATCCCGTTAACGCGTTCGCGTGATTTCTTTTCACAGCAATTCATGTTGTTACTCGCGCAGCGGGAAGTTTCGCCAGACGCACATTCGCGCATACCTACATCATTGCTCATTTTTCTATACTTTCCTCCTTTCCCCAAAATTGCATTCCCTCTGTCCTCCTGCCTCCTCTGTAGATACGAAGACTGTCTGGATCACTTCGGGCATACCTCTGTTCGTACTGACCGTTTGACATGTTCACCACCTCCAAGAGTCCAAGAGGTAGTTCGTGGCATGATCGAATTGCCCTTGCAGAACGTTCGGTGTCCAGAATGTTGCTTGAATTCTCTTTGAAAAATCACGATGGTTGCCCGCGTCCTCCTCATGGTTCAAGTCACTTGAGAGGTTAACACAAACATGGCAGTGAAACGGCACAGCTAAAACGCAACCGAAAACATCAGGCGCGCAGCAGCGCAGCAAGCACGCGGCACGCCAAGCAGCACACAGCAGCGCAACAACGCACAGACTACCAAACAACCTATCAGGTAGTAGTAGTAGTAGTAGTAGTAGTAGTAGTAGTAGTAGTAGTAGTAGTAGTAGTAGTAGTAGTAGTAGTAGTCGTAGTAGTAGTAGTGTAGTAGTAGTAGTCGTAGTAGTAGTCGTAGTAGTAGTGTCGTAGTAGTAGTAGTAGTAGTAGTAGTAGTAGTAGTAGTAGTAGTAGTAGGAGTATTAGTAGTAGTAGAAGTAGTGGTAGTATTAAGTAAAAAGAAAAGAAGAATCGTAGTCGTATC
>CAUYUJ010020549.1:360000-395000 GCA_963575745.1 Prorocentrum cordatum | reverse complement strand
GGATTCGGCGCGCAGTTCAGTTCTGGGAGGAGTGCCAATTCCGTAGCAGATCCTCTTGTTCCAGGTTCAGGCATGGCCCGATGTGGGCGTCGCCGTGGAGGTGGCCTGCTCGCGTCGCCTGCCCGACAGCGGCCGCTGACGGTTTGAGACTACGTTTGCTGCCATCCGCCACCAAAGCAAAACACAGACACCCTCCAATGGATTTCCGCCACCAAAGCAAAACACAGACACCCTCCAATGGATTGTTCCTGGGCCTCAGGGAAGGATGGCGGTGTAGAGATCACCACCGAGGGCCAGCGGCTTTCTACACCGCCGCCCCCCCCCTGAATGCACAGGCAAAGTTCGTCGGAGGGCGTCTGTGTGTACGTTTCCTCGGCGTGTGTCAGGCATCGTGCCCATGTTTTACGTGCCGTTTCGGACGTGCCAATTTTGGAACCAATTTCCTCCTCCTCCTCCTCCTCCTCCTCCTCCTCCTCCTCCTCTCCGCCTTGCGCACAAGGCCGCCCGAGAGGGGGGGAAGAGGAGGAGGAGGAGGAGGAGGAGGAGGAGGAGGAGGAGGAGGAGAGGAGGAGGAGGAGGAGGAGGAGGAGATGAAGGAGGAGGAGGAGGCGGAGGAGGAGGAGGAGGAGAACGTGCCCGAGAGGGCGCCTTGTGCGCTGGCCGGATCTTCCTGGCCTTCGCCCGGTGTCCGCGTGGTGCGATGGTTAGGTCGTCTTCCAGGATGTCGGAGGGAACATGAGGAGGAGGAGGACGAGGACGAGGACGAGCAGGAGGAGGAGGCGGAGGAGGAGGAGGAGGAGGAGGCGGAGGAGGAGGAGGAGGAGGGAGGGAGGAGGAGGAGGGAGGAGCAGGAGGAGAAGGCGGAGGAGCAGGAGCAGGAGGCGGAGGAGGAGGAGGAGGAGGAGGAGGAGGAGCCTGGGCTCGCGGGGCGAGCCTCCTTTGTCGACAGCACCCGCGCCGGTGGCGTCCTGCCGCCCGGCGCCACCGCGCCAGGGCAAGAGGCGCCGAGCCACCAGGGGGCCCACCTCCAGCGAGGAGGTCCACGATGCCGCCCCGAACTGGATGCTGGGGACGTCTCCAGCGAGAGAGGGGGGAGGCCACACCACCAGGGAGACTCCCCTTGCCGCCTCGCACCTCCTCGCCCTGCTGGCGTTGGTGTCGCCTTTCCTTGTTCCCATTTGCAGCCCACAATTCACGTGATGAGTTATCGAGGGAGGCTATCCGGGATATCCGTAAGGTCTTCGCCGTCTGCCCGCCGGCCCTTTCGCGCCTCAGAATGGGCGATGCCAGAGCTACGCTCGGACGTGTCAGCGCTGTTCTGAAAACTCCTGGGAGCACCAGGCGAGGGCGATTGGCATTCAGCACGCACCTTGAGATGTTGGACTTGTTGCTGACCTTTTTTTTCTCTCGGAGCGCGAGTCGAAGGTTGTTTACGGGGCATCGTGGCCTCGGGAGCTCGAGCATGGTGAAGATTTACAGAGGGCCGTGCCTCTGAGATCCAGAGTTTGGTGTAATCTGCATGGGATTCTGGCCCAGGGAGCCCGAAGACGGCATCATTTTCAATGCAGGTTGGTAGCGTGATTTGCAAAGGGGGTTCTGGCCTCGAGCGCGAACCTGGTGTAATCTACATTGATCAGGAGGGGAAAAAACACACAGACACAATTAATCGTCGACCCCCCAGGAAAATAAAGGAAAATATTGGAAGTGGGGGGGAAGACAGAAACCCAGAAATTATCGGAAAATATACGGGTATTTTTATTTGTGTTTATTTATTGGTGTCCTGGGGCCCCTTCAAGTGATGATTCTGGCCTCGGGCGCGCGAATCTGGTGCTGTAATTTACACTGAGTTCCGGCCTCGGGAGCGCGATCCTGGCGGACGTTGCGAGGGACCTGGCTCTGGGAGTGCGGTATTTGAGTAAGCGACAAGTCAGGAGGGGAAAAAACACAAACACAATTCATCGTCGATTCCCCAGAGAATATGGGAAAATATGGGAAGTGGGGGGGAAGACGAAAACCAGGAAAATATGGGAACATACGGGGAATATTTTGATTTGTGTGTATTTATTTGTGTGTCCCGGGGCCCCTTCAACAAGGGGCTCCCGCACGATTTATCAAGATTCTGGCCTCGGGAGCGCGAACCTCAAGCATTCTGCAACGGATTCTGGCCTCGGGCGCGCGAACCGGGCGCCGAGAATCATGGGCTTTGTGGCTTTGGGAGCGTGAGCTTGGCAAACGCTACTACAACGGACTCTGGCCTCGGCAGCGCGACCCGGGCGTCATCTGCTGCCACGGAGGCCGGCCTCGGAGTCGTGAAGCTGGTAAAGTAAAGTTGGCGGTGGATTTCGGCATCGGGAGTCAGGAGCGACAAAAGAACGTACACGTACATGAATCCACGCTGGTTTCGAGAGTTCGCATTGCGCGAATGTTCGTATCACGCGGCCGGTCTCGATTTTCAAGGGACCGTGCTCATGTACATAGCTGGGCGCGTACGTCCTTTGTGGGCTCCCTAGGGAGGGCGGGTATTTTGTAGTGTGCGAGGGGTTCTGGCCCCAGGATCGCCGGCGACGCTGGTGCAACTCTCTACGGATGCTGGCCTCCGGAGCGAGTGTCTGGCGTAATTCATGTGGTATTCGGCGATTTTGGGGCAATTCACAAAGAGGGTGTTGGCATCGGGAGGGCGCAGTTGTTGTACGTTTACGTGTCCGAGGCCCCCACAGAAGTTCAGGCAGCGAGATTCGGGGTTGGCATCCTGGGTGGCCTTCGCCCCTCCCCGTCAGGCGGGCAGGAACCGCGCACAGCCGGGATCGTAGAATCCGAACCGTGGAACCCGGAGATTGGTAGCCGCTGACGCTCACGCCGCGCCGTACATTTAAGTCGGGCCTGTCCCCCTACAATGGGATTTTCGACGAAAAAAAAGAAGACCCCCAAAATACACCAAAAAGGCAACAAAGACAAAAAAATAGTCCCCAGAGCATTTTTGGAGTATTTCTGGACTATGTTGGGGATATTTTTTATTTTTCGTCGAAAATCCCCCTGCAGGGGGACAGGCCCGACTTAACCGTACACGCGCAGGAGGCGCCGAAGCCCCAGATGCCTCGCCCGGCGCCCACGCTTTTGCTAGGAGCGAGGAAGTCTCCCCGCGAGCCGTTTCCGCCTGGTGGTGTTACCGAGGATGTAGTTTTGTAGGGCGGCGGGGTCGATCGGGGGTGGACAGAACCCCCAACAGTGACACGTCGATTAGTGAATTGACCGTTTTTCTGTGCTCGAGAGGGCGCCGTGGCCGTTATTTTCCAGGCTCGCGCCCGCCAGGTTTGCGCCTCAGGTCGTTTTCACTAAACCACGTTTTGCTAAAGGGGGGTCTGTCCATCCCCGAGTCGAGGGGAAAAGGGGTGGGGATGGCGGAGTGAATGCGGGGAGGTGGGATAAAGAGCATGAAGGGGGAGAGAAAGGGAGCAGGCAGAAGCAGAACGCAAGAGGGGAGAGGAGGAGGACGAGGAGGAGGAGGAGAAGAAAAGGGAGGAGGAGGAGGAGGAGGAGGAGGAGGAGGTGGAAGAGGAGGGCGACGGTGACCAGGACGAGAACAAGGGAGAGGGGGAGGAGGAAAAGGTCGGAGGAGTAAGGAGGGAACCTGAGGAGGGGGAGGAGGAGGAGGAGGAGGAGGAGGAGGAGGAGGAGGAGGAGGAGGAGGAGGAGGAGGAGGAGGAGTGTGTGGAAAGCGGGGAATAGGACAGAAGAGGGAGAGCGCTCACTATACAAAATTAGGAAGGAGTATGAGTCGGGGGGACAGGGAAAGGAGAGGGAAGACAAAGAGGAGGGACGATGGAGGAGAGGAGGGACGAGTGGTGGAGGGTGGAAGTGAGGAAAGGAGGGATGAGGGAGAGCAGGGGAGAGGAGGAGGAGGAGGATGAGGAGGAGGAGGAGGCGGATTGCCTAAAACTCGATGTAATCCTTTTTCACAGTCGTTCGCTCCCTCTCCATCTCCTCCTTCTTGTCCCTCCTCCATGCGGCTCTCCGGGGGCCTCTGGTGCAGCCTGGCGGCTTCTCAGGGCTGCACGAGATAGAGAGAGAGAGAGAGAGAAACACAAAAAACAATAACTTCCAGAATGTGTGATCCTCGATCCTCCGCCCGCCTCCCTCCCTCATTCCTTCCCTCCTTCGCTCACTTGCCCCCCTCGGGAGGAGGTGGAGGCTCGGCAGTCGAAGGGCGGGGGGGCGGCCCCTGCGCAGGGGCTGACGCCTCCGATGCTGCTGGGGCAGTGGTTCAACAACATGGCGGTGCCCAGCGCCTTCGGCCGCGAGGGGGACAGGGGGAGGAGGGGGAGGAGGACCAGGAGGAGGAGGAGGAAACGGAGGAGGAAAAGGAGGAGGAGGAGGAGGAGGAGGAGGAGGAGGAGGAGAAGGAGGAGGAGAAGGAGGAGGACGTGGAGGATAACACGGTCCAACCACTGCTGCCCCGCCCCCCCCCCCTTCTCATGATTCTCTGTTCCCAGCCGTATTGCATCAAAGATCAAGCGCTCACATTTAACCGTGCGCATGGCGTCTGACGCTTGCATGCTGCGCGCACCCTTCTCATCATCGCCTCAAAATTTCGCTCGTCCGACAGGCGTCTAACGCCAAATGTGTGTCACGTCTGACAAACGTCTGACGTCGGAGGGCTTGTCAGACGTTTCATCACCATTCACAACCGCCCCCCCTCCCAAACCTTGACGGAAGAGGAGAAGAAGGAGGAGGAGGAAGAGGAGGAGGAGGATGAGGAGGAGAGGAGAGAAGGAGCCATAGGAGGAGGAGGAGCAGGAGTAGGATGAGGATGAGGAGGAGGAGGAGGAGGAGCAGGAGGGAGGAGGAGGAGGAGGAGGAGGAGGGATGAGGAGAGCAGGAGGAGGAGGAGGAGGAGGAGGAGGAGGAAGAGGAGGAGAAGTAGGAGGAGGAGGACTGCCTATCTACTCGAGTGCTTGGGCCTGGGCTGCACGCGCTGGCGACGCGCGCCCATTCTCGCGGCGGCTCGCGCCCTGCCCTGGCTGCACCTCGTCCGTGCCCTCTCTGCACCCGCTAGATCCTCCGTTCCCCGCCCCCTCCCTGGACCCTCCTTGTGCCCCCCTGGCCGCAAGGCGCTACGGCTGCGGCTCGCGGTGCGCCCGGGCGCGCCGGATGAAGTAGTTGCATTTCCTTCGCCCGCCCCCTCCCTCTCCTCCCCCTCTCTCTGCCACAGGGCGCTCCGAGGATGGTAAAATCAAAAAGTGCCCCCCTCCCTGCCCCCGCCCCTCCCCGCCCTCGATCTCCGTCCACTGCGCCCCCCCCCCTTGCTGCGGCGGCAGGGCACGCGCGGCCGTCCACAGGGGACATGGAGTCCGACCCAGATGATGATGATGATGATGATGATGATGATGATGATGATGATGATGCTGATGATGATGATGATGATTATGATGATGATGATACTGATCATCATCATCATCATCATCATCATCATCATGATGTTGATGTTGATGATGCTGATGCTGATGCTGATGCTGATGCTGATGATGATGCTGCCGATGATGATGGTGATGCTGCTGCTGATGATGATGGTGGTGGTGGTGGTGGTGATGATGATAATGGTGGTGGTGGTGATGATGGTAATGATGGTGGGTTTGGTGATGGTGATTGCGATCATCGTGGTGACGATGGTGATGATGGTGATGATGATGATGATGGTGACAGTAATAGTGATAGTGTTAGTCTTGCTGCTGATTATGATGTTGACGGTCCTGGTCATGATACTCATGGTGATGATGAGGATGATGATGATGATGATGATGATGATGGTGTTGGTGACGGCGATAACGATTACGATGGCGATGGTGATGACGAGGATGCGGATGGGGAGCGCAATGTTTGTATTGCAGTGATGGTGATGTTGATGACGATGGTGGCAACGACGACGCTGTTGACGATGATGTTGATGATGATGGTTGTGCTCATGATTCGGATGATGCGAAGGATGCGTATGATGACGATGGCGATGGTTTGAAAGAGTATGATGTTTATGGTGATGCTGATGGCGGTGATGGTGATGATGGTGATGACGCTGATGACGACGCTGGCGATAGTGGTGGCGGCTGTGGTGATGATGAGACTGTTGATGAGGAGGATCAGGTGATGATGAGGAGGACCGGGTGATGATGACGAGGATCGGGGGATGATTTTGGTAATGATGCGGATGCTGATGAGGATAAATTTGGTATTGCTCATGTGTAAGTCAGACGATTTCGATGGAGGCCAGGAGTCGTCGCTTTAGGAGTCCAGCGCGGCCTGCGAAGTCACCTCCTACTGGCGCTTTCGCGCCGAAAGCCCGTGTGCGGAGAAGGCAGGCCGGGTGCCAACCAGGGGGAGCTGACGGAGAAGCAAATGCAGACGGTATCTTTGTGGGGACACAGCGACCACAGCCACATTTAAGACGCACCTTGCGGGAGGTCCTGGCCGTGCCAGCAATCGTCAGAACACCACAGCCAGCTTGATAGCACGCATTAGATATTGGCGTGTTTTTGATGTTTCCGAAGGCCACGGTACCGCCTGTCTCCTACTTGCTAGATGTTTCGCCTCCCGCCTACTTTGCCTCCTTCCCTACTCATGCTTTACTTTCTTCCTGTCATCCATCTCATACGTTTTCAGACGCCAGCCTGCCATCTTCTCCCATGCTCGGCAACTATTCATCAGGTAATTGACATTCTCGAACGCAACGTATGCATCTGACAGGTGTCTGACGTGTGATATTTGTCACATGGCGTCCTCCTTGTCCTTCTCCCCTTTCACTCCTTCCACAGGCGTTCGCGATCGGTCTCGGTCGGTCGCGGGGCGAGTTGGAAAGTCGCAGCCGCGACCGATCGCGACCGATTTTGACTTCCCATCAGTCGCTACCGATCGCGACCAAGCGAAATCGGTATCGGATGGCCAGGGGCCGGGATAACTTGACGTGGTTGGTTGTGCTGGTCCGATCGAAAGGGGTGTGCACTACAGTCGGGGCACTGAGGAAGGAACCCTTTTCGTTGGGGAGGGGCTCGGTGTTCCTTAGTTGTTCTGCAGTTCGCCTTTGGTTTTCCTTGGGGTTTCGATGGGAAATCGAAGTTTAACTTATGGAAAAGAGGGGCCTCGTTCCTTATTTTGGGTTCCTTAGGTCAACGCCCCGACTGTACTGGTGCGCGCGTGCATACGTCGGCGAAAAGGTCAAGTTATCGGGCGGCACTCCCCCCCTGCCGACCGGAGAACCCGGGCTGGCGCCGACTGACAAACGAGTTCCTAAGGCCTACGGGGTCCTCGCTGAGAGTCGTGTCTATTCACAGGTTCGCCTGTCCCGCCGCCCCTGCACACCTTGAGCTCCGGCGTTGCGGAAAGCATGGAACATCACGAGAGACCACGCCCGCGCAGTCCCAGACACAATTTTTCCTCAAGCCGCATCGATGCTTGAGGGTCCCAGGGCCCGAAACAGGACGACACATCGCCCGGCGTGAAACAATTGCGACGCCAGGATCCAGGTGAACAAGCAATGGTATTAAGACAGCAAATCACAGGTCCGCGCGGAGTCCCGAGATTCTATGATTATGCCAGTGTGTGTTCCCCTTTCGTTGAGGGTCGTTGACGGTCCTCTTGTTGCTTCCTCCGGGGGGGCGGCCGGGCCGGACAGGCTCCAACGGTGTGAAACGATGGCAACTCCAGTATCTCAGGACGGGTTTGTCGTTGAGCCCAGACATCCGATGCCGCGAGCTTCTCAGTGTGGGGTCCCCGGAGGTCTGGACCTTTTCCCTGGGGCGGGTTTTTGCGTCCCGAGCCGTCTTTGGATGGTCCTGGGGCTCAGCGGGGGCCCCCAGAAGCCGAAGACTGCGTACGGAACACCTCCCCGAGTTTCTCTTGACCCTGCGATCGGACGTAGCGAAAAAAATGCAGCATCGTGCAAATCACGCCCGGAACCTTAGACCCCATATTTCTGCATCATTTTTCTAGGCGGATCCATTTGTGAGGGCCCCTGCCCCCCCCCCAGAAAAAAAAAAACGACAACGCCCAGCTCGACAAAATGGAGGCGCCACGATCTCGGGGACGCTGAAGGTCTGGGAGGCTCCTCCTCCCCCTCCTCCTCCTCCTCCTCCTCCTCCTCCTCCTCCTCCTCCTCCTCCTCCTCCTCCTCCTCCTCCTCCCCCTTCTCTCCTCCTCCCCCTCCTCCTCCTCCTCCTCCTCCTCCTCCTCCTCCTCCTCCTCCAGGTACCCTGGCTGAGGTACCGTCCATTCTCCGTACCGAATGACCCCATCTTGCGGGCTCGCCGCCTGCGCACTCTTCCCGTCCCCTGTTCTCTCTGCCACCCCCCCCACTATCCCACATGGCATGGAGCTTTGTTGTACACAATGTGTGCTCGCTCGTGCAATATGGTAGGGCGGATGATGTCAGTGCAGCGTACGACACGAAGGACATACAATTCATCGTGGGCACCAGGCTCAGACGCAGATACACGGACGACACATGCACGAGTATCATGGACCGCACGCACCACATCCTCAATTGGGGTTACGGCCGGTCCCCGTTCACGACAGCGCATGCAGGAGTGCAGATTAGGTTGCGCAAAAGATCTCTTCGTGTTTCCCATATTCTAGCAGTGTATTCGCCACCTGCGGCCTTACAAGGCAGACTGGGGGCGGTCTTGTTGCGCTCGGGACGCTTCCATTTATTGTGCTTCGTAGTCTACTTTCCACCGCGGCCTTCGACTGCGCGACGCAATCTAGTATATAATAAGACGGTGGACGCCATGATCGAATGGATGCGCAAGATCAGCTGCGAGCAACCCAGTAGGTGCTCAATTATCTTCGGTGGAGATGTAAATGATCATTCAGGCATCCCTCCTCCCGATCATGTAGTTGACGCTATGAACCCGATAGGCCCGCTTAACCCTGCACAGGAACACTACTGCATGCACAAACTCCGTGGCTACATGGAAGACTTCGGCCTCTGTCTCGTCAATACGTATATAGGTGGACAGGCGACCTTCTATGGACGGCAGTCTCAAAGCAGAATAGATTATTTTGGCGCTCCCTATTCTTGGTTGTCTCATGTTCGCAAATGCCGTATTCTAGAAAAACAGGGTCGAGCACTTCAACTTGTTCCGATTCGTCAGCGATGGGACCACTACCCGCTTCTTGTACAGGTAGACTACATCCTTTCATTCCCGCATTCGCACAGGAGGAAGAAGGAGGAGAGGTGGGACATGGACAGGATGGTGGAAGGAGTGGTGAAGGGGCTCTGGCGGGGGCGGTTCTTGAAAGAGGTGGAGGACATGTGCTACAATACTTATCCCCAATGGAAAGCACTTGAGGGTAAGGCTACGCCTGATCAAGCTTGGGAGGCACTCATATCTGCGATTCGACCATTAGCTCTTGGGTACTTTGCTCAGCACGTTCACGAACATGATAGCGCTTATGCCCAGGCACGGCAAGCACAGCAAGATCTTCTGCGTGAGCGCGCAAGTCTTCGGCAATACATCGGCACACTCACTGAGGAGCAGCAGCAGGAGCTCACCAGCACGCAGCAACAGCTTTTTAGGATCACTCGGCAGGTCAGGAACCAGAGGAAGATGAAACAAGAGCTGAGGATGGAGGATCTAGCTGAGCAGCTTCGAGAAGCCCAACAGCAGCAGCAGTGGAGTTATGCACATCGGCTCACACGGCGCATAGCATGCACATCGGTGGGTCCTGGGAAAAGGTTCTACAACACACACATTTGTCGTATAGGCCCACACGTGAGATATGGCGCGAGCATCTTGCACAGCCGGGACGAGAGGGTGGCCAATCGTGTGAGATGGTCGAAGTGGCCAACTTACCACCTGATCGACATGAGGAGGGCTTGGGTTACGACATGTATGAGCCTGGCTTTAAGGACGAGGCTCTGTGTGATCTCTCTGGAGTCCGTGCCGCTCTGCTTAGTGTGAAGTATCGCAAAACGGTGCCAAGCTGGAGCCTCCCCCTCGAGATCTTTCGGATGCTGCTCCACCCCGCCCGTCGAGATCGCAAGTACCGTGATCAGCAGCAGGCTTTTAGTGCGGATATCCCTTCCATGAGTTGGTTTGACAGACGTGTGAGGGGGATCTTGTGGGACGTCAGGGGCAGCTGTAAAGTACCCCTGGATTGGTTGAGGTCGTCAGGTTGCTGTCTCCCCAAGCCGACGGACAAAACGGGCATGAAGGCATTGCGACTCGTACATCGCACCTGCCCGTTCAGTAAGGCGTTCTCCAAGCATGTTGGTCGTCGCGGTGAGATCTGTTATTCGGATAAACTGTACCCCCCGTATCTGCATGGAGGCCTTCGGCATCGTAGGAGAGAGTCGGCAATCCGCATACAACTTATATCCAGTTGGCGATTGACACAGCTGAGGAAGTCACATTGCACCATATTCTATGACCAGGCCAACGCGTTTGGCAGTATAGCGGCTACCGCCTGTGATGGCACAGACTATCTACATCTAGATCCAAGGGATATTTTTCTTGGGCACGCATGCAATCACAATAGAATCATATCATTGGAATGCGTGGATGGGGAGGGACATTTTCGGGTGGGAGAAGGAGTTCTGCAAGGCCATCAAGCAGCACCCACTAAATACACGCGCACGTTCGATAGATGTGTACTCGCCCCGTGGATTGACCTCCAGCATGCCAAAGTTGACGGTCAGCACCTCATGTGTTCAGACCCCCTCGGAGAAGACCCAGAAGCACAGGTTGACATCAGCACGACGGTATTCATGGATGATATAGCTCACAAGTGCGTGTCTCGAACAGCGGATGGAATGGTCAAGGCTGTGAATGGCGCGAGCCAGGACTTAGATGAGTGCCTGTATACAGTAGGGGGTGCACAGAATACCAGCAAGCAAAATGTCGTTCCTCGATTTGTTGGAGTTGGAGCCCACACGCAGCCGAGACGCTTCACATCTGCACAATATACGCGTGATGTAGCCGGCCAGGTTTGTCAGCATGCACCATATCTTGGCATTCACTTTCATCATAATTCAACTACATCACAACAGAGGCTCGCAATCAAGAAGCATATGTATAGGGCCTGGTACTCCATGGGCAACTTTTGGTATCGTCCTCGAATTCCTCGGCATATCTTACTGATTGTGTTCCAGGCGAGGGTCCAGGGTGCGGCTTTGAGTGGCATGGAAGCTTTCATTCCCTTGGCGAGTGACTATGACATGATTGATGGGTTGTTGCTGATGTGGGGGAGGAAGCTTCTGAAGGGGGACGCTACGCTGAAACAAGCTCGGCCTGATGGGGGCATTAAATGCACGGCGTTGCAAACACGACAGGTGTGGGGGAGGCTGGGCTTGATTCCATCTCAACTGGAATTACGAATAAGACGGTTAACTTGGCTGCAGCAAATCACGCAACATCGGCAAGAAAATCAGCAATTTGTGGCGGCAATGTTTGGGCAACTTCCAGATGAGCAGATCCCGACAGTAACTGATTGGCAGCTTCATCGTGACTCCGATGGTAAGTTCCAAGGGAACCCCTGGGCTCTGCAGGCGGCGAATGACATTAGTTCGATTGTTCACCTCGAAAAAGGCAAAGAGCTGTTAGATGAGATGGAGGGCAAGGTTTTCAAGGTGTTCACCCCGCAGTTCAGCGCGAAGTTCCTGAAACTTAATGTCGCTAAACTACGTCAGCGTTTTTGGGAGGGAGTTATTGATGCTAGCACTACACGAACCTAGGGATGTACAAGATGAGCAGCTACCTGAACCGCCACCTGCACCTGTCTGGGTATGTAATGAAATTGTTGACGCTTCGCGTATCCCCACCAGCCCATCCAGAAACGATGCTCAGGGGAGTTGAGGTGATCAGGGAAGTCGGGGAGCATGCAGAATAACAAAGGGCGGGGGAAGCTGTCACAGACCCCGAGAGGGGGAGGATGGAAGAGGAGTCGTCGTCGTCGTCGTCGTCGGAGGAGGAGGAGGAGGAGGAGGGGGGAAGAGGAGGAGGAGGAGGAGGAGGAGGAGGACGGAGAAGGAGGAAGAATCGGAGGAGGAGGAGGAGGAGGGGAAGGAGCTTCTTGGGGGTCTTTTGAGGGCCTCTTGGAGGGCTTTTTGGGCGCCTTGGGGCATCTTGGGCGCCTCTTGGGACCCTCTTGAGGCGCTCTGGGGAGCCTTCGGGGCGCTTTTGGGGCCATCTTGGAGGGAGTCGATCAAACAAGAGGGGGGGTTTAATTAGCGCCCCCCCTCGGAAGCCCCTAAAATCGCCTCTTGGACCCCTCTTGGAACGCTCTTGGAGTGCTCTTGGGCGCTCTTGGGGCCGTCTTGGGGCTCTTTTGGGGCTCTCTTGGGGCCCTCTTGGGCCATCTTGGAGCCATCTCCAGGCCTCGGATAGCCATCGGAAGCGAAAAGGCGAGAAAGCAAAATCATTGATTTTCCTTAGGTTTTGGGACGATTTTGGCCTCTTCGGGGCCTCCTTGGGGAGCTGTTTGGCCACTTGGAGTTATCTTGGGGCCGTCTTTGGGCTTCTTGGAACCATCTTAGGAGCCATCGTGAGCGATCTTGCGCTATCTTGAGCCATCTTGGAGCTCATCTTGGGTTCTCTGAGGCGCTCTTGGAGCCGTCTTGGGCCATCTTGGACGCTCTAACTACCCGCGGCCCCCCCCGTCCAGGTCCAGGGGAGGGGGTAGGGGGAGGGGTAAACCCCTCCCCAAGGGGGAAGAGGGAGGGGTGGAAGAGGATCTGCTCTAGACCACCTACGCCCAGAGGGCTGGTGGGACTACTAGTAGTGGGGCAGTATGTGGACTCACGTTTGACTCACAAACTGCGTGGTACGCGCACATGCGCTTCACCCGAGAAGGCAGCCATGGTCATCGTGCATTGGGCCAGCTACTTACAATGACTAACCAATGCCCTTGGTGCATGAGTGTGCATGCCACGCGCGCTATATCCCAGCAGCATGTTCGGCGGCTATTCCTCAATCGTGCGTGCCATTGTGATCGCAGCCCTGTGCAGCATGAGGTAGTCCAGCCCTTATCGCTAGCCTGCCCGGCCTGCGGTCTGGAACACATTTCTCTCGAGCAACTCCAGAGGCATATCAGAACACACATTGAACTGCCGAGTACAGCTCAGTTCGTCTTCACTGCTGATGTCGTTGTGGGCGCTGGCAATCGACCAGGGCAAGCTAGCGGAGGCCAAGAAGCGGCTGGCGACGGACTCTCCCAAGATCTCCTTCGGCGGTGGCTCCAACGGCGAGCGCCCCCCGCCCCAGAAGAAGGGGCGACAGGGAGGCGACGCAGGTGCTGCGATGATGGCCGCGGACACCGACGAGTCCGATGGAGAGACGGCGACGGACCTGATCAAACTCCAGCTCAACACGGCTCAGCGCAACAGAGCGCTGGAGGGCTGTCTCTTATCGACGCAGCTTCTTCCTCAGGAGAATGAGCTGAACGCGGTGGCGATCACGACGATAGAGCAGTACATGGACGCAGTCAAGGCCAAGCCAGCGGATCACGGTCAGGGTCATCCAGGCCTCGTCTTGTGCATGACGATGCTCGAGGCGCTGGTAGGCAACGACTGGCTTCAGCAGCAGCAAGACGTTCAGAAGGAGCTGAAGGCCCTCACCGAGTTCGTGAATACGATCAGGACGCTGCCGATGGTGACGGCAGCAGAGTATCTCAAATATTGGAAGGTCAAGGAGGTATGGGCGGAGAAGGAGGTGGCCATCAAGAACCGCATGGTGCGCCACACCTACTTCGTCAACGCGTGGACGACGCTGGGGGGCGGCACCTTCATGGTGCCGATCAATGGCGTCATCACGGCGCTCTTCGTCAAGATGGGCAGCCAGGCCAAAATAGGACCGCCCCCCAGGACGACGCAGGAGAGGAAGGTGCAGGGCAGTCTGGAGCGGCTCCTCCGCAGCTCCAGGCATCGCAAGTCATGAGTAGTGAGCAGAGTGAGAGGGATGTGAGCACGCCGGGTGCAGCTAGCAATGTTGTGAGTCGTATTGCTGTAGGCCAGACTGTGCTCGAGCGCGGGCGCGTGAGGTTTCGGGGAACTTGGGAGCCTCCTGAACAGCCCGTCCAGAAGCGAGGAAGACGACGCAGGGGATAGGGCCCTGGCGTTGGTTCCCTAGTGGTTGGTCGCGCAGCCAGGTCATGCGGGCGCCCTGACTGACAGGCAGTCGGGCGATGACCACGTTACTTTGTTTGCCCTTCCTCCTCTTCTTCCCCCCTCCGCCTCCGTCCTCGTCCCTCTCCTCTTCCCCTTCCCCCTGAATGTGGTGACGTTAACCCGGCCGGCCAATTCAGTTCTGCTCGCCAGTGCTTTTTTGAGGTTTCGTGCCAATTACGTGCCCGAATGCTTCGTGCAGTTCTTTAGCCTGAATGAGTTTCGGTGGCGCCTACCCTCCTTCGTCCCTCTTGTCCTCCCTCCTCTCGGCCTTCCTTCTTCTGTGCCTCCTCCTCGTATGTGCCACCTTAGCTCTGCCTTGAGTTCGTGTTTGTTGTCTGATTTCGACCCGTCCACTCCAGCCATGCGTCCTGGAGAGGGAGCCACGGGGGATGGCGATTGTTTGACATCGGCGGGGACACAGTGATCCCACGCCGCCCATCGGTCGCCGCTGATCCGTCGAGCAGGATTCAGGACCAGTTGATGCTTCACCACCACCACCACCACCTCCTCCTCCTCCTTCCCCTCCTCCCCCTCCTCCCCCTCCTCCCCCCGAAAGCAGATCTGCCTCCCCCCTCCCTCCTCCCCCGAGGGGGGGCGGGGCGGGCGGCGCCCGGGCGCGGGCAGGCGGCGCGCAACTGCGCGCGGCCTTCGACGGCGCGGGCAGGCACCTGCGCGCGCAGTTCGCCTGCGCGCTGGGCCGCGCCATGGGCGCGCCCGGGGGGCCGCTGGAGACGCCGCCGCCGCCGCCGGGGGTCGGGAGCCTCAAGAGACGGGGGTCAATGCACACGGGGGTCAGCCAGGGCACCGGATCCGGCAGGATTCTGCAGGGCCAGGGGCGCAGTGACCCGGGTTTGGGTGCAGGGCCCTGGAGGATTTTGCAGGATCCTTCGCATCGACCCGGGTTTGGGTGCAGGATTTTGCAGGGTTCGGCAAGGCTTCAGCCAAAGTCGCGACGGGGAGGTGTCTCGATGTCTTCGATGTTTCTCTGTAGGTTTTTCGGTGGTTCGACGTTTCGAGGTTTTCGTGTGCCTTTCTAGGTATTCGGCCTTTGGGGGCTCTCCCGGACCTCGGTGCCGTCGAAAAGGGACTCGCGATGAAAAGGCGGTCCCAGTGGATGGGTCGAGAGTTGTGGGGGGCGATGCCATGGCAAAGTCGCAACCTCGGGGGTTCGGATCCTCCTCCTCCAGGGGGAGGGGGGCCAGGGGGATGATAGGCGGCGTCCAGGGGCCTCTGAGGATCTCAGGGGCAGAAGGGGGAGGAGGACTTGGAGGGAGGAGGAGGCGGAGTTGGAGGAACGACGACGAAGATGACGAGGCGAGAGGGAGGCGAGCAGCGGGTGACGGGGGCATCCAGAGGTCGTGAAGGCCTCCATAAAAAACCTGGGCCGACGGGTCCTCGCGGATTGATCGGGCTCGATGGGAGCGTCTCGTGCTGCAGGGTTTGTTTTGACCCGATCGATCCGATACGTTGTCGATTTCGGCGGGCTGGATCCGATTCAATTCCGACATTACGAGGATATGATGCGGCTCGAATGGCATTGTTGTGCATTTTGGCGAGGTCGACCCGATTCGACTGCGACGCCGTGTCAATGCGGCACGACTCGATGCGCGTTTCGACTTGATCCGATATTCCTGAGTCCATCTTGATCGTGGAGTCGAATGGTCCAGTCGTGGGTTGTATGTTCCCGTCACTTGTTGACACGAGGCCAGATGCTGAAATCGTCCTCCTCGAGGCGCACACCACGGGGTCTGCTCCAGCAGGGCTGACAATCCCCTTTGGCTGATCCAGGTTTGGGGGCCATTGTAAAGCCGTTCCCCCCCCACCACCCACCTCCTTCCGCTGGCCTGGGCTTGGGAGCTACTTTGAGGCCAGCCAGGGTTCGCGCCATGGGCTTGGCTACAGCTTGGCGCTGACCCGGGCCGCACCGCGTCCCCGACCTCCTCCCCCCGAGTGGAAAGGCAGCAGAGAGGGAAGGGCCAGGGCTGGCCAGGCGCCTGGCATCGCTCCGACGTGTGTATTTTTTCTCAGCGAGGACCCTCGAGGACCATCCTGCTCCATCGAGCAAAAAAAAACACGCACGAAACCGAGAAATGCACGGGAAATGGACGTCCGAGCGACGGCAAGGGCGAGGCTCATGAGCAGGCACGTGAGCAGGAGGAGAGAGAACTAACATTGCAGCAGGCCTTCTCCCCCGTGTGAGAGTGGAGTCGGCTGCGACGCCGTTCCCGCCGCGGCCGACTCCTGCGGAGGCGGGTGTGCTTCGTGCGGATGGGTTCGCAGCGTTGCGGCCATGGCGAGGCTGCTTCTCATGATCGTGCTGTTCGCACGTCAACGCCCACCAAACCTTAGTGGGCCCCAGAAACGGCAGGGCCGTTTGTTCACCGTTTCCGAGAAAGTGTCCCTTGAAAATGGAAACGGCAAAAAACGGCGACCGGAAACGGCAACAAAAACGGCTCCAGTATTGGAACCGGAGCCGGAACCAGTAAAGAAACGGCGACGGAACTGGTGAAAAAACGGCGTCGGAACCGGCAAGAAAACGGCAACACGGAACCGGTAAAAAACGGCCCTGCCGTTTCCAGGGCCCACTAAGCACCAAACCACCCCATCCCTACTCGAAGGCCTCAATGTGCCCTCCATTTCCAGTCGGGGAGGGGTAGAGAACCTCGAAGAAGCACATATATGGAACCCGTGCCCCCCCCCCAACCTGACATTCGGGTCTTCGGGTTGGGTTGGGGTGGTTTGCTAGGTAGCCAGCACAGGCATGCGATTGGCTACAGTCGAGGCGACGACGACGACGACGACGACGACGACGACGACGACGACGACGACGACGACGACGACGACGACGACGACGACTGCGTGGCGCGACGCCCGGGGCTCGGCAGGCCTCGAGCAGCGCGGCGCGAACAGCTCCAAGCCGCTGCGCGCCCCGTGGGCCAAGGTGCCGCGCCGGGGCAAGGGGGGAGGCCCGCGGTGCGGCGTCGAGGGCTGGTGCTCCCAGCTCGGCGTCACGTTTTACCCGCTTGGGCAAGGCAACCCTCCTCCTCCTCCTCCTCCTCCTCCTCCTCCTCCTTCTCCTCCTCCTCCTCCTCCTCTTCCTCCTTGTCCTCCTACTTCTCCTCCTCCTCCTCATCCACCTTGTCCTCCTCCTCCTCCTCCTCCTCCTCCTCCTCCTCCTCCTCATCACCTGTCCTCCTCCTCCTCCTCCTCCTCCTCCTCCTCCTCCTCCTCCTCCTCCTCCTCCTCCTCCTGGGATGCACTCAGGGGGGATCGCATCGAACTCCCAAGCCGCCTGCGCATCGTTGCTGGGGGCCCGATAGCCCACCCCACCCAGGGCCGTGCGGGTTCTCTATCGGATGCCTCCTATCGCCGATCTGTCGGCGACTTACCGTCGATTCCAGGTCGTTGATTTCCCCCGCCTGGGCTGATCTCCCCCCTCATGTCGCCCCTCAGACTCTGGGGGGGCGTCTAGGGCTGGGGATCGGGGTTGTCTGGACCTCCAGCGCATGGAGGACACGACGCAGTGCGGCGAGGAGGCGGAGAGTGTTGTGGGAGATCGGCCAAGGGTGCTGCGGGAGAGGGCGTAGCGAGTACGGTCAAACGCCATGGTGGAGACGCGGTGCTCCCCGCAGGGGCAGCCTTGCATCCTTGCCTCCCCAGCCAATCCTCGGTCAGTGTCGACATCCAAGGGCGTCCAACTTGGAAGCTCCGAGGGCCTTGTATCCTCCTTGCCTTGCGTCCTTCCCTTGCGTCCGTACTGTGGACTATGATTGATAATCCTTCAACAAGGGTTGGACAAAGAATGGGTGGCCCGCGAGTGCACGACCAGGCAGCTCGAAAACGGGGCGCCCAGTCTGGACGAGTGATCGTTCGGGTAACGCCCGGCTGTTCGCTGGAGAATGGGCGCCCCGCGAAGGAGCAGCACGAAGGGGGGAACTCCAGGGGTTCGAAGCGATGTGGGGGGAAATTGCATGGTTCCGAGTATAGAGGTGGGGAGTCCGCAAAATCTGCGCGGAGAGACGCGAGGCATTCCGGAGAGAGCCTCGCCCCTCAAGGATCGAGGGAGTTGCCATCTGTTCTTCGGCGGAAGGTGGCAGCAGGTGGCGGAAGGGGGGCCGAGGCCGGCGGAAGAACCTCGAGGGCGGCTCCGCCGGCGGAAGCCAGCGGAAGGCCAGCATACCGCTGGCGGAGGCTCCTCCGATCTTATCGGTAGCGCCGCGTTTCTTGCGGTAGGTTTCTTCCAGATTGCCCTCGCAAAATTTCCTTGGGAATGGGAGTAGCGTTTAAAAAAAAAGGAAGGCCAGCACACGCCGGCGGAGGAAAACATCAAGATAAGCCTCCAAGAGGTAGCCGCATTTGCGTGTTCAAATTTTCTGACCAAATTCGGATGCAATTCTTGGGAGGTAGAATTCGGATTTGCCCTGGTCCGAACTCCAGCTTCATCCAGCTTGATTCCGCTTCATCCGGCTCGATCGGGCTCAATCCCGATTCATCCGACTTGATCCCGCTTCATCCGAGGCCCCTTTTTCGGCGTAGCAGCCCCCCAATTTGGCAGAATCCTCCTCGATCCTTCCGACGAAGACCTCCCAGTAGTTGCCTCCTGGTGTGGAGAGCATCTTCCTCCCGCCCCCGTGCCGAGAGCAGCCTGGCTTCATTCGGCAGGGGCCTGCGGGGCCCGAACCATGCCTCCCCACTCCTTCGTCCGGTTCTCCGTCAGCCCCCCGCCTCGGGGAGCGTGTCGATCCGATTCGGCACCGATTCTGCATGGCTTGATCCTTAGAGTTGATTATCCACGGCCAAGAAGAGTTTGGTCAGGGGCGCGGGGCGCGGAGGCCGAACTTTTCTATCATTGTGAAAAGTTCACCATCGAGGTTAACCTTCTTATGTTGAGATAGCAACATCAAACGAAGCGAAGACGTTGTCGAGGATGTCTCAAGCGACCCCGACCCCGTCCTCTTAACATCATCTCTTTCTCCTCCCACATGCTGGCCTCCGGTAGGCAACCTTGAGAATACTCTCGCGACCCCGAACTTTATTATCCCTGTGGTATTCATCTCCGTGATGTTCGGTTATACGCAGCGCTGCCCTGACGAAGCTGTGAGTCATGGGGCGCCTCAGCTCCGTTGCGCCGATGCGCCGTCTAGGCGCCAGGCTCGCTTGCTTGCTTCCTTCTACAGGGGGAATATTTAAAAATAGTACAAACATACTCTTGGAACGATGCTTCTGATTATTTGTATTAAAGTATGCTTGACTTTCGCCCCAAATCCGCTTGTAGGGAGGCATGCCCGACCTGATGCTTGAATGGCGCTGTTGTGCACCATGGCGCGGCCGAGCTTATTCCGACCCCGTGACGATGCGGCCCGATCCGACCCACACTTCGATTCGATCCGATGTTGTCCGTTGCGATGCCGACTGATCCTGCACCTCCGTTCCTCCCAGCTCCCTTCTATCGGGGGAGGGCTAGTTTTTAGGCAATGGCTGCTCTCCCGCCCGCATCCGCTCGGAATCGGTCCTCGGACCCCATCCTGGGATCCAGCCCGACCTGCCTTCCGAGGCGGGTCCAGCCTTGGCGACGAGAGTCGCATGGCAATGGTTCAACAGAAATCAGGAGGGGAAGAAACACACAGACACAATTAATCGTCGATCCCCAGGAAAATATGGGAAAATATGGGAAGTGGTGGGGAAGACAAACAAACTCAGAGAATATGGGAAACTATGGGGAATAGTTTTATTTGTGTGTGTATTTATTTGTGTGCTTGTGGGCCCCTTCAAGAAATGTTGAGAGCTCCGCGCGGAGAGTTCTCGGACCTGCGCGTGCCCCCCCCCCCACCAGCGGCTGGCGCCGCCCTCGGTGGGGCCTCGCGCGCCGTGCCGAGCTCCGAACGTGTACCCGTCGGTCGTTGAGAGTACAGTGCCGTTTTTAATACATGCTCCGCGTGCGGATCATGTATCAAACATGCAGGGATTTGGGGGTAAAAACAACGACGAGCTCATGCATAGATTTATCCATAGCTTACTCATGTATTAAACCGTCATCAGAGTTTACACATCCCATGTATTTAAACAAAACTGCCCTGTAGGTGTAAATCTGGCGTGTCCCTTTACAGTAGGAATATTCAAACATTGTCCAGCAACAGTCAGGGAACGATGTTTGAGTATTTGTTTGACTATGCTTGAATTGTTGTTGGAGTAGTATTTACATTCCCCCCGAGAATTCGCCTGTAAGGGGACACGCCCGTCCTGAGTGGAGCTCCGAAAGTGCACCCGTCGGTCGTTGAACGTAGGCACTCCTGGACTCCCATATCCCAGCCTACGTCGGGCGTCTTCCTACTTCCGTCATCGCGTGTTGTGTCCTTCTCCTCCCTCTCGGGGGGGCCAGCGGAAGCCCAAGCTACCTCAGCGCCTTCCTACTTCGTGTTTCCACGGACTTCATCCGACCGACGGGTGTGTGTTACCCACAGGCCGGAAGGAGCAGGCAGGAGCGTGAAGTATAGGAGGGCGTGGACCGCAGACCCGGGCTCCTGCCCGCCCCCCCAGGAGAGGACGGAAGAGCGGAGGCGCTCGGTCCTTGGAGTGGGACATGCGCCGAAGAGCAGATTGGAAGTTGGGACTCCAAGAGCACTTACTCTCAAGGACCGACGGGTACGCATGGTGATGCTCCAACCTGCTTTAGCCTTGACCACCAGGAGGAATTTCGATCGGCGGCGAGCGAGGGGGGGAAGGGAGAAGGAGGAGAGACCTTCTGAGAAGGCGGCAGGACTTCTCAGAAGCCCTAGCGCCTTCTGAGAAGTCTGTTTGGTCTTCGGGAAAGGCTCAGAAAACTTCTCGCCGGGGGACTTGCGAACCTTCTGAGAAGGCCTTCTCCTTCTCACTTCCCCCCCTCGCTCGCCGCCGATTCGAGCACCAGAGAAATGCCCAACAACTCTAGAGCTTTCACGTGCCCATCAAAAGGTGGGGGGGTCACTGCCGGTTTGACCCCCCCCGCCCCCTCCAAAATCCGGGGGGGGTCACTACCGGTTCGAACCGCCCCCCCCCCCCCCCCCAGTGGTGGGGACGGTGGTGGTGGGGACAGTGGTGAGGGGACAGCGGGACAGTGGTGGGGACGGTAGTGGTGGGGACAGTGGTGAAGGCGGTGGTGAGGACAGTGGTGGGACAGTAGCACGGTGGGGAAAGTGGTGGGGACAGTGGGGACACTGGGGACGCTGGGACAGCACAGTGGGACAGCGGCGGGGACAGTGGGACAGTAGTCGGTACAGTGGGGACAGTGGGACAGTGGTGGGGACCGTGGGGAAAGTAGGGAGAGTGGGACCGTAATGGGGCAATGGTGGGTAGAGTGGGGACATTGACACACTGGTGAGGCACTGGTGGGGACAGCGGGGACAATGGCGGGAACAGTGGGGACAGTGGGACAGTGGTGGGGACGGTGGTGGTTGGGACAGTTGTGTGGGGACAGTGGGAATGCGGGACAGTGGGGATCGTCGGGCAGTGCTTGGGGCCGTGGAGAAAGTGGGGAGAGTGGAGCCGTGGTGGGAACAGTGGTGGGGACAGTGTGGACAGTGCGACAGTGGTGGGGGCACTTGTTGGGACAGTAGGGGCGGTGGTGGAACCAGTGGAGACAGTTGTGGTGAGGACAGTGGCGCTGGGAACAGCAGTGGGGGATGTGGTGCGGACGGTGGTAGGGACCGGGAGTCGTTTGATGGCGGTGAGGGGAGGGGGGGGAAGAGTTCGAACCGGTAGTGACCCCCCCCCCGGTTTTCGAGGGGGTGGGGGGGGTCGAACCGGTAGTGACCCCCCTGCAGCCATGGTTTTCGAGGGGGAGGGGTTGGGGGGGTACACCCCCCCGGTTTGGGGGGGTTCGAACCAGGTAGTGACCCCCCCGGTCTTCTGGAGGGGGGGAACCGGTAGTGACTTTCCTTGGTTTTCCTCGGTAGTGGTTTTCGGGGGGGGTTGAACGGTTTTCTGGAGGGGAGGGGAGGGGGGGGGGGGTAGGGGAGGGGGGGGTTGCCGGGGGAAGGGGAGGGGGGGGGTCCAGCAGGGGGGTGGGATTGATTTTCGCAGGGAGGGGGGGGGGGGCCAGGCTCCTCAGGAACGGGGGGGGAAATATTCCACAGTAAAGCGGCGGTGGATCACGCTCTCTCGAAATTCAAGAAAAATGAAGCGATAGTCTGGGGACAATGTTTCGTGTTTTTCCTTGGCTATATTCGATTTTTGTTTCGACTATGATTTGTGTTTGTTTTGTTGTTTGGTTGGAACAAATCTTTCAAAATCCGCCTGGAGGAGGACATGCCCGACCTGAGGCTTGGCCACGGCCGCCACCGGAGGGGGGGAGCCATCTGCGGGGGCTTCGGCAGGCGGTGGATGCGGACGTGCGGTCGGGCCCAGGGCTCGGGCGCGGCGAAGAACCGCCAGCGCCACCATCGGGCGCGGCGAAGAGGGGGGGTGATGGCTTGGGGGGGGGGAGATCCTGGCGGGGGCCATGCTATTTCCTCAGATGTCGTGGCGCCTCTTCTTATGTAATCGCTTCGCTCATTCCGCCGGCCCTGGAGCGCTATTTGGGGCCACTTGGGGCCGTCTTGGGGGCTTCTCGGGAGCGTCTTGGGGCTCCTTGGCGGCGTGTTGGGCTCCCCTGGGGCCTCTTGGGGGGCTCTTGGGGGCGGGGAGATCCTGGCGGGCGCCATGCTATTTCCTCAGATGTCGCGGCGCCTCTTCTGATTTTACTCGAGCCTGGCCCCCCCACCCTGGGCCGCGCAAGTGCCGCCGGCCATGATTCGCGCCCCCCCCTCTTGGACACGCCCCCCTCCTGCCCGCCCCCGACATTAGTCTAGGCCTCCTGGATGGGGTCGGAGTAGATGGGGTCGGAGGCGCCCCCCCCCTCTTGGACGCCCCCCTCATGCCCGCCCCCGACATTAGTCTAGGCCTCCTAGATGGGGTCGCAGTAGATGGGGTCGGAGGCGCCGCATCACCGATGCATCGGCGATGCCGATGCATCGACGATGCGGCTCGATGTTGAGCCCGATTCTCTCCATGCCGACGTCGCCGATGTATCGCCGACGTCGCCAGTGCATTGCCGATGCATCGCCGATGTACCGGCGATGCGGCGATCTCCTCAGACCCCATCTACTCGGACCCCATACAGGAGGCCTCGAATTAGGTTCATTTTTCTGGAGGGCCCCTCGAGGAAGAGCACACCGACCTCGGCAGGAACGCTTTCGCAGTGGTTGTGGTCGACTCGGCCGTCCTTGGAGGTCTACATCGACCACAAGCACTACCAAGCTAGTTTCGGTCCTCTGGCGACTGTTGGCATGATAAAGACACCCCGCACGGTGTCTTTTTCGATGTGGTGGTGGTCGCTTGCTGACCCCGCACTGGAGGGGGGCGAAACACATCCACGTGCCCCGAGATCCGGGCGCTGCAACCTTTTCCCAGCGGGCGTTTTCACCTTGGCTTCGGGCCCCAGGGCCCTCACAGGTTGATCCAGCTCGAACCGTGGAGCAGAAGGATGGGGTCCCGGGCTCCGGTGGTGTCGGAGGTGGACAGACCTCCTACCCTGACACGTCGATTAAGACATTGGCCGTTTTCGGCTCGCGAGAGGGCGTCGCGGCCGTCATTTTTGCGGGTCCAGGTCTGTCGGTTTCGGTCCCAGGCCGTTTTCACTAAGGGGATGTCTACTACAGGGAGGTTTGTCCACCGCCGGTGGTGGTTTTCTGCGGCGTGGCCGTGCTGTGGCACCATCGGGACGGAGGGCCCCTCGCCTGCCGAGGCCCCCGCAAGCGGATCCCGCCGGCGGTGGAGGAGCCCCAGCCTGGAGGAAGGAGGGCCCAGGAGGGGGGGGGGAGGAGGAGGAGGAGGAGGAGGAGGAGGAGGAGGAGGAGGAGGAGGAGGAGGAGGAGGAGGAGGGGAGGAGGAGGAGGAGGAGGAGGAGGAGGAGGAGGAGGAGAGGAGGAGGAGGGGAGGGGAGGAGGAGGAGGAGGAGGAGGAGGAGGAGGAGGAGGAGGAGGAGGAGGAGGAGGAGGAGGAGGAGGGGGGGAGGGGAGGGGGAGGGGGAGGGGGAGGGGGAGGGGGAGGGGGAGGGGGAGGGGGAGGGGGGGGGAGGCGGAGGGAGGAGGAGGAGGAGGAGGAGGAGGAGGAGAGGAGGAGGAGGAGGCGGAGGAGGAGGAGGAGGAGGAGGAGGAGGAGGAGGAGGAGGCGGAGGAGGCGGAGGAGGAGGAGGAGGGAGGGAGGAGGAGGAGGAGGAGGAGGCGGAGGCGGAGGCGGAGGCGGAGGGCGGGAGGCGGAGGAGGAGGAGGAGGAGGAGGAGGTGGAGGAGGAGGAGGAGGAGGCGGAGGCGGAGGCGGGGCGGAGGAGGGAGGAGGAGGAGGAGGAGGAGGAGGCGGAGGAGGAGGAGGAGGGGAGGAGGAGGAGGAGGAGGAGGAGGGGAGGAGGAGGGGGGGGGCGCCCGCCGCCGAGCGAGGTCATCTCCCAGTTCCCGGAGCTCGCGCAGCTGCGCGCGCTTTTCCTGCACGTGCGCCGGCGGATGTGGGAGGCCAGCGCTTCGGCCTCTCTCTCTCTCGGGCCGAACGAATCGGGGGGGGGACAAGGGAAGGGGGGGATAGGGGCGGGGGGGTGACGAACGAAAGGGGGGGGACGAAAGGGGGGGATAGGGAAGGGGGGGAAGTGGGGGATAGGGCAGGGGGGTCTCTCTCTCTCTCTCTCTCTCGGGCCGAAGGCCGAACGAAAGGGGGGGGATAGGGGAAGGGGGGGGACGACATCTGCTGCAGGCAGCTGGCTTCGGCGCCCCGCCGCTCTGGCCCATTCCTCGATGCGTGGGCGCCTCCCGGCGCCAGGGTTGCGCCTGGGAATTGCTATTCCGTCCTTTCGCCCGGCCCGACTCTCGAAGAAGAAATAGCGCAGTAAACATAAATTTCCGACGGTCCGCGCGGATTTCTTGGATCCGCGCTGGACGCCCCTGGCGGCGCCGCCAGCGACGCCCCTGGCGCGCTCCGCGCGCCAGGGAGGAGCGGCAGATCCAAGAAATCCATGCGGAGCGCCAACGGTGTATGTTTCTGCCGTTCTCTCTCCGTCTGCCCTCCGCTCCTCCTCCCGCCCTGCGCCCGGGGCGGGCGGACCACGGGCAACGCCCAGCGCCGCAGATCCAAGAAATCCGCGCGGAGCGCCAACGGTGTATGTTTACGCCGTTCTCTCTCCGTCTGCCCTCCGCTCCTCCTCCCGCCCTGCGCCCGGGGCGGGCAGACCACGGGCAACGCTTGGGGGGGGGCAGGGGCGCCTCGGCCCCCAACGTCGCCCACGCCGCGCCGACGCGGGCCGAGCGGCCCCGCTCCCGCGCCCAGGGGCCCCGCGGCTTCGCTGTCGGGCAGGCCTCTCGCCGGCCCGTCGGCGGCGCGTCGCCGACTCCAGGCCGAGGCCTCCCTCGCAAGCCGGGCCCCCCCCTAAAGCGACGCGAAGATCGGGACACAATCGGATCGGGATAACTCGAAATCTCTGAGAATCGGCGGGTTTGGAGGATGTAGTGGGCGCCGCGGACGCTCCAGGGCGTTCCGGAACGCTCTGAGAGCGCTCCGGAACGCTCTGGAGCGATTTATCCCGATCCTAGCCCTGTTTTACCCCCCTCTCGGTTGGGTGCAGCTGCGGGGGAGGCGCAGGGGCAGCGGCAGGGGGGACGCCTTCGCGGGCTCGAGGTGGGGGGTCCTCGCGTGCTCCCCTGGATGGGCTGGGTCTCCGCTGGCTCTCGTGGATTCACGTGTGCCCGATCCTCTGTTCTTTCCGGGGCAGCGATATGGGCGGGTAGGCTCCGGGGCAGTGTTGGTTCTTTCTATCTCTATTGGCATCGCTCGGACGTGTGCATTTTTCTTCGGCGAGAGCCATCGAGGACCATCCTGGACCATCGAGCATCAAAAACACGCACGAAACCGAAAAGTGCACGGAAAGTGGACGTCCGAGCGACGGCAAGCTCTGCGGTCTCCGGTTTTGGTTTCCGCTGGTTCTCGGCAGTTTTCCAGCCGCGGGGCGCTCTCCAGCAGCTGCGCTGCGCCGAGGGCGTTCCAGGGGCGCCTGGATCGTACCGAAGGGCCCCCGAGGGCCAGGGCATGGCTCCAAACGCAGACAAGGAGGATCACTGGGGGGGGGAAGGGCGCATGGGTGGGGCGCATCGACCCCGATCGCCCATGCATCGCCGGTAGGGGCCCGATAGCCCAGCCCGCCCAGGACCGCTCGGTGTGGGCGGCGCTCACGAGAGGGGGGGGGCGTTCGGCGCCATGGGGGGGCTCCTCTCGAGCCCGCCCGGCGCCTGAGGAGCTTTCTCAGAAGCCTCTGGGTTGGTGAGATTCTGATTTTGCCCTGGTCCGAAATCCAGCTTGATCCCGCTTAATCCGGCTTTGTACCGCTTAATCCGACTCAGTACCGCCTGATCCCGCTCAATCCGAGGCCCATTCCGGCGCAACAGCCCCCCAATGGGGCTCAATCCTCCTTCATCCTTCCGGCGAAGACCTCCCAGTAGCTGCCTCCTAGCCTCTGGGGGCCTTCCACAAGGCGGCCTGCAGCATGCGTGTGGCGTGGTCGCCGCGGCGGCGGCCCCGGCGCGGGCGGTCGAGGGTTGATCGCCGCCAGCGGCCTGGAGTCGGCCCATGTCGAACGGGTCCCGCTTGTCAGGAATCCTCGGGGGCGGCGAAGAGGGGGGTGATGACTAGGTGGGCGGGGGAGATCATGGCAGGGGCCATGATAGTTCCTCAGATTTCAGGGTGCCTCTGCTTGTTTCATTGCGTTCCCTGGCCCACAACTGGGCCGCGCACGTGCCGCTGGCCAGGCCATGATTTGCGCCCCTCCCCCCCCCCTCCCCCTTGGACGCCCACCTCTTGGCCGACCCCGAAATCCACGATCGTTCGAGGCTGAACGATCCACGCGGTGTCAGGAATATCAGCGTGCAAGGCATCATGACACGAGCCCGCGGCGGAGGCTGGCTGGCGCGCGGGCAGCTCGCCCCGCGCGGCCCCCCGAGAGGGCCGAGCTGTGGCCCCCGAAAGCCGGCGGGCAGCGGCAGGGGGGGGGAGGAGGCGTCGGCCCCCCCGGCGCGCACGCGGCGCCACGGGCGGGGCACGGGCCCTCCGCCCTGGCACGGGGACGGTGGCGGCTCGGCGGTCCCTCCCTGTCCTCCCCTCCCCTCGCGCCCCCCCCCTCCTCCTCCTCCTCCTCCTCCTCCTCCGCCTCCTCCTCCGCCTCCTCCTCCTCCTCCTCCTCCTCCTCCTCCTCCTCCTCCTCCTCCTCCCCCTCCTCCTCCTCCTCCTCCTCCTCGATGCTCCTCGATGCTTCTCGATGGCCCTCGGCGACCGAACGCCACCCCCACGGCTGACCCGACGCCCGGGCCTGGCGCTTCGCAGGTGGCAGCCGCCGCTGGCCGTCGCGCTGATAAGACTATACGGGCGAATCACGTGCCACTGGCATGCCGACAGAGGCAATGCCACGGGCTATATTGCCCAGCACGCCCACCCCTTTTTTTCGCCCTCCGCCACGGAAGGCGCGGCTTCGCGATCGGGGTTGCTGCTGATCCGTCGACGATGCACCGCCGATGCTCCAGGTCGAGGTGACCCCCCCTGAGCCAGTCTGAAGTCGGGCGTGTCCCTCTACCAGGGAATCTACAGGCATAGTCAAACAACGTGCCAGAGGATTTGTTTCATGATGTTTCGATCATGTTTGCATCAGTTTGACTATATTTGTTCGTTCGCCCAACATCCGCCTGTAGAAGGACATGCCCGACCTAAAGCCAGTCCCCCCTGCCCCTCCCCCCTCAGCGACGGGTCCAGGACCCCCGGACTTCCACAGCACCAGTCTCGGAAGGAGAGGAAGCGGCACCAACACCACCAGGGGGCCCACCTCCAGCGAGGAGGTTCACAATGCCTCTTCGAGCTGGAGGCTGGGGATGTCTCGAGCGAGAGGGGAGACCACACCACCAGGGAGACCTCTTTCGCCTCCTCGCATCTCCTCGCCCTGGTGTTAAGTCGGGCGTGTCCCTTTATAGGAGGAATAGTCAATCAAAGTTAGCAAGTAGTATCGGGGACGATTGTTTCACAATTTGTAACAAGTATGTTAGAACATATTGTTATTAGTTTTCGTCCAGAATCCGCCTGTAGGGGGACATGCCCGACCTAACCCTGGTGGTGTTCGTGTCGCACTTCCTTGTTCCTACAGTCCCAGGGCTCGCGGGGGGCCCGAACACGGCGAAACAAACTCCTTGGGCCCCGAGGCAGGCTGGGAATGATTTGGCCGCCCGTGACGCGGGCCGCTCTGTGCAGCCACTGCAGCGCTGCAGCGCGAGCCAACGCCTTGCGGCCAAGAGTCGCGGCGCCATACAGTCAGCCCGCATAGTAAGGATGGGCAACCTCCCCAAGGGCATCCGCTGGCCGCGCCCCGCTTGCAAAGTGTCGGCATGGCCTTTGCAAGGCCCTTGCATCATCCGTGCCGCGCACCCTTACGATACCGGTCGACTGTAAGCTCTACTTTTGATGCCCGTCGGCCGGATCTGCGGAGCCATCAGAGCAACCCACAGCCACAAACGATCAGAGCAATCAGAGCAAGCACTCAAGCAAATTCAGATAAGAACAGCGATCAGGGCAACCAGCGAAACCAGCGATCAGGTCAGTGCGATCAGGTCAGGTTGATAAGGCGAAGGGGCGCTCGCTGTCGCGGTCGCAGCGCTCTCGCTTCGGACGGGCGCTCCCTTGCCCCCCTTGCGTCCTCATCTGCCCCTCCTCTGCCACATCATCCTCCTCTTCTGCTCGTCCCCCCCTTCCTTGGGGAGGATGCGGAATGGAGGGAGGAGGAGAGATTCGGCTTCCCTATTCTCCTCGCTCATCACTCCTCCTCCTCCTCCGCCCCATCTAGCCCCGCTCCCTCCTCCGCCTTATCCCCCCTCCCTCATCCCTCCCTCTTCTCCCCCTTTCCCCCCCGTCCCCATACCTCCCCACCTGGCTCGCGCGTGGACGGTTTCCTATTGGGGTCCGAGCAGATGGGGTCGGAGGATCGCCCCGCATCGAGGAGGGATGCCTCGGCGAAGCGGCTCAATGTTGAACCCGATGTCATCCAAGCTAGCGACGCTGATGCATCGCCGACTCGGGAGCCTTGAGACGGGGGTCAATGCAAACGGGGGTCAGCCAGGGCACCAGATCCTGCAGGATCCTGCGAAGACCCCCTTTGGCTGACCCGGGTTAGCGAGCCGCTCGTGACCGCGAGGCGGCCGCGCATATTGGCTGATCCGGGTTTGCGAAGATCTGGGCTGCAGTTTTTTTTTCCTGCATTGCAGCTTTTGGTTCCCCGCTGACCCGGGTCTGGATGGACCCGGGTCAGAAGATCCCCGACCGACGTCGCCGATGCATCGAGGATGTCTTGACGATGCGGCGGGATCTTCCGACCCCATCTACTCCAGCCCCATGTGGCGGGCCTCTTCCTGGGGGTCCTGCAGAGGGGAGCCCTCGGGGCCTCGAGAGCCGGTCTTCTGAAACCAGAAAGGGGAGAGAACTTGGCATCGCTCGGACGTGTGCGTTTTTTCCTCGGCGAGGACCATCGAGGAGCATCCTTGATCATTTGGCGAAAAAACCACGCACGAAACCGAAAAAGGCACAGGAAATGGACGTCCGAGCGATGGCCAGGTTGTGTCTGCTCCCATGACGGACTGGGAGAGGGGGGGGGGGGGAAGCCCTCCGGGGCCTCGCGGGGCCCCGGGGGGGGTCTCGAGGGGGGCCTCGGGGGGGCCGGGCCGAGGCCACGCAGGCAGGGACCCGGTCGCGCAGGCTAATGACGGGCCCCTTTCCCATTCGGAGTCGCCGCGCTCCGCGGCCGGGTCAGGAGGCACGGGCGCCGCGCCAGATCCACGGATCCGTAATCCATGTTTCGGCCAAGGGCGGACTCGCATTGTTAGAGGCACCTCGTCCTTAGGACCCAATCCCTCAGGACCCCATCTTTGAACCACCGAATGTTAGGGCGTGCCCAATATCGGGTATAGCCAGGACCCCGGGTAAGGGGACCCGGTTAGTGGTAGGGCCCTGGGGCCTTTCAATTGGCCAGATTCACTAAACCAGGCTTGCCGTAATTGGTGTTTTTCGGGTGACGGCAGTTCCGTTTAGTGGAAATGGGACGGGTGGGCGCCCCTGGTACAAATCACTAAACCAGGATCCACTAAACCCAGTTCTGCCAACGCCCGGGGGTGGTGTTCATCGACAGCATGCCGACGATCACGGTCCAGACAGGCGACGCGTTCGAGTCCAAGAGCCGCCTGTTGTGGAACTACTAGTAAATATGCTCCTCTCCGCCTCATCATATACTTGCCTCTCCTGCTGCCTGCCTTGTCATACCTTGACATTCGTATTACTGTATACCGCAGCTACTTTTGCTGCTCGAGTGAGAAAAGGAGCGCGCCGCTGACAATAGCCTCCTGGTCGAGGGAGCACGCGCAGGAGCGCCGGGCCCGACCGGACCAGTCCTCGCGCAGGCCACGGCCGCGAGAGCGACACCGCCGGCAGCCAGCACCCACGCTGGCGGGGCCCTTTTGGAGGCGCGTGCCCGGCCGAGGGGGCCCTCGGCGGCCGGGTGCGACCCCTCCCCAGGTCGATCCGATGGGTTCAAGCAGTGGCGAAGCGTCCTGGCTCGACTATAGTCGTACCAAACAATGTTCTAAGAACCTTTTGTGGTGTCCACGGAATGTTCTTAGAACATTTCTGGCGGAGATTGTCTTGTTTTAACACATGGGGTTTATGTTCTAGGAACATTGTTTTTGTTATTCGAACATTGTGGGGTTCTAAGAACATTTCGTGGTAGGACTATAGGAATGCCGGGACGGTCGGTCCCTTCTCAATGGGTGCGATTCGAAATCGACTTCGGCCGGCCCGATTCGATTCGCTGCCGATGTTCAGACGATCCGATGCGGCCCGCTGCTTGCGTGGCGTTGTTGTGCATCCTGGCGCCGCCGGTTCGATTCCTGTGCCGATGCCGCCCGAGTCGATGCACGCCGCGATGCGATCCGACTTCCCCATTCGGTGTCGAGTGTTGGAAGCGGCCAGGGGGTCCGAACTGGTTGGGGCCCTAGGAAATCTGCCCAGAGGAGGGGATGGGGGGAAATCCCTTCAAAATCGGTCCCTGGACCCCTCCAGGGGTCTATCTGCTGTAACGTTTCACCACGGATCCGTTGTTGACGGTCCAGGGCCTGAAAACAGCCTTCGCAAGCCCAGAAAAGTAGAACTTTTTCTCGAAGCCAGAACGTCGCACCTCGCCCCCTTCGTTCTGCTCGCTAGAACCAGTGCTGGGCCACCTCAGCACTCAAGTCAGATCCGCGCGGATGTCTCGGATCGGCGCTGGACCCCTCCTTGGCGCACGGAGCCCACCAGGAGCGGCGCCGGAGGCGCCGCCAGGAGGCCTCAGCGCCGATCCGAGGAATGCGCGCGGAGCTCCGAGTTGGTATGTTTATGTGCCGCTGTTTCTCCTCCCCGTTCCAGCTTGTTTGCCTGCCTGCTGCCTCCCTCTTTGCTGCCTCTCCTCCCCCATCGAAACCCGCATCTGGCAGGCCGTGCGGACAGGTAAGCCTAAGCCCCTCGTTGAGCCTGGTACGTCATTATTGGTGCCGCCGACCCGGCAAGGAGGGGGGAGCGGCGACGGGCACAGGGAAAGGAGAGCGCAAGGAAAAAGGGCGACAGCGACGACGATTCACGAATGGACGGCGACGACGACACGAACGGAGAAGCCCCTCACGCACGCCGACAGGTCGGCGAATTTGGAGACATCTGGACGAAATCTGAACCACATTTGATCGAAAGGGTGAGGAGGGGTGGTCCAAATCTGGCCGAAGTCTGGACGAAACCTCGCTTCCGAACGGAATCTCGGGAGGGAATCGGAACGGCATCTGGCCGAAATTTTTGGCCGACATTTAATCTCCAAGATTTAGCCCCCTGTTTTGTTCCCCAGTGTTGCTCCTGCCTCCCTCGCCGGTGTCTCTGGCGGGGCTCACGGCCCCCCCCCCTCTCCCCTCCGGCCGCCGCGCGCGCCGCGGCCGCACCCTTCTGCGGCGCGGCGGCTGCGACCGCGGCCGCGGCGCGCGCGTCCGCCCGCCGTGGAGGACGCGCGCGACACGCGGGAGCGCTCCCGGAGCCCGGAGGCGGAGCGGAAGAGGCAGAAGGGGGAGAAGCAGGCGCCCGCAGCGCCTCTCGCTCCTCTCGGTGCTGCTCTTCCCTCCTCCTCCTCCTCCTCCTCCTCCTCCTCCTCATCCCCCTCCTCCTCCCGCCTCCCCTCCTCCCCTCCTCCTCCCCTCCTCCTCCTCCTCCTCCTCGCTCCTCCTCCTCCTCCTCCTCCTCCTCCTCCTCCTCCTCCTGAGGCACTGAGGCACTGATGGTCTGAGAGTCTGCTGGTCCTGGGCGGGTGGGCAGAGGAAAGCCTGCCAGGAAGAAGTCTCCTCGTGCAGGGCCCTCCCCCGCGCCCCCACCCCCTGGAGCTCTGGCGGTCTGGCTTCTATAGATCGGGGGTGGGCAGACCTCCTACCCGTGACACGTCGATTAGTGAATTGTCCGTTTTCGGTTCTCGAGAGGGCGCCGCGGCCGTCATTTTCCAGGCTTGCGCCCGCCAGGTTTGGGCCCGAGGTCGTTTTCACGAAACCGTGGTTTGCTAAAGGGAGGTCCGTCCATCCCCGAATAGAGCCGTCGCAGCAGCAGGGTCGTCTCCGAGCCTTGCCCGGGCCGTGGCGTCTTGCCGCTGTATAGGCAGCCGCAAGGAAGCCCCTCCCGGGCCGTGGCCCCTCGCCGCCAGAGGCAGCCGGGGGAGGGGCGGGCGGCCCGGAGGTGTTCGCACTGGATGTGGCCTCCACTGCCTCCTCCTCCCCCTCCTCCTCCTCCGCCTCTTCCTCCTCTTCCTCCTTCTCCTCCTCCTCCTCCCCCTCCTCCTCCACTGCCTCCTCCTCCCCCTCCTCCTCCTCCTCCGCCTCTTCTTCCTCCTCCTCCTCCTCCTCCTCCTCCTCCTCCTCCTGGCTGCGCGCGTGTACCGCCGCCACAAGCCGAGATGTGACAGGATCTAGACACCAGCTCACGTTCTGCAGGAGTGCCAGCTCGAATCGAAAGCCACTGCACAAAGAGATCCTTGAGATTGTCGTCTGCTTGAATCGTCGAGGATGCCCTCCCTTCCAGGAGCGCTCACTCTCTGTAAGAGTGCCAGCTCGAGTCGAAAGCCACTGCACAAAGAGATCCTTGAGATTGTTGTTTGCTCGAATCGTCGAGGAGCGCCCCCTGTTCTAAAGCGGGGGAGGCAGAGGGGGGAGAAGCAGGCGGCCCAAGGATTTTTGCCGCGGGAGCGCCTGAGTCTCTCACAGGGTCGGAGTCCACCAGCAATGTGGCCCCACTATTTCTTTCGAGTGCGGTCTGGTGCGCACAGATCGGGGGTGGACAGACCTCCTACACTGACACGTCGATTAGTGAATTGGCCGTGTTCGGTTCTCGAGAGGGCGCCGCGGCCGTCATTTTTGCGGGTCCAGGTCCGTCGGTTTCGGTCCCAGGCCGTTTTCACTAAGGGGAGGTTTACTAAAGGGAGGTTTGTTTATCGCCGAACACAGTCGGACGGAGCTAGGGCAAGGCTTAATCCGTTCCAGAGCGTTCCGCAGCGCTCTCAGAGCCTTCCAGAACGCTCTGAGGAGGCCGCGGCGCCCGAGGCATCCTCCAGAGCCGCTCGACCTCAGAGATTCTGACTTTATCCTGCCCCGATTGTATTTATCATCGTCGTGGCCTCGTCTCACAGGTTCGCATGCAGATCCCCGGAGGTCAAATTCTAATTTAGCCCTGGCTCGAAATCCGTTTCAATCCCGATTAATCCCGCTCAATCCAGCTTAATCTCGCTGAATCCCGCTTCATCTGGCTGACTCCCGCTTAATCCGAGGCCCACTCCGGCGTAACAGCCCCCCAGCGGGGTTCCATCCTCCTTAATCCTTCCGACGAAGACTTCCCAGTAGTTGCCTCCTAACGCAGAGTGGAGCTCTCGAGGTGCTCGAGACATCCTGCAGAGCCGCTCGATCTCAGAGATTCTGGATTTATCCTGCCCCGATTGTATCACAGTCGGGGCCCTGAGGAAGGAACCCTTTTCGTTGGGGAGGGGCTCGGTGTTCCTTAAGTGTTTCACAGCTTGCCTCAGGTTTTCCTTGTGTTTTCGATCGCAAATCGAAGGTTAAATTATGGAATCAAGGGGCCTCCTTCCTTATTTAGGGTTCCTTTGGTCAGGGCCCCGACTGTAATCCTCGGCCTGGCCTCGTCTCACCGACCGGAGCTCTCGAGGTGTGCTCGCTCCCTGGGAGGAGCACGCACGGCGGGCCTCGTGGCGCCGCCGTGCCGTCGCTCACTCCCCGCCGCCGCCTCCTCGTCGCCCCTCCCGGGGGGTGGCCGGCGGACCTGGCTGCTCTCCGCCCTCCGGGGGGTCCCACGGCCGCGTTGCGTTCGCACCATGCCCTGCAGGTAATCAGGAGGGGAAAGAACACACAGACACCATGAATCGTCGATCCCCAGGAGAATATAGGAAAATATGGGAAGTGGGGGGGAAGGCAGAAACCCAGAAAGCATGGGAAAATAGGGGGAATCTTCTTATTTGTTTGTATTTATTTGTGTGTCCTGGGGCCCCTTCAGTTAACAGTTGAATCGTGCGCGTCCCTCTACTATTCAAAAACTGACAAATAATAGTTAGGGGACGATCTATTTGAAAGTCGTTTTTAATGTTTTGCATGCGTTTTTTACTTATTGCTATTTTTCGCCCAAGATCCGCCTGTAGGGGGACATGCCCGACCTAAAGCTACTCCAACGGCACATCGACAGAGTGCTGCACCACTTTTGCTGCGCACTGGCACCTACAC
>CAUYUJ010020549.1:285000-355000 GCA_963575745.1 Prorocentrum cordatum | reverse complement strand
CGATTTCTTCTCTGGGTGCGTTCACAAGACGGCTTCGCGTGGCTGGGTGACTACCGTGAGGGTGGATTTGCTGCTCTCTAAGGGGGCGGGGGACGGGGGACGGAAGAGGGGGCGCGCTGCTGCCTCCCCGACGCGGCCAGCAGCACCCGGAAGCCGTGCGCTTCTACGTGAAGAACGCGGGCGACCTCTCCGAGGACGCCCCCGGTGCGCAGCGCGCGCCCCCCGCGGCACCCGGCCGCAGACGCCGCTGGTCAGGGTGCACGTCAGCAAAGTGCCCGTCGGGGGGGTGCTGTTGGTGGGCCTGTTTTCCACCACCAACACCATCAGTTGGAGGGGGAGGGGGTCCTCCACCTCCTCCTCCTCCTCCTCCTCCTCCTCCTCCTCCTCCTCCTCTTCGTCCCCCTCCTCGTCCTCCTCCTTCCCCCCTCCAACTTGTGGTGGTGGTGGTGGAAAACAGGCCCATCAGCTGTGGGGCGGGGTGACTCGAGTCGTGGGACCCATGCAGGACTGATTTCGATCCCTCGGGTTCGATTCGATTCGACTTCCACGGGTTCCGATTCCGATCCGATCCGACTTCGGATTCCGATTCGAGATCCGATTCGAGCTCCGATGCTAGCCTGCCGATTTCGGCCGATTCGACTGCTCTCGGCTGGGCTGTCGATTTCTACCGATCCGATTTATTCCGATCGCCGATCCGACTCATCGATTCGATCCTGGGCTCTCCTGCCCAGACCTCCGACGTAGTGAGCAAGATCACGACGGAGGGTTTTCGTCGTTCTGGGTATCTGGGGGCCTTCGCCAGGACCACCAGGCAACGCTCGGGTATGAAGCACCGGTCTCTGAGAAGGGATCCGGAGCTCCAGGGGCCCCCCTGTCGAAGTGTGAGAAAGTCATGGCATCGGACGTCTTGGGACGTCTTTGCGTTTCGCTTCTGGACTCCCTTCGGGTCCGGGAGCCCTCAAGCGCGTCCACCACCCCGCTCTTCAGCTCGGGCGTTGCCAGACGTGGTCTTGGCCCAAGCTGCTTTTCAGCTTTTCGCGGCACTGCGGGCCCGGGGACGCTCCCCGCCTCGCAGGGGGGTGTTCTGGAGGCCATCTGTCGGAGGTGGACAGACCTCCTGCCCTGACGCGTCGATCAAGGAATTGGCCGTTTTCGGTTCGCGAGAGGGCGTCGCAGCCGTCATTTTTGCGGGGCCAGGTCCGTCGGTTTCGGGCCTCGGCCGTTTTCACTAAGGAGAGGTTTACCCACCGCCAAATTCGAAGTTTGGGGATGCTTCTGTTGTCAACTTCGGGGCCCCCGTCTGGCCCCGAAGCCCCCGAAAACATCCGTCAGCCCGCCCCTCGGCGACCCAGCATGGTCTTACCGATCCCCGTCCCCCCTGCCTTCTGAGAAGTGTTTGAAGCCTTCCTCGAAGGCAGAAGAAGCTTCTCGGAAGGCGCGAAGGCTTCTGAGAAGTCCCGCCGCTTTCTGAGAAGGCCTTCCCCTTCTCACTTCCCCCTCCTCCTTCCCCCTCCCCCCCTCCTCCTCCTCCTCCTCCTCCTCCTCCTCTCCTCCTCCTCCCCTCCTCGTCCTCCTCCTCCTCCTCCTCTCCCTCCTCCTCCTCCTCCTCCTCCTCCTCTCCTCCTCCTCCTCCTCCTCCTCCTCCTCTTCCTCCTCCTCCTCCTCCTCCTCCTCCTCCTCCTCCTCCTCCTCCTCCCTCCGCTCGCTCGCCGCCGACGTCCCCATCGGGCCACGGTAGCTCAGCTCCACCGTGCCGCTCCCCAGGCTATGGGTGCCTGTTGCAGCAGGGTTGGCCCCCTTTGCATCGCTCAGACGTGTGCCTTGTTCCTTCGGCGAGGACCATCGAGGAGCATCCTTGATAACTTGGCGAAACAACCACGCACGAAACCGAACAAAAAAGCACGGGGAGTGGACGTCCGAGCGATGGCCAGGGGCTCATTTTTTCTTTCCGGCGAGGACCATCGTGAAGCATCTTTGATGCTTTGGCGAAACGGCCACGCACGAAACCGACCAAAAAAGCACGGGGAGTGGAAGTCCGAGCGATGGCCGGGGGCTGGCCCCCGGGAGCGCCGGGGAGGCGTCGGGCCGCTCGGGCCAGAAGGGGCGTCGTCGTCGTCGCCGCCACCGCCGCCGTCGGCGTCGTCGTCGTCGTCGTCGTTGTCTGTCGTCGTCGTCAGGGGGTCGTCGTCGTGGTCGTAAGGGGGTCGTCGTCGTCGTCGTCGTCGTCGTCGTCGTCGTCGTCGTCGTCGTCGTCGTCGTCGTCGTCGTCAGGAGGTCTGAGGTGGCCCAGCACTGACTCGGGCCAGCAGGAAGGGCGGGCAGGTCCGAGTGTCTGGTCTCGGAGCATTTGTCTGCCTTCTCCTGCCTCCGGGGGGCCGCTTTCGGCCCCAAAACGGACCCGGGGTGGAAATTCGCAGGAGATGGGCCCCGGGAGGGGTCCAAGGAGGGATTTTGAGCGGATTGGGCTTCATCCCCCCTTGCTCACCAACTTCCTGGGGCCACAACCGGTTCAGAGAACCCCAGGCCGCCTCCAGGCAGCACTTGGGCTTTTATCGCGCCACGGTGTGCCAGGGAGGTCAGGGTGGCAGGGCTCATTTCGACTCCTCAGATTCGATTCGATTCGATTCGATTCGATTCGATATCGACGACTTCCGATTCCGATTCGATTCGATTTCGGGTTCCGATTTGGGATCCGATCTCTCAATGGAGGCCTACTAGCTTGCCGACGTCTGCCGGCTCGACTTGTTTCGGCTCGGCGGTCGCTTTCAGCCGAGCCGATTCGTGTCGATCGCCGGTTTGACTCGCCGATTCGGTGCTGGGCTCTCCTGGGCTTGGCATCGCTCGGACGCGTGCATTTTTCCTTCGGCGAGGACCATCGAGGCGCATCCTTGATCATTTGGCGAAAGAACCGCGCACGAAACCGAAAAAAAATACAGGGAATGGACGTCCGAGCGATGGCGAGGCCGGTCTGACTTGCCGATTCGATGCTGGGCTCTGCCGGGGTGGCGGAGCAGAACCGACGAGCGAGCATTGCGCGCGTCGGCCGAGCCGGGGGGCGCCGTGGCAGTCGGGGCGAGCGGCACGACGAGCAGGGCGCGGCGGGTGCGCAGCGCGCCCGCAGACGGGCTCGAGGCAGCGAGGCGTGGTCGGCGGCAGGCGTGGCGTCGCCTTCCTGATATACTCAGGTGGCGAGGAGGAGGAGGAGGAGGAGGAGGAGGAGGAGGCAGGGGGAGGAGGGGGAGGAGGGGGAGGAGGAGGAGCAGGAGGAGGAGGAGGGGGAGGAGGAGGAGGAGGAGGAGAAGGAGGAGGAGGAGGAGGAGGAGGAGGAGGAGGAGGAGGAGGTCCCCCTCGTCGCCGCGGTGGGCCGCAGCTCGGGGAGCTGAGGCGTTTGGACCCCCGGAGGGGTCCGGGGACCGCATCTGAGCTGCCGCTGTCTCGATTCGCCCTGCTTCAAGATACAGAGGAGACCCATGCCAAGCAACACCCTGCTTGCCTCCAGGGCGCTCTGGGTTTCTTGGGTTTCGATGGCCTTGCTATGGAAAGCGTGACGTTCCCACACCAAAAATCCATGGACGTCCTGGGGTCTCAGGGTTGGGTTTCTCGTGGAAAATGCCTTGTGGTCGAGCACCTACTTATAGTACGGACTGATTCTGATGCCTGCAGTGCCACCAGGGCCAGCGCAATGACTTGCTTGAGGGGCCCGTGGTGTGTATTTGTGTACGCCGCCTCGCGCCAGAATGTTGGTTCCGCTTCTCCTGCCCGGCTAGTGCTGGTTGAGAGGGGCGGAGGGACGCAGGGGAACCAGGGAGAGGTTCGGGCGGGCGGTAATGTAGGGCGACAGAATCTATCCACTGCTCCCCCGCCAGGTCCATCCTGAACCCAGCAGCGGTGCATACGCCACGCCCTCCTGGCCTGGCCAGGAGGGCGTACACACAGCTCCTGGGTTCAGGATGGGCCTGGCCAGGGAGCAGTGGATATGTGTAGACTTCGTCGCCCTATACTTGGTGGGTGACCCATATGGGGGGTGGAGGGAAAGGCCTTCCAAAGGATCCTTGAGGGCTCCTTCTGGAGCCTGCCGGTGCCCAACAGGGGCCCTGAAGGGCCCCGTTGGGGTCCCTTTCTTCACCCCCCATTTGGGTCACCCCCCATTACCGCCCGCCCGAGAGGGGGTGGTAATGGGGGAGGGGATGTAGGGGGCGAGGGATGGGGATGTGTGGGGAGGTGGGGCGAGGGGCGGGGGGCAAGCCAGGTGCTAGGTGCGCAAGCGCCATGTCTGACGTCCTACCCCTCCGTCCCATTTTTCTTACCACTGCGTCGATCTTCCTTCTGTCCGTACAGTCAGATGTCGAACAGGACAATGGTCTCGAGAGAATACGCGGCTCATGGTATAGCACGGCATGGTATAGCATCGCGTCGAGAACGCGACTCATGTCGACAGCAAGGTCAGAGGGAAACCACAAACGGACGATTTGGAAAGAGGAATGGGAAGTTCTGGGCCAAGAAGGGGTTTGGCAGTGTCTGAGGCGGTTGGTAGAGACGCTCATTCGGCGAAGGACATGCTCAGAATGCACTTCGCCCTCTTCGGCAACGTCAGTGAGATGAATGTGCTCATGGACAAGAAGAAAAAGAAGCCGTGGCCTCAGTAAGAAGACCCGCGTTGGGGTGCCCAGCATCCATCCCTGGGGCCGCGAGTGAGCAGCCAGTCTAGGCACACATGATTCAGTTGGATTCTCGCACGCTTGGACGCGCGTGTGTGCTATGGCCTGGTCGTAGACTTGGGGCGTTCTCGTCGCCGGAGGGCGAGGGGACTGGGTGTGGATCCCGATTCCATTGGTTGACCGATGGCCTGCGTGTTCGTTCCCCGTGGCCTCATGTGTGGCAATATTTGGGGCTGAATTGGCCGTACTGGGAGGTCGGAAGGCTGAAACGGCGGTAGCGCCAACCTCTTTCGCACACCCAACTCGTGTGACGATTTGAAGGCTATCTTGATGTTTTCCAACGCCGTGGAAAGGTGCCGACATTATTCACGAGCAGGAGGAGCACGCAAGCTTGGACCTAAGTCGTCGTTCAGAGGCGCATGGAGCACATGTGAACACAGCACGCATTACGTTCCTGCTTTCCAGTGCGGCCCAGCCGGTGATGGGCTTCATTCGGAGGCATGTTCCAGTGACTGTGCGTCCCGATGGTTCGAGTACATGCCAGGTGGGCTGTGTGTGTGTGCCCTCGGCTGTGCCAGTTTGTCTGCTCGGCGCTTCGCACATCCCCGCCGGCCCACCCAGAAGCGATGCCCAGGCGAGTTGCTTGGATCAGGGAAGTGTTGGAGCCAGCGGGGGCACGAAGAGGGGGACAGCCGTCAAACCGAAGTTCGGGATCAGCCTGACCGCCTGGCCAGACCTGTTTGACCAAGAAGTCGAGCATCTATGCCGTCCCGGATCGTTCGGGATGTGAGCTGCTTGGCTGCGTGCGTCGGCCATCTCGGAGCCCTCTTGTGGTCATTTCGGATGCATGCGAGACTCTCTTGGCTCTTGGCGCCCTTTTGGGGCTACCTTGTGACCCTCTTGGAGGTATTGGGGTCCCTCGTGGGGCCAGGATGGGTCCAAACTAGATTTAGGGATCGCCCTCCCGTCAGAGCGCTATCATATGTAAACCGCTCGCGTTGGGGCTTTCTCAGGGCGCTCTTGCGGCCACCTTGGAGCCGCATTGGGCCCCGTCTGGGGCTTTCTTGGGCGATCGCGGAGCCATCTGGCGGCCTCAAAAGCCGGTCGAAAACGAACATGGGAGAATTCCAACACGACTGTGTTGTATTCCTGTGGGCGGAATCTGGCCTCTCACAGGCATCCCTGGGAGGCTCCATGGCCACTTAGAGCCGTCTTAGGGTTGTATCGGGACATCGCGGATGCATGTTGGAGGATATCGTGGGCCATTTTGTACCAGATTGCGCGATATTGCAGGCCACATTGCGCTATTTGAAGACAGTCGGGAGCCAAAATTGCTCAGCAGCCTCCTAAGGATGCACTCCACATGCTACAATCTAAGGGCTTTACATGCTTTTATCATTAGGCGATGGGGGGGGGTTCTTAATGTCATCCCGCCCCCCCGCTGGAGCCAGAACCGTCACCTTTTGGGGCTCTCTTGGGGTACTCTTGGGCGCTCTTGGGGTTGTCTTGGATGGAAGGTCGGGAGGGCAACACCCATTGATGTTCTTTAGGCATTGGGAGTTGTTGGCCTCTCAGGGACGTCCTTGGGAGGCTCCGTGGCCACTTGGAGCCGTTTGAGGGCGGCCCTGGGGCTGATTGGAGGCATGGTGGATGCTATCTTGGGCTATCTTGTGCCACCTTGGAGGACATCTGGGGTCACCTTGAGGCAAGAAAAGGACCCTCTGACGTCTCCCCGGGGAGGGATCCAGACCCAGGAGAGGGGTATGGAAGGGAACGAGACAGCTCTCCCAGACGCGAACGGTGCGGCTCACTCCCACCCGCCCTCCCAGCACATAAAGTACTGCCCGAGCTCTGGATGGACAGCCACAGGGAACCAATGCAGGCCCCCGGTGCGCGAAGCCGGGGCGAGGCGCCACGTGTGCCAGGCGCGCCACGGGCACCATGCGCGCCCCTGGGGCCCAAGCGTGCCAGGCACGCCTCGCGCGCCAGGTGTGCCACGCGCTCCACGTGCGCCAAGTATGCTTCGTGTAGGGGGCCACTTGCGAACCCTACCCCTACCCCCCACGATTTCTGAGGGGGTGGGTGAGGTTCACTTCGCTCGGGAGCTCCCGAGCGAAGTGAACCCCACCCTCCCCTCAGAAATCGTGGGGGGTAGGGGTAGGGTTCGCAAGTGGCCCCCTATCGTGCTCAGCCGCGCCAGGTCCGCCACGTTCGGGGCAGTCGCAGAGTGTGCCAGGTGCGCCCGCGCACATCGGGAAGCATGTCGGCCATCACCATCCTTGCCGAAAACTAGTGCCAAGTCGCGGCGGAGTAGTCATCATGACGCTTGGTGGGCCTGCACCCAGCGGACAATGTGCCAGCACCCCCGCCGTTCCTGTCAACAGCCAATGCAAAGTGATCGCGGGGCGCCCGCGCATGATCCAGATTTTGAAGCGAACTTCATTGTGTATGGTGGTTTCAACAGGGACGGTGGCCTTGCGCGCAGCAGGCCATACGCTGGCACCCCCGCCGCCCCTCTCAACGAGCAACACAACGTGCTCGCGGGCTCCAGACATGACCCAATACTCTGCCGCAGCATGCACTCCGCATGGCTTTTGGGGGCTTTTTGACCGGGGTGGTGGGTGGGTGATGGCATTGCCCCTGTTGTGTGGCCGGTCGGGTGGGGGGCGGGTCGTACATCATGACGCAGCAGCGATCAGGCTCCCAGCGAAAGCGCCGCAGGATGTTTCTCTCGCGCCCACCCGCCCTCCCACTGCATGAGTAGCACCCGAGTCTCAGCACAGACAGGGGCCGCTATCGACAGCCATCGGGAGCGATTGCAGACGCCATCCAGCCCCGCCAGCCATATCTCCGCACCTCGCCGATCCGCGCCCGCCTCCTTCGTGCCCACCACGAGGCGAGGGCCCCAGAGAGCTGGAGACACTGTTTGGAGGTTGAGGTGGCCCAGCACTGGTTCCAGCCAGCAGAAATGTCCCTCCTCTCCTCCTCCTCCTCCTCCTCCTCCTCCTCCTCCTCCTCCTCCTCCTCCTCCTCCTCCTCCTCCTCCGCTCCTCCTCCTCCTCCTCCTCCTCCTCCTCCTCCTCCTCCCCCCACTCCTCCCCTCCTCCTCCCCCCCTCCTCCTCCTCGTCCTCCTCCCCCCCTCCTCCCCTCCTCCTCGTCCTCCTCCCCCTCCTCCTCCTCACCCTCCTCCTCTTCCACACACCCAACTCCTAAAACATCAAACTCTGCTTCTGCATCGACTGGCCCCTAGTCGCCACGGCTGGACGCGGCTAAAACTTGCTTCGGCTCCAGGACGGGTCCTGATGCCAATCTTGAGCGGATTTGCCATTGTGCCCCACCCCCCTTTCTTGACAGACTTTCTTGGAGCCCATCCGGCGGGCGCACATCCCCTGGCCGCTTCAAACCAGAGAGTCGTGCGGGAGAATGCGAGAGCAGCCAGGTCGCGGGGCATGGCCTACGTGACGATAGCGCCCACGGGGTACTACCAGGGCAAGAGGAACACCAGGAAGACGCTCCTGGACGCCAGGGGGGGGGATCCTCAGGAGCATGAGAACGACGTACACGTCCGTGAGTCCACGCCGACTTCGAGAGGTGCGCCCTGCGCGAGCGTTCGTATCACGAGCCTGGTCTCGCGGGCTGGGGGACCGCGTTCGTGCACGAGGGTTGGGCGCGTACGCCTTTCTGTGGAGTCTCCTTAACCTCCCTGCCGCTCGAAGAACAGACAGACGGCAGGAACGGAAGTTCCTGGAGATCCGCGCGGATTTCTCGCATCGGCGCCGGGCCCGCGGGGGGGGGCCCTTCTGGACGCTCGAAGAACAGACGCACTGCGGGACAGTAATCTCTCTGAGCGCTCCGCGCGGCTGTCTCGAATCAGCCGGCGGGGGGAAGGGGCTCGTTTCGATTCGACTCGATTTCGGATTGGCCTATTCGATTTCGGATTTCACTTTCGGAACCGATTTCGGATTTCGATTTCGGAACCCATTTAGATTCGACTCGATTTCGGATTTCGGTTTCGGAACCAGTTTCTCAATGGACGCCTATTGGCCTGCTATTCGATTTCGGATTTCGCTTTCGGAACCGATTTCGGATTTCGATTTCGGAACCCATTTAGATTCGACTCGATTTCGGATTTCGGTTTCGGAACCAGTTTCTCAATGGACGCCTATTGGCCTGCCGACGTCCGCCGGCTCGGCCCTCCCGACTCGGCTGCCGATGGCCGCCGATCCGACTCCTTTCGATCGCCGATCCGACTCGATCTGGGCTCTCTGGGGGGGGGGGGGGGGGGGGGCACGTGCGAACCCTGCCCTACCCCCACGATTTCTGAGGGGGAGGGCGATTTCAAGTGAACCCCACCCTCCCCCTCAGAAATCGTGGGGGCAGGGGCAGGGTTCGCACGTGGCCCCCCTACCTCTGGGGGGGGGGGGGGCCCTCCCCGACGCTCGAAGAACACAGACGCACAGCGGCGAGAATCCTCACTCCGCGCGCGGCTTCTTCGCGCACTGGGCGGTGCTGGGCCCGCCCGCCCCCCCACGGCGCGCTCTCCGCGCGCGCGCCACAAGGAGGGGGCCTGTCCTGCGCCTCCCAGAAGGGGGGGGGACCTCATAGAGCAGACGCACTGCGGAGAGAATCATCGCTCCGAGCACTCCGCGCGCGGCTTTTTCGCGCACTGGGCGGTGCTGGGCCCGCCGCCCCCACGGCGCGCGCTCCGCGCGCGCGCCACACGGAGGGGAGGAGGAGGGGGAGGGGGAGGGGGAGGGGGAGGAGGAGGAGGAGGAGGAGGTAGGAGGAGGAGGAAGGAGGAGGAGGAGGAGGAGGAGGAGGAGGAGGAGGAGGAGGGAGGAGGAGGGAGGGGGGCTCGTCCTGCGCCGGTCCCCGTGGCTCCCCGCGCGGGCCTCCGAGAGATTGTTGCGCTTCTGATCAGGCAGGGGCGAAGCGCCTTGGCTCGCCTGCAGCGGGCCGGGCGAAAGGGGGGGGATTGGGAAGGTCGCCCATCCTTATCATGCGGGTTGGCTGTAAGGAGCGCTGAAAATCAAGAGCGAGGCTCCTTCCTGGCACCAGGAGTGCCTGGGTGCACGAGGAGGGCCAGGGGAACCATCGCGGAGTGCCTTCAGGAGACAGCGAGCCCCTCTCGTTCCCAAGCGGCTCCTTAATCCAGCGTCGTGACTGCAGAGTCTCTATTCCCTGGCGCGGAGATCCCGAGCGGGATCCGGGCGAAATTTGCTGCATGCAGTTGGTTTCGGCCCCGCCGCCAGGCCCAGTCCTCGATGCATAGCCGCCTCTGGCGCCGGGAGGCGCCAGGAAAATCAGCTGCGCTAGCTGATTCTCAAACCCCCCCTTTGCTATCCCCTCCTTTCGCCCGACCCGACTACAGCCCCACCCAACAATGTTCTAAGAACCTTTTGTGGTTTCCACGAAGTGTTCTTAGAACAGTTCTGGCGGAGTCTGTCTTGTCTGAACACATCGGGCTTCTGTTCTAAGAATATTGTGTTTGTTCTTAGAACATTTTTGGGTTCAAAGAACATGTCGTGGTAGGACTATAGGAATGCCGGGACGGTCCGTCCCTGCTAAATTCTGGCGTTTCTTGTTCCTCTCAGTTTCCAGGCCTCTTATCCGCAGGCGATGTGTGTGCACCGTACCGCGGTGGCTCCTCTCGTGGCGTCGTCGATTGCGAAGGCCTTACGGCCGATGCCGCCGACCCTGGAGACAGCGTTCTGTCATTGGGGAGACATAACAACGCAACAGGAAGAATGCTCAGTGTGGGAGAAGCGCATTGCCGACGAGGGGGAGGGTGGGAGGCCCAAGAAAACACACGGGAGCCTCTTGGGGCCTCTTTGGGCTTCCTGGGGGGCCTCTTGGGAGCTTCTCGGGGCTGAGGGCTCGAAATGTCCGTTCGGGTCCCCCGTCTGGGCACTCTCTTGGAACCGTTTTGGGGGCCTTTTGTGCATCTGGGAGGCGTCTTGGGCCGTCTTGGGGCACTTTTGGTCCGTTTGGGGACCCTCTTGGAGACCTCTTGGGCCGTGTCGGGGCGATCTTGGGTGCCTCTTGGGCCGTCTTGGCGCGTGGGGAAGCGGAAGAGGTGAGAACGCCAAAATCCTTGAAAAACGCATTGGAAATCCATGATTTGTGCCTCTTGGGGCTCTCGTGGGAACGGTCCTGGAGGCCTCTGGGGGCGTCTCGCAGGCCTCTTGGGCCGTCTGGAGGCCGTCAAGGCGTCTTGGACAGATCATTCGGCGATTCGGGGCCCTCTTGGATCATATTTGGGGCCTCTTGGGGCACTCTTGGCCAGTCTTGGGGCCTTTTTGGGCTCCGGGATTCCCCGGGAGGGCGGCGTATAAACCCGGGACCCCCCCGGGAGTTACCCCGGGACAACCCCCCCCCCCTTCCCCGGGAAGGGATCAAAGGCAAGGGGCTTCCCTTCGACTCAAGTGCGACGCTCTTCAACCTCGCCTTGGACTGGCGCGACTCAGAAGGAGGCCTTGGGAGAGGGGTAGAAGCAACGACGCTGCGGGGAAAGAAGAAGGAACATCGACGACGACGAAGAGGGAGCAGACGGAGAAGCCTCTTCCACACGCCGACAGGGTCGGCGGATTTGTCGACCCAGGAATGGTATGATGCATGGTTTTGCGACCTCCAGAGACGAACAAACTATGCACCGTACCGCGATGGAGCGTGGCCTGAGCGGAGTCCAGGCATAGTACGGTGCATGGGCGGCATTCTCGTATCCTATATGGGCTCAGAGTAGATGGGATCAGAGGGTCGCGCCGCATCGCCTATGCATCGCCGATTTGCTTCGCGTCGACGTCGCCGATGCATCGCCGACGTCGACGATACATCGCCGGTGCATCGCCGGTGCATCGCCGGTGCATCGCCGATGTATCACCGATGTGGCGCGATGCTCCGACCCCATCTATTCTGACCTCATCTGGGAGTCTTCTACATAGACGCCTCGCCCATTCGCGGGCAATGAACCCTCTCCGTCCTCAACGGCACGGCGCGCACGGCAGCCGAAATGTCAATTAGAGCCAGTAGACGCGACATTCGGGGGCGTCCAAGAGGGGGTGATTTCGATGGGCGGATATCATCGCCGTTGCCACGATGTCTCCCCAGACCTGATGGCCCTCTCTTTTCTTTCAATCTGTCCCCTGCCCGCCCCCCCCCCCAGGCCGCACACATGCTTCAGGCCATGATTTCCGCGCCCCCTCTTGGACGCCCCCCTCTTGGACGTCCCCGAGACCTCTTGGACGCTGCGGGAGGCGGATGGGGGGAAGAGCGTACGAATGGACGCTGCCGGTGCTGATTGCGATTGTGATGATGATGATGATGATGATGATGATGATGATGATGATGATGATGATGATGATGATGATGATGATGATGATCATGATGATGATCATGATGATGGTGGTTGTGATGATGATGATGTTGATGTTGGTTTTGTTGTTATTGTTGGTGTTGACGGTGTTCATGATGACGATTATGATGCTGATGATGATTGTTGATGATGATGTCCGTGCTGCTGGTGAGTTGGTGATGATAAAGATGTTGTTGCTGATGATGCTGATGATGGTGACTCGGAGGACGATGCGGATGACGACTGCAATGATCAATAATGGCGTTGGTGTTGCTGTTTATGGTGATGGTGGTGCTGATACCAACGATGATACCGATGAACGTGATGCTGATCTGGTGAGTGATGCTGACGATGCTGATGATGAAGATGATGATCATGATCATGATCATGATGATGATGATGATGATGATGATGACTCTGTTTAAGCTGATGCTGATGCTGATGCTGATGATGTTGGTGTTGATGCTGCTGCTGATGATGGTGGTGGTGAAGCTGATGATGCTGATGATGATGACGAAGATGATGATGATGATGATGATGATGATGATGATGATGATGATGATGATAATGATGATGATTATGATGATAATGATGATGATGATGACGACGATGACGATGATGATGATGATGATGATGATGTCGATGATGATGATGATGACGATTATCATGATGATGATGAACCCGCTGATGATTATGACGACGACGAGGCTGATGATGATGGTGATGGTTTGGGTGATGGTGCTGGTGCTGGTGCCGGTGCTGATTGTGATGGTGGAAATGATGATGAATGTGATGGGGATGACGGTGGTGGTGGTGATGCTGTTGATGCTGATGTTGTTGGTGCTGTTGATGTTGATCATGGTGATGATTGCTGATGGTGATGTCATGACGAAGATAGGTAATCATAGTGATGATGAGGACAACGATGATCATGGTGAATGATGCTGACGATGATGATGATGACGATGATGACGATGATCATGATGATGATGAAGATGACGACGATGATGATGATTATGATACTGATTATGATTATGATTATGACTACGACGATGCTGCTTCCGATGACGGTCACGATCATGATGACGATGACAATGGTGATGATGATGGTGGTGATGGTGATGATTATGGTGATGGTGGTTGTAATGGCGATGGCGATGGTGATGGTGGTGATGATGCTGGTGATGGTGATTGTGATGGTGATGGTGCTAATGATGAAGATGCTGATGCTGATTATGATGATGCTTCTGATGATACTTCTGATCATGATGATGATAATCATGATGATGACGATGATGACGATGACGATGACGATGATGATGATGATGATGATGATGATGATGATGATGATGATGATGATGATGATGATGATGATGATGATAATGATAATGATGATGATGATTATGATGATGATGATGATGGTGGTGGTGGTGGTGATAAAGATGCTAATGATGATGATGGTCATCATTCTCATGCTGATTCGCATTCTGATCAGGATCCTTGTAATCATGGGGGACCATATTGAAGTAAACATGATGCTGAGCGTGATAAGCATGATGAGCACGATGACGATGACGAGGATGGCGGCATGCGGAGCAGGGGCAAGGAGAGGAGCACGAGAGGGGCAGCGGGAGGCAGGAGTGGACGCGGGGCGCTGTCTCTTCAAAACGCGTACCCAATAAAAAGCAGGATAGTTGGCAAAACGCGACGTCGGAGTCGGGGGGGTCCCCCCCCCCGGGAGACTGGCGGCAGGACTGGATGCTGGGCCCCGACGCTGGCCACACCGTCGCGGGGTACGAGCTGGAGGCGCCCCCGCCGCCCCGCCGGCCCGCCCCCCGCCTGCTTCGATGCGATGCGATTCGCCGGCGGGGGCCGCGATGCCGACTCGACTCCTTGGCATCGCTCGGACGTGTGCATTTTTCCCTCGGCGGGGGCCATCGAGGAACAGCCTTGATCATTTCGCGAAACAGCCAGGCACGAAACCGAATAAAAACAGGGAATGGACGTCCGAGCGATGGCCAGACTCGGCCCGGGGCCAGCCAGAGCCAGGCGCGGCGGTCCGATGCGTTCCCGATCCCACTCGATGTGGCGATGCGGCCCGGCTCGGGCCTGCCTGCTCACGGGGGCTGCTGCGACTCCTCCTCACGCCCGCCGAGGGGCCCGGGGGGGCCAGGCCTCCCAGGTGGGGTCCGAGGCTGAGGAGACAGCGTCCGCGGATCGTGCCGCATCGCCGAGGCACCGCCGGAGCGGCGCGATGCGGAGCCCGGTTTGCTCCACGCCGACGTCGCCGATGCGTCGGCGACGCATCGGCGATGCATAGGCGATCCTCCGACCCCACCCAGTCGGACCCCTTCCAGGAGGCCTCTGGAGGGGGGGGGGGGGAGAGCAGGAGGGCCCCCCGGGCGGAGGGCGGAGAGCGGCGAGCTGGAGGCGTGCCCCGGCCCCGCCCCCTATACCTGCGGAGGCGCGGCTCCAGCCCGACGGTGCTCCAAGGCGCGAGCCCCGGAGTCCGAGCGAGGAGGCACGGCGCGCAACGGCGAGTCGCTCAGGGTCCTCTGCAGGAGGGGGGTCCCAAAAGTGGTGCAGCAAGAGTCTGGGGGCGAGGTTTCGTGCTCTCTTGGCCATCTTGGATTTGTGGGCCACGTGCAATTTCTCGTCCAAGATCCGCCTGTAGGAGGACATGCCCGACCTAAACATTAAGATACGTTGTTGGAGCTCCGCGCGGATATTCTTGGATGGGCGCTGGACCCCCTCGGCGGCACCTCTGGCGCCGCCCCTGGCGCTCTCCGTGCGCCAGGGAGGGGCTCCAGCGCCGATCCAAGAGTATCCGCGCGGAGCTCCAGCAGTTTATCTTCATGTCGTGCTCTCATGTTCGAATGACGGGCTCGCGCCTCCGAAGAGTCATGCTTCTGTTTATGGCTGTGTAGTTTTTCTTTCTCTTGGTGGGGCGGTCCGCCCTCAAAACCCTTGTCGTAGCACCCAGCCAGTCGACTTCGCGATGCGGCCCAGCTCAGGCCGGCCTGCTCCGGGGGCTGCTGCGACTCTCCTTACTTCTCGGGGGGTGCTGAAGGTGCCCCTGGCCCAAGGTGCCCCCAGCTTTTCGCTCGATTTTGGAGCCCCTGGGGCCCTCTGGGTCTGGAGGCCGCGGGAGCTTCCCTGGGCCAGGGGCATCTCTGGCAGCACCCGACCTTTCGTCGAGGGGCCCGAGGGGGGAGAGGAGGAGGACCCCGAGCTGCACCCCGCTGCCGTGCCTCCCCCCCCCGCCCCCGGTCAGCGCCGCGGGATGCATTTCTGGCCACCCCCCCCCAGGGGGCGCCGTGGGGGCGCTGCCGTCGCCGCGCCCCTTTCTCCCCCCCCCTTCGGGCGGCGGGCGCGGCTCGGAGGGCCCCGGTCAGGGGATGTCCGAGGCAGAGCTGGGGGTGGTGCTTCGACGAGGAGGAGGAGGAGGAGGAGGAGGAGGAGGAGGAGAGGAGGAGAGGAAGGAGGAGGGGGAGGAGGAGGAGAGGAGGAGGAGGGAGGAAGAAGGGGGGGGGAGGAGGAGGAGGGGGAGAGGAGGAGGGAGGAGAGGAGGAGGAGGAGGAGGAGGAGGAGGAGGGAGGAGGAGGAGGAGGAGGAGAGAGAGGGAGGAGGAGGAGGAGGAGGAGGAGGGAGGAGGAGGAGGAGGGGGAGGAGGGGAGGAGAGAGGAGGAGGAGGAGGAGGAGAGGAGGAGGGGGAGGGGGGGGTGGAGGAGGAGGGGGGGAGCAGAGCAGAGCAGATCCTCATGGAGTCCCTGTCAAGCAACCGACTATGAGCCCGTATTATCCCGGCAAAGCAACCTAACAGCGATGTGTAGGAGCATATCTGGAAACATTCCCCTTAAGATTCAGATGAGAATCCTGTTGTAGAATTCTGCTGTTCTCGCAGTCGTAGTCGCATTCGCGATGGCAGTCGCAGTGGCAACGGCAGTCGCAGTCACAGCCTCAGCCTCAGCCTGCCTCAGCCTCAGCCTCAGCCTGCCTCAGCCTCAGCCTGCCTCAGCCTCAGCCTCAGCCTGCTTCAGCCTCACATCAGTCTGCCTTCAGCCTCGGCCTCAGCCTCAGCCTGCCTCAGCCTCACCCTGCATCAGCCTCAGCCTCAGCCTCAGCCTGCCTCAGCATCAGCCTGCCTCAGCCTCAGCCTCAGCCTCAGCCTGCCTCAGCCTCAGCCTGCCTCAGCTCTGCCTCAGTCTGCCTTCAGCCTCGGCCTCAGCCTCAGCCTGCCTCAGCCTCAGCCTGCATCAGCCTCAGCCTCAGCCTCAGCCTGCCTCAGCATCAGCCTGCTTCAGCCTCAGCCTCAGCCTGCCTCAGCCTCAGCCTCAGTCTGCTTCAGCCTCAGCCTCAGTCTGCCTTCAGCCTCGGCCTCAGCCTCAGCCTGCCTCAGCCTCAGCCATCAGCCTCAGCCTCAGCCTCAGCCTGCCTCAGCATCAGCCTGCCTCAGCCTCAGCCTCAGCCTGCCTCAGCCTCAGCCTCAGCCTGCTTCAGCCTCAGCCTCAGTCTGCCTTCAGCCTCGCCTCAGCCTCAGCCTGCCTATCCTCAGCCTGCCTCAGCATCAGCCTGCTCAGCCTGCCTCAGCCTCACCTCAGCCTCAGCCTCAGCCTGCCTCAGCATCAGCCTTCACCTGCCTCAGTCTCAGCCTCAGCCTCATCCTGCCTCAGCCTCAGCCTGCTTCAGCCTCAGCCTCAGTCTGCCTTCAGCCTCGGCCTCAGCCTCAGCCTGCCTCAGCCTCAGCCTGCATCAGCCTCAGCCTCAGCCTCAGCCTGCCTCAGCATCAGCCTGCCTCAGCCTCAGCCTCAGCCTGCCTCAGCCTCAGCCTCAGCCTGCTTCAGCCTCAGCCTCAGTCTGCCTTCAGCCTCGGCCTCAGCCTCAGCCTGCCTCAGCCTCAGCCTGCATCAGCCTCAGCCTCAGCCTCAGCCTGCCTCAGCATCAGCCTGCCTCAGCCTCAGCCTCAGCCTGCCTCAGCCTCAGCCTCAGCCTGCTTCAGCCTCAGCCTCAGTCTGCCTTCAGCCTCGGCCTCAGCCTCAGCCTGCCTCAGCCTCAGCCTGCATCAGCCTCAGCCTCAGCCTCAGCCTGCCTCAGCATCAGCCTGCCTCAGCCTCAGCCTCAGCCTGCCTCAGCCTCAGCCTCAGTCTGCTTCAGCCTCAGCCTCAGTCTGCCTTCAGCCTCGGCCTCAGCCTCAGCCTGCCTCAGCCTCAGCCTGCCTCAGCCTCAGCATCAGCCTGCCTCAGCATTCAAAGTGTGGCCCGGGAATGAAGTTCTGGGAACTCGAAGAATACGAAGTGGCCTACAGCTGGCTCCGGGCATTCAAAATCATGCCCAGGAATGGAGTTCTGGGAACTCGAAGACCACGAAGTGGCTTACAGTTGGCTCCGGGCATTCAAAATATGGCCCGGGAATTGAGTTCTGGGACCTGGAAGAGCACGAAGTGGCCTACAGTTGGCTCCGGGCATTCAAAATGTGGCCCGGGAATGGAGTTCTGGGACCTCGAAGACCACGAAGTGGCCTACAGTTGGCTCCGGGCATTCAGAATGTGGCCCGGGAATGGAGTTCTGGGAAGTCGAAGAGCACGAAGTGGCCTACAGCTCCGGGCATTCAAAATGTGGCCCGGGAATGGAGTTCTGGGAGGTCGAAGAGCACGAAGTGTGTGACTGTTTGCTTAAAACGAGCCCGGTTCTCGCCTGTCCGGCTCCCGCCCAGACCCCCCTGGGGAGTCATCAGATGCTTTCTTTTGACCCCATTAGAAACCTATCAGTCTTCGCTGTTAGGTAAAAAACTTGACTGTACTCTGAGAGGGTTCCTTCGAAACCAGACGACTACCGATGCGAGCCCCTCTCAGGCCCACAGCACAGACTGCACTGGCCGATGGGCGCCCCTATAGGCACACCGCCCTCAAAGGGGGCCCATACATCAGGCGCGGCGACCGCGTCCTTTCCCCCGCCCACCAGAGCTCGCCCCCCGCCCCCCCATCCCTTGGGTGCGGCCGCCTCTGCCACGATTCGAAGGCATATTATTTCCAGGCATCTCAGGAGCGGATGTCGCTGCGAAACCTTCTGTGAGACTAGCTGGGGGCCTATTTACTGCCCGAGCTATTTGTTCATGTGTTAAACTTCCTGCTGCTACCAATGCTGCTAACCTTTCACTACTTGCCAACATCGGGAGTGTGCTAGCTCAAATCTCACGACTGGCACTGTCATTCACACTGCTATTGCTGGCACAGGCTGGCGGGGAGGCGCCTCCTCGAACTCATCACCCAGGGGTTGGGATGAACTCACGACGTCGCGTCCTTCCGATCCAGGAACTTCAATGTCTCTTTCTCTAGCTGCCCCCTCGGCGCCGCCTCTGAGACGAAGGAGCCCCCCTCCACCACCACAAGCGTCTCGATCCTCAGGCCGATCACTGAACCCAGCGAGTGGTGGAGGTCCGTTTTGAACAGGAATGTAGCTCTCAGGCCCTCCACTTTGCGATGCACCCGCACACGAAAGTACTGGACACCGCGGGAAATATCTAGCAACCTTGAGATTCTCCGCCCTCTCGCATCGTGCTGGATTCCCTTCCTCCGCCACTGCCTTGGTTGCTCCCCACTCCCACACTGCCATATTTTGAATGCGAAGTGCGGCGCGTGACTTGTAGTTCGCCATCTCTGCAGCGTCGGTGCGTTTCTTCCTCCTAAGGAATTGGGATCTTTGTACCAAGCAGGTTTCTGCAGAGCCTCTGCTCCCATGGTGAAAGCCGTGTACGTCAGTGGTAACAGTACGAGAGGTCGAGACGAAAGGCACAAGCAGGACGGGCAGATGGCTTCGGAGATGGCGACAGAGAGATAACGTGTCCACTCCCACGAAGTCACAGCATAGGCATTCATAAGACGATGGGGTAATCAGTGGGCACAACGTGCGGGGTCCACACGTAAAACAGTTGCCTTTTTCTGTAGAGAGCGTAATACAAGTCGAGCTGCAGTAATTTGCGTTGCATCTGTCTGTAAGCAGTGTATACACACGCTGCTTGGCGTAAGTACATGAGCTAGGTTGCGTAAAGTATGACAATGTCGTAGATGTTCGAGTGACTTGTTTCGGGTACTGAATGCACTCCTGACAAGGCTCCCCATTGAGATCCATTGGGCACACAAAGGGTAAATCCACTTCTGTATGTTCTTCGGGACCCTCACGAGATACCTCTGGGGGAGCATAGCCTGGAGGGGGATACTTACCGATAATACTTGACTACGAAGGTCGTTCATATCCACTCTCCGAAAGTCCTCTGAGGCCTCCAAGTCGTTAAGTAGACGCAGGTCGTTTGCAACATCTCGCACTCCCTCGTAGGGAAGAAGCCTGGCGACGCGATCAAGATCTGAAGCAACTTGTTTTGCCCATGGCGAAGAATAGAAATTAGACCGGCCGCCTGTTCCAGCAGAGGTCGCATACATTCCATTGGAGAAGAACCAAACAGTGCACATAAAATCTGAGTGTGCTCCTCAGGATGCGCACCCCGCGATTGATACACTTAACTCGGCGATTCAAAAGCTCCAGCGAGGAGGGAACCAACTTCCAATGAGTGAGCACTTGTTTGTTGGATAGTGTGTTTACCTGCAGCCCGTCGCAAGAGGTAGCTTTACCTAACATAGCTATACGCCCAAGACGTGCCAGACAGCCATCAAGCATAGTAGTGTCCGTCTCCGTGACCACGAAACTCTCGAGTCCACTCAAGAGATCATTCTGAACGAACCCGATGAAGAGACTACGTTTCCACTTTTTCGGGATCCCCAGACCCCACGCCTTGCCCAGTGAAAAAAAGCCAGAGCACGCCGCCGAACATCTCCTGGAAATCTCAGACCTAGCCGAAACGCCTAGCTGTAGGTAAGGCCCAAGATATCTCGCTTCTTCCTTGATGGAGCCCTGGAGGAGAGTGGGGTCTTGGCGGAGCAAGTGCCGACACTGACAGCCGCGTGCAGCGAAACACATCAGGTACTCTTGTTTGGTGCTGTTCTGGCCATAGCCGAAATTCGCAAGAAAAGAATCCAATCTGGCATCGACCTCTGCAATCTTAGTCGTGAAATCCTTCAGCGACATCTGCGGATCAGCCAGCGCAAAACTATTGATATCATCCGCAAATTTGTACGTGCTCAGGTCGGGTTGGAGTCCTTGCCACGATGCTCGCAATCGCTTAGATTGCACATCAGCTCTGGACTCGCCATGCCTCCAGGACAAAAATGGACGTGCGAAAGTACCTACAAACGCTCGGACAGCGAATGGATCCCCCATCGTGTTCCCCTGTGTAGGTCGACATCCCTTTTGTCAACATTCTTACATGGGATTCCTTGACGACTCCTCCTTCCAGATTCCTTGCATCGGATTCCTTCTAATGTTCCTTATTACGCGGATTCCTTAGTGAAGAGTTTTTAGTGAGGATTCTTTGGTGCAGGCTCCTGACTAAGGATTCTGGAGTACAAACTCTTTACTAAGAGTTCCTCAACCATCATACTTTGGTAAATATTCCGGCGTAAAAGGTCCTAATTGAGGATTCTGGTGTAAAGGCTCTTCATGCATGATCTTGTATTCAAGGGTTTTCATCCAGGACTCCTGAATGAAGTTTGTTTTTTGGTTGGAGTTTCTTTGAGTAATTATTTCATTAAAGAGTCCGAAGTAAAACATATGTTACACAGGATTCTTGAGTAGCGATATTCAGTGTTCTTGAGTACACATTCTTCACCGAGGTGTCCTGAGTGCGGATTCATTGTCAGGATCCCACTGTAAATGTTTTTCGCTCCGGATTTCATAGCAAATATTCGTTGCTAGGGATTCTTTTTGTAACATGTTTCGTTTGCGATTCCTTAACACAGATTCTTTACATCGGATTGCTTGTGGAAGATTATTATCAGCAGCTCCTGAGCGAAGTTCCGTTAATCAGGATGCTTCATCATTGCAATTGATACGTATTCTGTTGTAGAGATTTATTACCAAGGGTTATTAAATAATTTCTTTTTTGGGGGGGAATATCTTGGTGAAGGTTCACCACTAAGGGTTCCTGTGCAAAGATTCGTTATGCATGATTCCTTCGTAAAGGGTCCTTGGCCATGGGTCGTCAGCAAGAATTTCTACGTGAGAATAAATGATCGAAGAACCCTACTGAGGATTTCTGAGCAACTTTTTTTTATTAAGAGGTCGTTCGCACGATTTCCTTAAGAGGTCGTTCGCACGATTTCCTTACCAAGGATTCCAGACTAAAGACTCCTTCTGAAGGATTCCCTGCTGCAGTTTCTTATTAAGGATTCCCTGGTACAGTCTCGTTTTCTTGCTGACGTGGCTAATTAACGACTCCTTAGTATTGGCGGTTTCTTTACTAGGGGTTCCTCATTGAAGATTGCTCATTGAGGATTCCGGAATACAGACTCCATACAAAAAATACTTGAGTACGGATCCCTGATTGAGGATTCCTTAGTAAAAGGTTCCGCACGAAGGAGTCCTTATAAAATTGTTCTTGCTGATGGTTTTTGTTGCAATGGTTCCTCACCGCAGGTTCCTTGGTACATGTTCCTTATAACATGCTTCTTCAGTAAAGACTCATTATCAAGGATTCCTTAGCTAAGATTCCTGATTAAGGGATCTTTTTGCGGAATTCACTAGTACAGGTTATTTTTTAAAACTGGAGATCGTAGTGACGCTTCCTTCTGAAGGATTCCTTAGTGCAGGTTCATTATGAAGGAGTCCTTTTTGTAAGGACTCGTATCCAGTATTTATGCTAAAGGATTCTTTCTTCAAGGCACCTCACTTGGGATTCCTGAGTCAAGATGCCTAAGGAGCTCGTGGATGGGAGCCTCTGAGAAGCGCGCGTGCTTGTTCTGGGAGAGTCCTGAGTAGAGTATCCGTACGTTTCAGTCTGAGGAGGCTGCGGCGGTGGCACCGGGCGTTTCCAGTTGCCCGTTGCCCCCCCCCCCCCCCCATGGGGCCTCCAGCAAAGGTTCTTATCCCCCCCGTAGGAACGCTGGGGATCGATGGGGCCTCCAGGTGGTGTTGTTACCTTGTTGTTGTTGTTGTTGTTGTTGTTGTTGTTGTTGTTGTTGTTGTTGTTGTCGTTGTTGTTGTTGTTGTTGTTGTGATTGTTGTTGTTGTTGTTGTTGTTGTTGTTGGTGGTGGTGGTGGTGGTGGTGGTGGTGGTGTAAGCCAGGGGCCAGGGGCACAGTCTAACGCGCAATCGCTTCCCTCGTGCAAAACAATGCGAAACTCGAGAGTGGCATGTGAATTGGCAAGAGAAATAATGCATACCGTGGAGGAGACCAACAATAATCACTAACAACGATTTTGAAACTAGTCGCTCCCATGTGCTGCTATGTTACCCAACACATGTATCAAACATTCGATACCCGCCCTCTTCGTTTTCGATCGTACCCCTTTTGGGAGTACGCCTTCCGTTCCTGCCACGCGTAGTTGACGCATCACCTGAAACAACAAGAGGAAGGAGACAGCAAAAAGAGTCAGCAAGGAGGAAAGGAGTGCGGGGAGGGAGGGAGGAGGGAAAGGACAAGAGGGAGGGAAAAGGATGGGGCACGGGAGAGATTAGCATGAGGGGGCTTAGACACAAGAAAGGACACGTGAGTCGCGCATGAAGCGCGAGGAAGTCTCAATCGGCACCGCGATTCCCGAGTAAATCGTGAGGGAATCCAGAGCGAGAGCGTGAATCCTGCGTGTCGAGGGCGTGGCGCTTGACTGCATTGCAAAGCAAGTCCCACGAGAGAGTGCGATGCCTTGGACACTTGCAAGGAAGTCCCGAGCGAAAGCGCGATCCTTCAGTAAGTTGCGAGGGCGTATCAGGTGGGAGCCGTTGTTGTTCTGGCTCGGGCGCCAACAGCGCAGCCTGGCGACCCAAGGCTCTTTCTGGTACAAGTCGTGATGCGAGCCCCTTGACGGGCCCTTCAACTGGAAGAAACACATTTGCTGCCGCGGAGGCGGGATCAGCATTACTCCAGATTTCGTAATAAAAGGGAGGGGGTCTGGACCCTCCAAGACAAGCCATTTCAGACCCCCCCCGTGGGAGAACCCTCCAAAACATCGTCCCAAGACCCCCCAGGCCCTCCAAGATAGCCTGGAAGAGACCCCCCCGAAATGAGACCCCCCTCCTTTTATTACGAAATCTGGAGTAATCGAGGGGAACAACTCTTCGGCGCTCCGCGCGGCTTTTTCTTGGATCCGCGCTAGGGCCCCGGCGCCTCCAGAGGCGCCTCCGGCTCCGCCCTCGGCGCGCTCCGCGCGCCAGGGAGGGGGTGCCCAGCGCAGAGGCGAGAGATCCGGGCGGAGCGCCCAAAGGTTACACGCCGGTCGTTAAAGTAGGTATTTCTGGCTTTCCAGATCCCAATCTACTTCAAGCGCCTTCCTACTTCAAGAACCGATGCGTTTTTTTTCTGTGGTTTGTTATTCTCTGGGAGGTCCTGAACCCAATCTACTTGAACCGCCTTCCTACTTTATGTTTTTATCTACTTCTTCCGACCGGCGTGTATGTCTGTGCAGTTTCCGTTTCCTCTAGCCAACCATCCCTTACAGATGGAACGCTCAACAACAGCGCTCGTGCGAATAGTTGTGTGCTCCTGCCCTCCCACGAGAGGGCGGCGACCACGAGGACCATGAGGAGCAGCAGCAGCGAGGAGCAGGAACGAGTGGGCAGGTCACCCTCGCGGACGCCAAGCCGGTTGAGGACCCGGAGAGGGCGCACGAGGATTTTTGCTGCGTTCTCGCGCTGGTTTTTCCCAGTGCGATCTGTTCGAGCAGGTTTTGTGGCAACGGCGCTTCCACCCCAGACTTCCAAGCCCAATGCATTCGCAGACGGTCGATTGATGATCGTTCTTCCTTCCTCCCCCATTTCGCCCATCCTCCTCAACCTCCATCCATCCTCGTTCCTCTTCCTCCTCCCCTCCTCCTTCCTCCTCTCCTCTCCCCTCATCTCCTTCTCCTACCAGAAGGGTGGCTATTAAGCAGATGTCCTGGTCGATGCCCAACTTCTGCGCCTTCCTGGACGATTTTGGGACTGAGATGTCTCTTACGGTCACCTCCCCAGCACTCCTCAAGAAGCTCTTAAAGGCCGCTGTGCAGAGAACCCATGAGCGAGCTAGTGGTGCAGCCCTGCTTCTAGTACCCCTGGTGCTCGCGTTTATCATGATGTTGTTGCTGCTTGCTGCCACGTTGCGGTCCGAGCCTGGCGCGCTGTTCTAGCGAGGGTCTGCAAAAGCTGCGGCATGCAATGCGACGTGGACCAGAAGCAGAGCCCGCGAAGCCGGCAACGAAGTTGACATCATGTGCACTTATGCCATCCCAATCTTGATATTCTACTACATCGGCTCTGGTTCTGCCTAGCTTGTCATAATACACGTGCAGAAGTATTTGAAAGTGTTCGTGGAAAGTTTGATCGGCCCCACTCTCCTGGGTTGGCCTCGGACACCAACGAGGAGGAGTTACTGTTGTACACCCGTGGTCTCTTTCGACACCCTGGTGAAGTTTTTGTTTATGTTCTGCCAGTGATGATGTGGAAGACCATGGTCTCGAAGTGTTGTGGGCTCATTATTCCGAACGCCGCTCTCTCGGCATGTCTGGTCATGTTTTTGTACATGGGTCCTGGGCCCCCCACGCTGTCCAAGAACTCTCCAGGGCGGTCCAGGGGGTGGTAGTTGTAGGAGACGACGGATCGGAGAGTTGTCGAATCAGTTGCCCCCTCTGGGCCCCAAACATTCAGACTGCTCAGGGGGGGATGAATTCGGGGCTTACGCCGTCGCCGCCATGCAGGCCCAGCAAAATAGCTCAACCTATTCCGATTGCAAGAATGTTGTGGTGCAGGCTCATGAGCCTCTGCTGCGTGTCCTGTCCTACAAGCGCGTCTATTCTGGTTCTCTGCTACCTGCTTATAGGAACCGGGTCGATGGCGCGTTGAATTAAAAGTCGAAGCCCTTGTCGAAGAGTCAGATTACTTAGTTGAGCAGCAGCAGTGCTTCAAATCGGCAACGACCTTGCAAATCATGCTGCGAAGCAGTTCGGTGGCTGGTCCCCCGCAGGCCTCGCCCGATGGCACTGCTTGGCCCGATCGGTGCGCTCAGATTCCCGAACGTGTGTCCTGCGCCGCTCGGCCGAACGCCTGCCCGAGCGGCCCAGCAGGGGTGGACCCAAACGGTGTTTTTGGTGATCTCGTGGGCCGCTTTCGTCTCGAGTTCGTGTTGCGGCAGAGGCGGATTCGAGACAAAAAAGCGAGGGAGAACGAAAGCAAAACGAAAACGAAACACACTGTTTAGGTGCAGCCCAGTGGCCCAGGGTGCTCCCGAAGGGTGCCGGCCCTGTCGAGGAGCCTCCCCGTCCTCGGTGCCCCCCGCTGGACGGCCGCGCGAGCGGGGCCAGGGCCTCGACGTCCTGGGGGCAGGGCATCGAGGGCCCGCGAGCCGCCCACGGGTGTGCCGCGGGGGGGGGGGGGGGAGCCCCCCCGGGCGGCCAGGGCCCGCCCCCGCCTGGGGCGCGCGCGCAATCTGCCCCAAGGCCTGCGAGGAGAAAACAACAAAAACTTGGATCTACGCAGGTGAAGCAACGTTAGAGTGGGGGCGCGCATCCAGAAACCATCTACGTTTCGTCCGTGTGCCCTGGGGTTCTTCGCTCCGCGCGAGGCGCGGTGACTTCCCGCGGCCGCTGAAGGAGCTGCTGCGTTCGGGGTGCTCCGGGTTTCCCCTCAGTTGCACTTCGCGCGCGGGTTTTCAGGGTTGGGTTTCCTGCGACGGTTTCTCGCGACCGCGCCCGCAACGTTTGGCTCCCCGCTGCCCCTCCTCGTGTCTCTTGCGCGCGCGCGCCGCCTGCCTGCCGCTGTTTTGGGCTCGGTGGTGGGGCCGCCGCTCTGGGGCCAAGCGTGCCTGGACGTCGGCGTGCGAGGGTACAGTCGGGGCCCCGAAGAAGGAACCCTTTTCGTAGGGGAGGGGCTCCGCGTTCCTTCAGTGTTTCGCAGCTTGCCTCAGGTTTTCCTTCTGTTGTCGATCGGATATCGAAGTTTAACTTGTGGAAAAAAGGGGCCTCGTTCCTCATTTTGGCTTCCTTAGGTCAAGGCCCCGACTGTACGCGCCCGAAGTTGGCTGGAGGCTGGAGTCTCCGTTGCGGCGGGGCCGTGCCTCGGCGGCGCCCAGCCAGCTCCTGCGGGCGCGCCCCGCTCTGTGCGCAGCAGCCTGTGCCTCTTGCAAGCCGCAGGCTCGAGACAGGGCTGGGCCCAAACGCTGTGTTCCTGGACTTCGGCTCTGTTTGGCTTGGCGTTTTGGCAGGGAGGTGCAGGGAAAGAGGCAGAGCAAGACGAAAACATAACGAAAAATGACGTTTTGATCCAGCCCTGTGACGAGGACTCATCGGACTGGGGGCTTCTGCTCACTGGCCGTCCTCGCCCATCCTCCTCGTGTCGCCGGCTCTCTTTCTGCGCGCCTCTGGTCGCCGGCCTCGGCGGCCCGTCCTGCCCAGCCTGCAGGTTAGCGATCACAGTCGGACCCCTACGTCAGTATCGTTCAACCGATCCCCGTTCCCATCCCCATCCACAAATCGCTTCCTCAGTTGGGGATGCGCCCCTCGAAACCCGAAGAGAGCAGCCTATGTCCCCATCCACGGGGATAAATCGGCCAGTGGGGCCTAGCCCACGCTGATGGGGATGGCATCGGTTAAACGAGGCTCACTACGCGGATTGGCTGCCTCGCCCGGGGGCCCTCTCGCAGGCAGGGTCGCCCCTGCCTCTGGCGTGCCGCACAGCTTCTTGGCGGCAGACCCAGCAGGCGGTCAGCCGTGTGGCCCCACGGTGGATGTCCGAATCATCTCCTCCTCCTCCTGCCTCCTCCTGCCTCCTCCTGCTTCCTCCTTTTCCTCCTGTCTTGAGGTGTAGGATGCTGCCTGGATGCATGGGAGCCGATGTCGTGAACATATCCAGGCGGAGGGTCTTGCGGCTTCCAGGTGCGTTTACCAGGCCCATGGATCGTCAATAGGTGGTACTAGGCCTCCAAGATGGGGTCCGAGTAGATGGGGTCGGAGGATCGCGCCGCATCGCCGAAGCATCGGCGATGCGGCTCGAGGTGGATCCCGACTTGCTCCACGTCGACGCCGCCGATGCACCGCCGATGTCGACGTCGCATCGCCGGTGCATCGCCGATACATCGCCGATGTATCGGCGATGCGGCGCGATCCTCCGACCTCATCCATTCGGACCCCACATCGGAGGCCTCTATAGGTGTAGGTGGCTCGCGACAGAAGGCCAGCTCTGGGAGAAGGGCCAGGACTTCCAGGGACCCCGCATTCTGAAGAGGTCGCAGCCTCGGAGGTCTGGAGCCGCTCCGTGGGATCCTGCCCGCCCCGGGTTGCCTTCGGGGTCTCTCCCCCGGATGTAGCCTGGACTCTGGCATGCGAGCAGCGTGCTGCTCGACTCCAAGAGGAAAAAAACGAACACGGGTACCGATGCCTCGCAGTGGGGCCCACCATTTTCGAGGCCTCCAGTGAATGAGAACTCGTGCCGTCGTCCAGCGCGCATTCCTTCCGCCACGAGCTCGCCGGCACCCCGCGGGTGTGGAGCCGAGGGCGTCGGTGGGGCGCGCACGTCTCCCCTTCCACTCGCCCGGGCGTCTGCCTCTCCGCCCTTTGCCTTGCCATCCTCTCCTGCCATTCTCTGACGACCGCTCCGCGGTGCCCATCATAAAAGAATCCGAGGCAGCAGCGTGGAATGGGGATCCCCCGCTGCAGTGTCCCGTCGGAGAACCTCGAGTCACGCCTTGAGGCCGCAAGGAAGACATCCATTTCCACGCCCATATCCTCCTTGACGTCCACCACCTCATCCTCCTCCGTCCTCCGCGGTGCCCATCCTTCATAAAAGAAAAACGAATCACGTAAGCTTCCAGCGTGGCGCGCGAGTTTCTTCGATCGGCCCACGGTCCCCCCCTGGCGGCGCCTCCGGCGCCGCCCGTGGCGCGTTCCGCGCGTTGGGGCCAGCCGCGAGGGACGGGGGTCCGATGCCGATCCAAGAAATCCGCGCGGACCTCGAACGAAGCCCGATCCCTAAGATTGACACGCCAAAAGGCGATGACAATCTTAGGGATTCGCCTTCAAACAATAAGGGAGTCCCTAAGATTGGCATCGTGATGGGGCGATGCCGAACATAGGGATAGGGATATGTTCCAGGCTGGTAGAATCCGCGCGGACCTCAGAAAAAGGATGGACTGGTTGCGTTCAGTGTTCTGGTTTTAATCCTGGAGTTCGGCTGAAGCTCGCATGATATTTTGACACAGTCACTATGTGCCTGCCTTGGGCGCTCCTGTGGGAAACCCGCGCGGACCTCAGAAAAATGGCGTAATGCTTACAGTTCGTGTTTTGTTATTGATCTTGGAGCTCGGCTGAAGCTCGCACGAGATTTTGACACAATGACTATGTGCCTGCCTTGGTCGCTCCTGTGGTTTGATGCATGGCGACCTTTCGCCTTTATGATCACAAAATTCGGGGGCAGAAATTTCGAGCGCTAAGCCTGGCAGACGAAATTTTGAGATCAATGGGCCTGTTTTCGACGTCCGCAATCAGAGCACACGGGGACAGAAAGCAATGGGCTGCAGTATTCAGACTGCTCCGAGATCCGGTGAGGGAGAAGGGATACACGGGCCAACCATAACGGGGGCCACCAGCGCATGCGGGAACAGCGGGTAGTGGTCGCAAGCGGCGTCGTTGTTGTTCAGCGAACTGCGATAAATACGGCTGCAGTGCTGAGATCGTCGCGGGCGTCTTAGGGGCCCTCCTGGGCGGTCTTGGAGCTCTCTGGGGGGGCGCCTTGGGCGAAGTCGGTCGGATTTGCGGAGCGTTTCAAGGGACTGGCGACCAGTACAGTACAGTGCCGTTTTTAATACATGCTCCGCGTGCGGATCATGTGTTACAAATGCAGGAATTTAGTATTAAAAACAACGATGAGCTCATGCATACATTCATTCATAAATTAATCATGTATTAAAAGTCCTATATGTTTGAAAATCCGATGTATTAAAAAAACTGCCCTGTAGTGACCTGTGGTTGCACCTGCACGTCATGCGGCCTGGACCTCCGAGACCTCAGCTGCAATCCGCGACCCAGGTCAGGACGTTTTCGCCCGGTGGCAGCAGGAGGACATGGCGTCGGTTTGCGTGTACTTGTCTTGGCCGCGTGGAGCAGCGCTTCGAAGAGCCTGTCATTATCGCAGCCCCTTCCTGATCGCCCCTCATGCCGTCCTCTTCCGTCCCTCGTATCCTCTTTGCCATTGTCTTTCGTTTTGCATTCTCGCCCCCTTGCCCTGTTGACCTTGTTCCTTCTCTCGGCCGTCGTCGTCCTCTGGCACTACCATGTGAAGTCGCCCTGCTTTGTTCAGGAGGGGAAACAACACACAGACGCAATTAATCGTCGATTCCGAGGGAAATACAGGAACATATTGACAGTGTGGGGGGGAAAACGAAAACCCAGAAAACATGGGCAAGTGTGGGGAATCCTGGGATTTGTGTTTTTTAGTTCGCGTGTCCCTGGGCCCCTTCATATATCATCTGTCGCCCAGGGTCGGCCCCTTGACGTCGCCAGTTGTTGCAGACGAGTTGGGTGACACCCTGGGTGCGTTGTCCTGGGGTTGTTCTTAACTCCGTCGGCCGCCGCCTCCCCCCTCTTCTCTCCTCTCCCGCGCCCCCTTTTCTGATACTGGTCCTATTTCTCCTGTCCTTGGTCATCCTCAATGCTTCTTTTTTCGCTGTCATTGCTCATCCGGCTATCTGCGTTGTTTAGGGCTCCTGTTCTCCAAGCCCTCCTCTTCCGCTATCCCACAGTGGAGGCTCGTCCAAAAGAAACCTTCCACAAGAAGCCCAACCTTGAGACCCCAGGGCGTCCATGGAGCTCTGGTGTGGGAGCGTCACGCTCTCCACGGCAAGACCATGGAAACCCAAGAAACCCAAGGCACCCCGGAGGCGAGCAGGGCGTTTCTCGACGTGGGCTTCCGCTGTACTCCTGCTCCCCCCCCGCCTCACCACTACGCTGGCACCCTGCCCGCGCCAGGAGCGCGTGGAAGAGAGGCGCCGCCTGAGGCTGGAGCAGGAGAAGCGGCGAGCGGAAGCCGGCGGGCGGGCGGTGCCCCGAACGCTCGGCGCGATCCGAAGAATCTCTGCCAGTGCGGCTGTGTGCGGCCGTCTACGACGTCCTGGGCCGTTCCTGACAGCGCGGGCCCCGCTGGTTGACCTGTCCCGAAGAAAAAACACTGGCCGCAGTCATAAACTTTGGGCGCTCCGCGCGGATTTCTTGGATCCGCGCTGGGCCCCCTCCCCCGCGGCGGCGCATCCGGCGCCGCCCCTGGCGCGCTCCGCGCGCGAGGGAGGGGGTTCCCGCACGGATCCAAGGAATCCGCGCGCAGCGCCAAAAGTTTATGTGTATGGCGTTTGTTGTTGTTTCTCGTTCGATTGACCTATCGCATCCTGAATATGCAGGCTACCTGGTGCCATAGATGTGGCGTAAGCTACGTGGCGAGAAAACAACTACACGGTGTATTATGTGGTGTGGACCATGTGGTGGCATTGACGTTACGTAAGCTATGTGGGTCACACTACAGTCAACCCGCGTAGTAAGGATGGGCAACCTTCCCACGGGTACCCTTGCATCCTTGCCTCCTCCATCCATCCTTGGCCACTTTCGTTGGCCGCGCCTCGCTCGAAAAGCTTAGCAACTGGGCGTCCAAGGCCCTTGCGTCCTTATCGCGCATCCTTATGACACTGTCCGACTGTACACGGAGTAAGCCAGGTGGCGTAAGTCAGTTGTAAGCTGCTTGGGCGGCGACGAGACACCCATCGGCACCCGCTGGGCGAAAACCCAACAACCAGTCACCGCGCACCACGGGTGCCCACCAGGTGAAAACACAACAACCAGCTACCACGCACGCGGCGCCCCGCGCATCGGCCTGGGCCCCCCCCCCCCCGCCCTCACCCCCTGGAGTAGATCTTGGCTGTTTTTCGGTTCTGTTTCAAGCAGGTGGGGTCTCAGCCCGCAGGACGCACCGCTGCAAACAGTCGCAGTAAGCAGCGGTCCAGAGCCAGACACCCCCCGACCGCCCCCCCCTTCGCCCAGTGTCGAAGCGCCGACTGAGACAACGTCCACCACCACGCGCGGGGCGCCCACACGTTGCCACAGGAGGCAGGCGAGAAGAGGGAGCGAAGGAGGGGGGCAGAGAGAGAGTGGGAGCACGGGGAGGTAGGGCAGGGAGGCAGGGCAGGGGGGGAAGGAAACACAAGGGGTGGGAACGTGGGGAGGGAGGGAGGAGGGTCCGGGGGAGGGTGGGAGACTGGGGAGGGGGCAGAGATGCCAAGGGGAGCAGGACGCGGGGGACGGAAGCAGAGGGAGCGGGACAGGCGCCTCCAGGCAGCGCAGGCATGGACACCGGCGCGCGGGTCGGTGACGGGTCTTGCTTCCCGTGCGGAATCGGCGCGCCCCTCGCCAGATCAGGCAGCACTGGTCTCGTGTACGTGCCTTCCCCGACCCGCGGATCTGGCTCCCGTGCGCCAGATCCAAGCATACATAGTCCATGATAGCCTGCGCCCGATCACCCCGTCCTCACTGACAGGCACCTTCCTGGGCCATCCCTCGGGGCGTTTGTACAACAGGTTACAGTTAAGTTGAGCAAGCCGAGAAGCAGAGGCCCCAGTGAATTTCGTTGAGGCGCATTCGCATCAGCTTCCCTCCTCCCTCTCATCCTGCTCCTCGTCCTCCTCCTCATCCCGAACAGCATTCGCAGCAACATCCTCCTCCTCCTTCCGGCCAGGATCCCCTCAAATTGGGCCTGTGGACCCGTCCTGGGGCCCATCTTGGCAGCTTGTTCACTCCGGACGGCCCCAGCCGACGTCCAGGCACAACCTTGGGCGCGGTTGTTGGAGCCGCCTCCTCCTCCTCCTCCTCCTCCTCCTCCTCCTCCTCCTCCTCCTCTTCCCTCCTCCTCCTCCTCCTCCCCCTCCTCCCCCTCCTCCTCCTCCTCCTCGGGTCGGGCGAGCGGTGGGGTCTGCAGGGCTGCGACCGACGCGTGCTGCGTGCAGCTGCTCTCGGCGCTCCACCGCCGGGCGCCTTCTCCTCCGTGCGCCTCCTGCGCCTCCTGCGTCGGGCGGGGCGCCGGGGGGAACACATCCTCGGCTCACCAGCCTCCTCCTCCTCATCCTCCTCCTCCTCCCTCCTCCTCCTCCTCCTCCTGCTTCTCCCCTCCTCCCCTCCTCCTCCTCCTCCTCCTCCTGCTTCTTCTCCTCCTCCTCCTCCCCTCCTCCTCCTCCTCCTCCTCCTCCCTCCTCCTCCTCCTCCTCCTCCTCCTCCTCCTCCTCCTCCTCCTCCCTCTTCTCCTCCTCCTGCGCCTCCGGCCTCGGGGAGGCGCCGGGGGGGGAACACATCCTTGAATTTATCCCTATCCCTCCCCAGGTTTGGGTTTTAAGGTTTCCTGGAGCTTTTTTTTGGTTTGGTTTTTGTTGGCCCGAAGTGGTCGTGGACCGCCTGTTGTCGCAATTCACGAACGTTGCTCCATGCGCCTCCTGCGCCTCCGGCGTCGGGGAGGCGCCCGGGGGGAGCACATCCTTGAGCTTATCCCTATCCCTCCCCAGGTCTGGGTTTTGAGATTTCCTGGAGCTTTTTTTTGGTTTGGGTTTTTTGGCCCGGAGTGGTCGTGGACCGCCTGTACTCGCAATTCACGAACCTAACTCCACGCGCTCCTGCGCCTCCAGCGTCGGGGAGGCGCCGGGGGGGAACACATCCTTGGCTCACCAGCCTCGAACTTACCCCTACAGTCAACGCGCCTAGTAAGGACGCGCGCCTTCATCTAGGGTACCCTTGCGTCCTTGCCTCTGTGGCCCGTCCTTTGCCGTTTTCACTGGTCGCCCGCCGCCCCAAAAAACCAACTTCGGCCTTCAAGGGTCTTGCGTCCTTGCCTCGCGTCCTTACTATACGTTTTGACTGTATCCCTAAGATTGGCACACCAAAAGGCGATGACAATCTTAGGGATGCGCCCTGAAAAACTGAGGGAATCCCTAAGATTGGCATCGCGATGAGGCGATGCCCAGCTTAGGGGTAGGGATATGTGCCAGGCTGGTAATTGGCATCGCTCGGACGTGTGCATTTTCTCTCGGCGAGAACCATCGAGGACCATCCTGGACCATCGAGCAACAACAAAGGCACGCACGAAACCGAGCGACGGCAAGCATCGACGCGGGGATCCCCGCTTGCGCGCTGAGAGAGCTGTGTGTCTTTTGAAGCCGGATCCGGGTGAAACGATAGGTGCTTTTGAGGCCGGATCCGGCTTCAACGCGCTGTTTTTTGTAAGCCGGCTCCGGCTTCGAAAACACGCAGGTCTCTCAAGCCGGATCCGGCTTCGAAAACACGCAGACATTACACCTTAGGCGATGCTTAAGAAAACTTGAAATTTCGGCCAGGGTCTCGATTATTCTTAATGTTTCAATGTAATTCCTAAGATTTTAATGGAATTTTTGGGTTTTTATTCAAGTTCTGAGACTATGAATTTCTTAACCCATGATTTCTTAAGCATTTCGCAGGGTGTATGTTTTGACGTTTCCCTGCACGCCCTCGTCTTCGTTCTTTCTTCCTGCACGCTGGAGGACGATTCCCCCCTCGGTTGCCCCGGGCAGCCCCGCGCCGGTGCGGACCGCCTCTGCCCCGCCGCCGGCGGAGGTTCCGGACGCCCTCCTCTCCGAGGGCCTGAGCCTAGGCATCGCTCGGACGTGTGCATGTTTCCCTCGGCGAGGACCATCGAGGAGCATCCTTGATCATTTGGCGAAGAAACCACGCACGAAACCGAACAAAGCACAGGGAATGGACGTCCGAGCGACGGCAAGTGAGCGGATCCGAGCGCGAGCCGGGCGGAGCGCGTGCAAAGTCCGAGCGTGAGCCCTCTCTGCTTCCCTCCCTTGCCGCCGCGCGCTGCCTCCTCTCCCTGCCGCCGCAGGCTGCCCCCTGTGGCGGCTCGACCCCCGGGGGGGGGGGGCCCGGAATGCCGTGCCGGCATCAGCGGGGGCCTATGCCAAGAGAACACCCCCGCTTGCCTCCAGGATGCCCTGGATCTCTTGGGTTTCGATGGTTCTGCTGTGAAAAGCGCGACGTTCCCGCACCAGACATCAGTGGACGTCCTGGGGTCTCAGGGTTGGGCTTCTTGTGGAAGGGTTCTTGTGGTCGATCCCGTGATCAGGGGGCTCTGCAGGGAGAGGCGCCCCAGGTGCAGACATACTGGACTCGCCTCGAGACCTCCCGACAGTCTGGGCGCGAACGGGCAAGGGTCCTACCCCCCTGGCGGCTCCCCCTGGGGGTGCCCAAGGGCTATACCTGCTACATTGCGGCGACCACAGGGCTCTCAACGAGAGGAGTTGGTGAAGCCAGAAGGCACGTTTCGCCTGAGATGTCCCCACAGTCTTGCCGCGGGTGGGCAGTTGTCAGACCCCCTGGCGGCTCCCCTCCACCTTGGGGTGCCTAAGTGCCCTGTCTGCTACACTGCTGTAAGCATGGGCGAGTCTGAGTGTGAGGAGCGAGAATGAGTGGGTCTGAGTACGAGTGCCAGAGTTTGAGTAAGTTACGACTAGGTTGAGAATCAAGGCTTCTGAGTGTGAGTGGTCTGAGTGAGTGAGTCTGAGTGTGGGGGAGTCTGAGTGTGAGAGGGTCTAAGCGTTCGTGGGTGTGAGCGTGGGTGACTCTGAGTGTGAGTAAGGCTTGGTTTGAGTGACTCCGCGCGTGGGCGCGTCCGAGTAAGGCTTGGTTCCGGTGACTTTCAGTGTGAGTCAGAGTCCGCATGCATCAAAGTTAAGTGGTCTCAGTGTGGGTGAGTCCGAGCATGAGAGATGCAATCTTGGACAAGAGGGTCGTGTGTCTAGGCACGGGGAAGGCCGCAACAGCAAGAAAGGAGGAGCCGGAGGCGTCACACTAATAACAATAATTTCAATAGCCCCGTCTTAGGACATGGGGAAGGAAATTCCTGCGTGCAGCCGATATGCCGACCCCCCTCCCCCCTTTGCTATCCCCCCCCCCTCTCGACCACCCGCCAGTTCCGTGTGGCTACTCCGCGGTGCCTTCTGCGCCGCTGATCGTGTCTGCTCGTCGCTTTCAGGACCGCGGCCCCGTGGACGCAGCCATTCCGCGAGCCTTGCGCCTCCCTCATTATGCAAGGGCTCAACGGCTTCTGCCGTCCCCATGCACTCGCGCTGGCTCGGCCACGACTTGCCCCAAATTCCCCTGGAGACCTCTGGATTTGCCTGGACCTACCTCGACGGGTCTGCACTTGCCTTGATTTGTCCCGCCTGGTCCCCATAAAAGTCGATGGGCGAAAGGTCGTCAAGCGCCCCTCGCTCTGGTCAGCTCACCCCCCCGGCCCCTGTGCCTACAGTGGGGGCCCATGTCTGGGTCTCTTGAGTTTCGGTGGCTTTGCGCTAGAGAGCGCGACGTCCCCACGCCAAAGATCCACCCACGGACGCCCTGGGGTCTCAGGGCTGGGCTCCTTGTGCAGAGATTGCTTGTGGACTGGCCTCCGCTGTACTCCCCGTGCAAGGAAAAGGAATGGAGGAGGAGGAGGAGGAGGAGGAGGAGGAGGAGAGGGAGGAGGAGGAGGCGGGGGGGGAGGAGGAGGAGGAGGAGGAGGAGGAGGAGGAGGAGGAGGAGGAGGAGGAGGAGGAGGAGGAGGAGGAGGAGGAGGAGGGGGGCCGCAGCCTGGCAAGGGCACGCGCCGCGCGAGTGGCCCCGCGCCGCCCCGCCGGCCCCGCGGAGGCGGCATGGCAGCGGCGACGGCGCCCGCCGGCCCCGAGGCGCGCGCCGTGCGCGGGGCGGCGGGCTGCAAGGGCCGAGGGCGCCTCGTCGGAGGAGGAACGCCACAAACATGCCTTCTTCAGGAGGGGACAAGAACACAGACACCATGAATCGTCGACTCCCCAGATAATGTATATATATATAGATATAGGTATACATATATATATGTATATATATATGGAAAAAAGTATGGGAAGCGGTGGGGGCAGCAAGAACGAGGAAAGTATGGGGAGTCTTGTTAGTTGTGTTTACTTGCTCTGTGTGTCCCAGGGCCCCTTCACTTTCGGCGCTCCGCGCGGTTTTCTCGGATCCGCGCCGGGCCCTCCGGCACCGCCCCTGGGGCGCTGCGCGCGCCAGGGAGGGGGGTCCAGCGCGGGTGCCAGAAGTCCGCGCGGAGCGCCAAAAGTTTGTGTTTGCTGCGTTGTTTGCAATGTTTGCTTCTGCTTCGGGAAGCCGCTCTTCCCTCCTTCCGCCTCACCCTTCTCGTTTTCCTCTCCCCCTCCTCCTCTCCACCCCTCCTCTCCTCCCTCCTCGCCACCCCTCCTCTCCTCCCTCTTCTCGTTCCTCTCTCCCCTCTCCTCCCTCCCCTCTTTTCCTTCCTCCTCGTCCGCCCTCCTCCCCCCTGCTGCTGCTCCCTCCTGGCCCCTCCCTTCCCCATCGGAGGGAGGAGGAGGGAGGAGGAGGGGGAGGGAGGAGGAGGAGGAGGAGGAGGTGGAGGAGGAGGAGGGAGAAGGAGGGAGTCCCTCCCCCGTCGTCTGTCTTCCCCACCCCCTCATCTCCCCCCCCCCCTCCCCCCTCCTGATCCATTAACACCGCTCCGCTGGGCTGGGCGGATGCATATTCCGGACTTGTGAACCAGTAACACACAGGCAGGGTTGGACGCTCGTTGTCTTCCATCGCCCGCCTCTTCCTCATCATCATCCGCCTCTCTCCCCATTCGCCATCGGCACAGTCGCAATACCCGCAACTCTGCACTTCCTCCTCCCCCTCCTTCCCTGCCCAGAGACCGGTGGTGGAATCAGCTCAGTTCAGTCGCGGTGTTATTCAGAAGGGATGGATAGCGTGTGAGAATAATTAGGAGGGAAGACGAGCATGCAAGACAAATATGTCAAAATGGATGTCCCAGAATGTGGATCGATTTGTTGGTGTCTCCCGGGGCCCCTGCAGCCACGTCCACCACAGGGAGAGGGTCAGGCGCAGCGGGACCATGGACAGGTGGCCACGGCCCACCGAACCACCCCAACTCAACCCGAAGGCCCCGATTTGCCTTCCATTTCCAGTGGGGGGGTGGGTCGGGGAACATTGAACAAAGACGTGCGCAGCCCGTACCCCACCACCAACCCGAAGTTCGGGTCTTCGGGTTGGGTTAGGGTGGTCTGCCAGGTAGTTAGGAGGGCGCCCGAGCACTTCTGTCAGAGCCCTCCACCATTCGCGCGCGCAGAAGCTCCTGCTGAGCCCCTGGGCCAAGCGGTGGCGCAAGGAGATCAAGGAGCACATGCCGCTGCCGTTGGCTTCGCTCTCTCGGCTCCCTTGTGTACCTCCTCTTCTCTTCGAAGCTGTCCTGATCGAAGGAGAGAGAGAGAGAGAGAGAGAGAGAGAGAGAGAAAGAAAGAGAGCACAAACAATGCATAAACATTAAACTTTTGGCGCTCCGCGCGGACTTCTTGGATCCGCGCCGCCCCCCCCCCCCTTCGCGGCCTCTCCAGCGCCGCCCCTGGCGCGCTCCGCGGATCCAAGAAATCCGTGCGGAGCGCCAAAAGCCTCTTTCTGTCAGGCGCCCCCTCGTCACAGCTTTAGACGCGGCCCGAACATATTGCCGCTCGTGTTACAGTCCAGCTCCTTCTCGTCGTACTGCTCATCCTGATTCCCCTCGTCCTGGTCTCTGAGCCGACGTGAGCTTCGCCCAAGACTTGCAATTGCCACAATGCGACGTGAAGAAGGCCTTGAGGAGTCCTCAGTCTGCTCCTTATCTCCCCTTCCCCCGCCGCTCTCCCTCCTGCGCCTCTTCCTACCTCCCTACGGTAGGTTTGCGTCGTGTCGACCAGCGGCGACCCCAGCGCGGGCGTTCAAGGTTGAACGCCGCCGGCGACCCAGAATCGATCGATGTTGAACGATCGGACGTTGCGGCAGCGGCCGATCGTTCAAGGTTGAACGATCCTTGCGGTGTCAAAAACCAACGCTGGGGTCGGCACGACACGAACCTGCCGTACCTCCCCGATCAACGCCGCCCCCTCGTTTCTTTGATGGCTCATGTTTGTTCCAGATGCCCAGTGTTTGGTGCGTCTACCTTCCGACCTTTCGGGGCGCCGTCGTATTCCACAAGCAGTGGTTGCACTTAGGGGCTCTTATCCCTCTTTCAAGGAATTCTTTACGCTTCGCGTATCCCCACCAGCCCATCTCACAACAGCAACTCTTGCCAAGCATGCCGACAGTCGTGTTTTTTCAGGCGTGTGTCCGCTTGGCCCCGCATATCTCCCCTGTTACTCCTTCCTCCCGCCTCCTTGTACATCGTCCTTGTGGGGGGAGCGGGAGAAGGACGAGGCGGAGGAGGAGGGAGAGAAAGCGCTCCTCGTGGTTTGAGTCGTTTGGGGTTTCTCGTCCTGGTGTGAGTCGTTCGGGCCCTTCTTCCAGGTGTGAGTCGTTCGGGCTCTTCGTGGTGTGAGTCGTTCGGGCTCTTCGTCCTGGTGTGAGTCGTTCGGGCTTCTCGTGGTGTGAGTTGTTCGGGCCCCTCGTCCTGGTGTGAGTCGTTCGGGCCCCTCCTCCTGGTGTGACTCGTTCGGGCTCCTCGTGGTGTGAGTCGTTCGGGGCCCTCGTCGTGGTGTGAGTCGTTCGGGCTCCTCGTGGTGTGAGTCGTTCGGGCGCCTCGTCTGGTGTGAGTCGTTCGGGCCCCTCCTTCTGGTGTGAGTCGTTCGGGCTCTTCGTGGTGTGAGTCGTTCGGGCCCCTCGTCCTGGTGTGAGTCGTTCGGGCTCCTCGTGGCGTGAGGCGTTCGGGCACCTCGTCCCCTTTTGGGGCGTCTTGGGGGCCTCTGGGCGGCCCCAGGGGCTTCTAGGAGCGTCTTGGGTGCCTTGGGGGAGCCTCTTCGGGCCTCTTGGGGCCTCTTGGAGGCCGTTTGGGGCGTCTTGGGGGCCTCTTGGCGGCCCCAGGGGCTTCCAGGAGCGTCTTGGGTGCCTCGGGGGAGCCTCTTGGGGCCTCTTGGGGGCCTCTTGGGGGCATCCTGGGGGCCTCTTGGAGGCCTCTTGGGGGCCTCCTGGGGGCCTCTTGGGGCCATCTTGGGGCCTCTTGGTGCCTCCTGGGCGCTTCTTGGGCCCATCTTGGAGGGAATGGATCGAAGAAGAGGGGAGCTTCAATGAGCGCTGCCCCCTCAGAAGGGCAAAATGAGCCCAAAACCTTGTAAAATCAATGATTTTGCCTTGAAGGAAGAGGGGAGCTTTCATGAGCGCTGGCCTCTCAGAAGGCCAAAATGGGGCCAAAACCGTAGTAAAATCAATGATTTTGGCTTCACAGAAGAGGAGAGGGTTTTTTCTGCCTCCCCCCGTCGGGGCCAGAATCCTCGTGAGGGGTGTGACCCCCCTGACGACCCGCGAGGCGCCCTCTCCAGGTCCAGGGTGAGGGGGGTAGGGGGAGGGGTAAACCCCTCCCCGAAGGGGAAGAAGGGGGGTTGGGGGGTTGAAAACAGAGAGAGAGAGCTCGCTAAACCACTCACGCCCAAAGGGCTGGTGGGACTGGGTCTAGCTTGCGGTCGGGCGGCTCCGTGCTCGCCCTCGCCGCCCCCTCGCCGCCTCGCCGCCGCCCGCCGTCTGGGGCCTGGCCGGCGGTCTGGCGGCCCCGTGCTCGTCGTCGCCGCCCCCTCGCCGCCCCCTCGCCGCCCGACGTCCGGGGCCTGGCCGGCGGTCGGGCGGCTCCGTGCTCGCCGTCGCCGCCCCCTCGCCGCCCCCGCGCCGCCTCGTCGCCCGCCCGCCGTCCGGGGCCCGGCCGGCGGTCGGGCGGCCCCGTGCTCGCCGTGGCCGGCCCCGTGGCCGGCCCCGATGAGGAGGGAGAAAAATTCGCAGGCACGAGTAGGCGACGCTTCCCCAGAGAAGATGGGAAATATGGGGAGTGGATGGGGAAGCCAACAACAACAACAAAAACAAAAAGTAATAGAGAAAGCATACATATATATGTGTATATACATGTATATATATATAGAGAGAGGGGGGATCCCTGTTATTTGTGTGTACTTGTTTGTGTGTCCCTGGGCCCCTTCGCAAGAGAGCACGGGCGCAGAGGGCACGGGGGCAGCTCGGCGCGGGCCCCTCGAGGGTCGCAGCCTGCACGCCTCGAGCGCCGCCGCCTGCCTCCCACGAGCACTTACTCTCAGGAGGGAGCAAAACACAGACACGATGAAGCGTCGACCTCCCCCAGGAACACATATGTATGGGAAAGTATGGGAAAATGTATGGGAAAGTATGGGAAGTTGGGGGGAAAGACAAAAAGCCCAGAGACTATGGAAAAGATTCCAGCAGCGGCGAGGCGTCCTGGCTCGCCTATGGCCCCACCAAACACTGTTCTGAGAACCTGTTGTGGCTCCCACGAAATGTTCTTAGAACATTTATGGCGGAGTCTGTCTTGTTGTATCACGTCGGGTTTTCATGTTCTAAGAACGTTTTTGTTGTTATTGGAACAGTTTTTGGTTCTAAGAACATTTCGTGGTAGGACTATAGGAATGCCGGGACGGTCGGTCCCTGCTCAAACGAACTCTATTCGCCGCACGCTCCACTCAGGAGGGAACAAAAATCACAGACACAGTTAATCGTCGATCCCCCATGAACATATCTGGGAAAGTATATGGGAAGTGGGGGGGGGAAGACAAAGACCCAGAGAATATGGGAAGATATGGTGAATCCTGTTATTTGCGTGTAATTATTTGTGTGTCCCAGGGCCCCGCAACCCTCGGCCTCAGAGAGCCGGAATCTGCGTGAAGGAGGCTGCTTCGGCTTGCCGGTCGACCATGTCATTCGCTTGCCTCCAGAGCTCGGGGATGTTCGGATGCATTTCTTGGGAGGTCAGATTCTGATTTTGCCCTGGTCCGAAATCCAACCTAATCCTGCTTGATCCCGCTTCATCCGACTAGTCCCGCTTAATCCCGTCTAATCCGGCTTTATTCCGAGGCCCACCCTGGCGTAAGAGCCCCCCAATGGGGCCTACTCCTACAGAATCTTTCCAGCGAAGACCTGCCAGTAGTTGCCTCCTGAGGGATGCCCAGAAACCCCGCTCGCTTCTCGGACCTCGGGCGAAGTGCGGCTCCACCCTGTGGTTAAGTCGGGCCTGTCCCCCTACAGGGGGATCTTCGACGAAAAATAAAACATACCGAACAAATAATCCAAAAACAATCGAAAAATAGTCTGGGGACTATTTCTTGATGATTGATTGACCATTTTGGTGCATTTTGGGTGTATTTGTTTTCTATTTTTCGTCGAAAATCACCCTGTAGGGGGACAGGCCCGACCTGACCCCGTGGGCGGTCGGCCGCACCTGCCCGAGGGCCTCCCACGGGCGCCGCCGCGGCTCTCGGCCGGGCCCGAGGGCGCTCCGCACGGGGCCCTCGCAGGCCCCACGCGCTGCACGGCGCGAGTGGGTCGTGACATGTAAAACTCAGCCAGGGCGGGGAGGGGAAGGAGGAGGAGGAGGAGGAGGAGGGGGAGGAAGAGGAGGAGGAGGAGAGGAGGAGGAGGAGGAGGAGGAGGCGCTGACTTTCTAGGCCTCCTAGATGGGGTCGGAGAAGATGGGGTCGGAGGATCGCGCCGCATCGCCGATGCATCGGCGATGCATCGGCGATGCGGCTCGATGAGGGGCCCAATGTTCTCTACGCCGTTACTGGTGCATCGCCGATGCATCGCCGATGGATCTGTGGTACGTCGAGATCCTCCGACCCCATCGACTCGGACCCCATCTAGGAGGCCTCTAGAGTTCAACCCAGCGCACCAGCGCCAGGAGCTCCGCTCGGTGAATCATCTGGCCCAGGTAAATACTCCAAATCCTTTATTAATCGTCGACCGGGTCCAGTTTTTTTAAGGCGCCTTTTTTGTAACTGGGGGAGTCCAGTTCATTAGGGCGCTTTCTGTGGATGGGAGCTTAGGGGTCAATTTTTTGAAGGCGCCCCGTCGAAGAGGGGGGGTCCGTAATATTAAGTCGCCTTTGGAGGGGGGTTCGGTTTTTTAGGGGGGGGGGGTCGATTGATAAGGGATTTGGAATAGGTCTCCGGCCAGCCCTTGAATGTCCTGCCCCGGGCCCCAGGTCAGACTCTTGCACCCGGGGGCTGCGGTGCAACAGCGTTGCAACTCCACGAGCGGCGGCGAAGTCTAGGGGTCCTGAGAGCGTCTCCCCCTTTCCTCCTCCCTCCTCCCACCTCCCACCTACCTCCTGCCTCCTCCCTCCTCCCTCCTCCCACCTCCCTCCTCCCTCCTCCCACCTCCCTCCCCCCCCGACCCGTCCCCATGCTCTCCACCACTCCATCCCACGCTGGGCCCAGTGGCTACCGCGTCGAACGACCACTCCCATGCGAGGTCGTCCTCCGACGATGGGGGTGACCTCGGTCCATGATGACGGCCGGCAGCCCACGAATCCAGAGCACTGGGCAGGCGCGGGCCGCTAGAGCCTTCTCCCGCTAGACCAAGGCGCAGCCGTGGCCACCGCCATCAGGGCACCTCGCAGCCTGAGAGCCTGCTGCGAGGCCGTGCGGCTCAGGGCAAACAGCCACTGGCGCACGGAGTAAGCGCCGATTCCACACTCGGCCTCCGTCCCCTGCGAGTGGGCAGCCACACGTCGCCAGAACCTAGCCCAAACCGAAACGAGCACCTCGCGCACAAAAAGGCTCACATCAATAAAACCGTGTCCTGGAAGCTCCAGCCTCCAAACGCTGCCCGTCAGGGCCAGCCACTCAAGATACTGCGGGTCCTGCGGGAGCCAACCGTGGTCCAAAAGCACCGTCAAGATCCCCGAGATGGGTCCCGACACCCCGGCCCACCCTCGGTTCGCCCGAGCCTTCAGGAGCCGTCGGGCCACTTTGGGCCCGCTACGGTGGAACCGAGCACGCACCTGGATGGCAAGAGAGGGGTCGCGGTGAGCTCGAAAAAGCTCGTGAACTGGCGCAGCGCAAGCTCCACCGCAGGCGTGCCCTGACCCAACTCCAAGGCAAGGTGCGTTGTGACACACTGGCCTGTCTTTGGCCCTTCCAGGGCCACACCCACGGCAGACTGGGTGCGCAAGGCGGTGAAGCAGGATGGGGAGGAGGAAGCGGAGGAGGAGGAGGAGAAGGAGGAGGAGGAGGAAGCGGAGGAGAGGGCGGACGAGGAAGTTGAAAAAGAAGAAGAAGGCGGAGGAGGAGGAGGAGGAGCAGGAGCAGGAGCAGGAGCAGGAGGAGCAGGAGGAGCAGGAGCAGAGAGCAGGAGGAGCAGGAGGAGCAGGAGGAGCAGGAGGAGCAGGAGGAGCAGGAGGAGGAGCAAGGACTGTTATACTTGGACGCACCTGACTTCTCCTGGGTCTCCTCGGACATCCCGGATGGGCCCAGAGACCTCCGGGAGGACGAGGAGATGGAGGGGGGAGGGGGTGGAGGTGAAGAGGTGGAGGAGGTGGTGTATGATGAGGAGCGGGGGAGGAGCAGGAGGAGAGAGGAGGATGAGGAGAGGAGGAGGAGGAGGAGGAGGAGGAGGAGGAGGAGGGGGAGAGATGAGGAACGCGTGGCCGAGGAGCAGCTTGAGGGCCTGGGCAAGGGCTTTGATCCAGCCAGGTGGGCCCTGGCCCAGTGAGAGGGGGGCACGAGCGCCCGCAGGAGCGGCTCCCCAAGGAGAGCGCCGGTCCCACCCCGTGGATCGACCCGCGCGTCAAGAGGCTGGCCACTGAGCTGTGGGATGAGGCTCCTCGCCGTCGCGGCGGCCGAAGGGGGTCCTTCCCCCCCCCTTTTACTCCTCCTCCTCCTCCTCCTCCTCCTCCTCATCATCATCATCTTCCTCCTCCTCCTCCTCCCCCTCCTCCTCCTCTTCCTCTCCTCCCCTCCTTCCTTCCCTCCTTCTCCTCCTGCTCCTCCTCCCGCTCCTCATCATACACCACCTCCTCCACCTCTTCACCTCCACCCCCTCCACCACCACCTGCCCCTCCTCCATCTCTCTTCTTCCCTCTTCCTCTTCTCCTCTTCTCCTCCACCTCCTCCTCCTCCTCCTCTCCTCCTCCTCCTCCTCCTCCTCTCCTCCTCCTCCTCTCTCCTCCTCCTCCTCCTCCTCTCCTCCTCCTCCTCCTCCTCCTCCTCCTCCTCCTCCTCCTCCTCCTCCTCCTCTCCCTCCTCTCCTCCTCCTCCTCCTCCTCCTCCTCCTCCTCCTCCTCCTCCTCCTCCTCCTCCTCCTCCTCCTCCTCCTCCTTCCTCCTCCTCCCTCTCCTCCTCCTCCTCCTCCTCCTCCTCCCACTCGAGAACGGCCAGGGGGGGGGATTCAGGGGTCCCCACAAGGTGTTTCGGATGCAACTCCCGGGAGGTACATTTCTGATTTTGCCCTGGTCCGTAATCCGGTTTATTCCCGCTTAATCCAGCTTAATCCCGCACGATCCCGCGCAATCCGGCTCAATCCCGCTTACTGCGAGGCCCACCCTGGCCTAACAGCCCCCCAATGGAGCTCAGTCCCTTTTAATCCTTCCGACGAAGACCTCCCAGTAGTTGCCTCCTAACGGTGTGGCGACCACACTGCGTGGTGTCGGGCGGGACCGGGACGAGGACAGATCCGTTACAGAGCGTGCCGGAACGCTCTCAGAGCGGTCCAGAACGCTTCTGAGAAGGCCGCGGCGCCCGATGTCTCGGGTCTCAGAGATTCTCGATTTATCTTCACCCGATTTTGTCCTTGTCCTTGCTTCGTCTGCTGGTGAGTCAGTGGGGATCCGGGGTCACCGCACGGTTGTGTGGGCTGTGGGGCCGTTCTTCGAGGTTGTCTCGGGCGACAGGGGCGGGTCCCAAAGCCGTGCGGTGGCGGGCCGTGCGGTGAGGGTCGTTGAAGATTCCCGATGCCGAGAGCACAACACAGTCTGTCACCGTGCCACGCGCTTTTGGGACTCCCAGTTCGGGTGTTGCTAGAAGTGCCCCTGGCCCAAGGTGCCCCCCGGATTCTCGGGGTGGCCCAGAGGGCCTCCAGAGCATCCCTAACGAGCCCCAGAGCACCCCAGAGCACCACCCACCGAAGCACCCCAACCCAGCCCGAAGGCCCCAATTTGCCCTCAATTCCCAGTGGGGGGGTGTCGGGAAACATTAAACAAAAGAACAAAAGCATGTGAGGAACCCCCCAACCCCCAACCCGAAAGTTGGGTCTTCGGGTTGGGTTGGGGTGGTCTGGTAAGTAGTCAGTGTGATGGCCAGGGAGAATGGACATTTTGGCCGCGGCCATGGTGTCTCCTTTCACCACGTCCCCTGGCCCCCTGGGCCGCGCACATGCCTCCGGCTAGGATTTGCGAGCCACTCTCTCGGAGGCGGTTGCGCGGGGGTGGTTTCGGGGCCTCTCGGGGGCCTCTCAGGGGCCTCTTGGGGGCGTGGCCTGGATTTGGACACCTCTTTTGGGGGCGTCCTGGGGCTTTGGTGGGCCCCTCGGGGGCCTGTCGGCGGTCTCGGGTGTCATCTTGAGGCAGAGGGTTGGAAATGACGATTCTTGTTCCCCCTTTGGGGCCTCTCTTGAGCCCCTCTTGGGGCCCTCCTTGGCCGGCTTGGGGACCTCTTGGGGGCCTCTTGGGGCGATCGCCTCTTGGGCCGTCTTGGAGCGTCGGGATCCCAAAAAGGCGAGAACTCTCAATTAGCTCAACGAAAACCGAAGGAATGCCACTGATGAGAGCCTCTTGGGGCCCTCTTGGTGCACCACAGGAAGAAGCGAGATACAATTGCCGAACCCCCCATCGAATCGGCGCTCTCGCACCGACCCAGGCAATCCTCATGCGGTGTCACCTGCGCGCGGTTGCTAGTTTTAAAGCGAGTCGTGGGGATATACCTGGCGAAACCAAAGATTTGCACTCCAAGCGAACATGCGAGGCAACATCGGCGAATCGCACACAAGCTGTTCGATATTAGAAATGGGAACAATGTCCAAGCATATTCGGCCAGTTTGAGGGACACGGCTTTCGTCGAATGCACGTGGAATGCGCGCTGGGCGTGAATTCGACGAACATTGTGGACCTTCGTCAAGTCTCCGCCCTTCTGTCTCTCTCTCTCTCTCTCTTCTCCTCCCTCCTTGTGCGTTCCCACACCTTGCCCTGGTCTTTCCTTCCTCCTCCCCTTCTTCGTTGCTCCTCCACTTCGGTGTTATTGCCCAAGTGCTAGGTCTGGGGTTTTTGGCATTCGTATGATGTATCCGCCCCCTCTGCCGTCCAGACTCACTCACATTCAGATACGCAGACACTCAGGTTCACTCCCTCTCACACGGACCCACTCGTACTCAGATCCGCACGAACTCATACTCATTTACACACACCGCTCTCCGTCAGATCCATTCATTTCCAGCCAAGACATACGAATACTCATAAACGTCCTTCCCGCAGTCATATCCTTGTGCGCATCGCGATGTAGCAGGCGTGGCATGCAGCGCCCCAAAGGGGAGCCGCTAGAAGATATGACATGTTAACGTTCGCGCCCAGATTTTGGGGGTGTCTCCGGCGTTTGCCTGTTTTGTTTTTCTCTCATATTGATCGCGATGTTGCAGGCGTGGCATACGAGGACCTTGAACATGAGCCGCCACGGGGTATGACACGTGCCCGTTCGCAACCAGATTGTGGGGGTGTCTCAGGCGGTTCGCTCATTGGGTTGACCAGGCCTCTCTCACTTCATGCCCCCATGGTCATCGCGATGTAGCAAGCGTGGCATCTGAGCAACCCAAGGGAGGGGCGCCAGGATGTATGACATGTGACATCCGAGGACCCCACTGGGGAGCTGCCATGGGCTAACACATTGGTTTTTTCACGCCCGGATCGTGGGGATATGTCGTGCGGTTTGCTCATTATGTCGACCAGGCGTCGTTTTTTCAAGAGTCCCATGGGCACCGCGACGTAGCAGGCGTGGCGTTTGAATACCTCAACGGGGTGCCACCACGGGATATGACATTTGCTCAGGCCCGCCCAGATCGCTTGAATGTCTCAGGCGGTTTGCCTTTCTGGTTGACCAGACTTCTTTCCAGAGCCACATGCTCGTCGCGACGTAGCACGTGGGGCATATGAACACCCCCCCCCGGGAGGAGCCACCAGAAGATATGACATGTGCCCGTTCACGTCGGATTGTCAGGATGAGTCGGGTGGTTTGCTTGTTTGGTTGGCCCGTTTGCTCATTCAAAGCCCCACGCTCATGGTGATGTATCAGGCGAGGCACATGAGCACCCCGCGTGGGATCCGCAAGGGGGGTAGGACGTCTTGACATGTGCCCGCTCGCGCCGAGATGGTGGGGAGGTCTCGGGCGGTTTGCCTGTTATGTTTACGAGGGTTCTCTCTCTGTCTCTTTCATTGCCTCTCCCTCTCCCTCTCTCCCTCCCTCCCTCTCTCTCTCTCTCTCTCTCTTTTTTTTTCTCTCTCTCTCTCTCTCTCTCTCCCTCTTGTGCCACTCAAGCCATTTGGGCTGGAGCACCAATCCCCACGCCCCCGTGCCTGGGCAAGTGCTTGCAGCCTTCCCTGTACTTCCGCGTAGTGCTTACGTAAGGGATTTTGCAAGCAGGTGCGCCCCATCACCTGCCTGCATCAACGAGAAGCAGGGAGAACTTTAGCGATGTCGGCCGCACGTCGCCCATGGAGTAGGTGTCAGTTTTGCCAAACGTGCGAATACAATGACAAGCTTCTCTTCGCAGGCTGTCGTTGCAGCAAGTGTTCCAAGCAGGTGCGGTTGTACAAGCTTCGCACTCGCTCCAAGTTTGCCGATCGAGGTGTGCATTTCGAGGGTGAGGCGGCGTCGGGAGCCACCACTACCACGCGCGGCGGGAAGAAGGGCGGCCCCAAGAGGAGCCAGGACGTCTCGACGCTGCTCGATCAGGCGCTGAAGGCCACCCAGGACACCGAGTTGCAGCAGGTGTTGCAGCAGCAGTCGCGGCGGCTGGCCAGCCAGAACACGAGCGCCAATAACGGCGACACCGTCGACGCCGTCAAGCGTGCAGACGGTGCTTGGAAGGCCGCCAGTAACCGTCACCAGCTGTTGGTGGACCAGGTGATGAGGTTGCGGCAGCAGCCCAGCACCGCAGAGAGCAAGGAGAGTGAGGCTGCTGCCGAGCCCGCCCGCGCAGCGGCGGCGAAGACGGCGGCCACGAAGGCTTCGGTGCAGGCCGAGGGAGTTGGCGCTGCTGCCGTTTCCAACGAGCAGGAGCCCAAGCCGATGTCCGGCACCACCATGAATATGGACGTTTTCAGCTCCTTCGAGCCGTGGGACTGCGAGGAGACGGACAAGCAGCAACTTCGGTCCCCGAAGGCCGAGCTAGAGCAGTACTGTGCAGCCATGGAGGAGAAGAGCTCCACGTGGCAAACGTTTGTTCACAAGGTGAAGCTGGCGGAGAAAGACGTCGCCGAGAGGATGGCCAAGAAGCGCAAGGGGAACGACGGCGGCGCTCAGGATGGCCTGGGCGCGGCCGCTGCCGAGGCAGCGGGAGGGGCGGGCGGCGCAGGTGCTTCCAGCGCTGCTAGCCCCGACGCCGTCGATCCCGCGCAGGAAAAACTGGTTAGAGAAGGAATGAAAAAAAGCGGAGAAGGAGGGCGAAGAGGAAGGAGGAGAGAGGAGGGAGGGGAGGGGAGGGACGAGGAAGGAAGAGGTGGAGGAGGAGGAGGAGGAGGAGGAGGAGGAGGAGGAGGAGCGATCAGCGTTAGGAGGAGCAAGCGCAGCGCTCCCATCCCCTGGAGAAGTGGTGGCATACGTCCAGCGAGGCGGCTGCCAGGAGGCTCTCTGCGCACGCGAGACGATCCTCAGGGGCGACAAAACAGAGTTGGTCGGGGGATGCTGGGACCACCCGCTTCACATCCCTCCTGGACACCGGATATGATCTATCAGGGCGCTTGGTCGCTCGAAGAACTGCTCGCCTCTACGCCTGCTCCGCTCGGAACGGACGGGCGTGGCCAGAGGTGCACGGCCTGCGGTCCGTAGGGGTGGTGGGAGGTAGAACGCGCACGCGTGCGTGTTAGGACTGGTGGCGGGGCTGGAGGCGGCATGGACGAGTCGGAGGACGGAGTCTGTTCCGGCCGCTCGCCCCGACAGCGGCCGGCCTTCGCTGCTCGTCGCCACCGGTACTTCGTATCGCGTGTCCTCTCTGCCAGACTTGCGACCGTTAGTCGCTATTGCGCTCCTCCGCCCCCCCTGGCCCAGCGCGCGAGGCCGCGTGCAGCAGTGGCCATCGGCGAGCGGGCTTCGCCAGGGCAGCTGCGCCGGGTGCCAGCGCGCCCCCCCCGCATGCAGCCGGCAGCGCTGACCTGGGCCCGGCGGGAGGTCTTTCCGGGACGCCCCCCCAGAGGCGCACCGCGAGGCACAGGCGGCCAGCCTCCTGGAGCAGCGCGCCCGTTGCAGACAATGGCTTTTGGAGCAATCCGCGCCTTGGCCTGGGTCAGAGCTGGGTGTTGTGAAGCGCCTTGTTGGTCGCAGCCGCAAGCGAAGGCGCAGGCGGCGTCAGAGGTCAACCCGGGCTGCGGGCGGAGCCCAATTATCCAGCGAGCGAAACGGTTATTCGGAGCCCCACCATACTAGGCCTCCGAGATGGAGTCGGAGTGGATGGGGTCGGAGGATCGCGCAGCATCGCCGATGCATCACCGACGCGGCTCGCTGTGGAGCCCCATGTGCTTCACGTCGACGTCGCGGATGCATCGCCGACATCGACGATGCGCCGCCGGTGCATCGCCGATGCGTCGCCGATTCATCGCCAATGCATCGCCGATGCATCGGCGATCTGGCGCGATCCTTCGACCCCATCTTGTGCAGGTCATGGTGGACCCACCTGAAGTCCAGATTCGGCCGCCAGGCACTTCGGCGGTCCTAGGCGGCGCATACCGCTACGTCTAGCAGAGATATGCCCCGTCATGGAGCCATTAGTGGGACGAGGCCCGCGTGGCAGACGTCAGCCGCCGAAGCACGGGGGACGATTCGCCGGTGCAGGAGTAGATGAGATGGCGCAAGCTAGCGGCCGCATCAGGACATCTGTGCATTGTTGCGGCTTTCCGTGCAGTATCACGTTGGTCATCCCATGACGCGCGATAGCTTTGGCCACCCAGAACACGCGCGTCCGCCGCGGCCTCGTGCCAGCATCGTGGCACCGCCGATCTGTCTACATGAAAGTTAAACGAGGGAAAGCACATGTGGATTTCGATAGTTATCGCCAGCTTGGACTCGGCACGTTGGGAGTCCGCGTGCAGGAAGAACTCTGGTGTGGGAGATGCTCCGAGACCCGTGCGGTCGGGCTGGGGCATTTGCAGGACGGCATGGGCGAGTGCGTCATTGCGGCGCTGCTTGACCTCGTAACGCGGGCCATCCTCATGCTTCAAGGGCGGCCGCGCGGCGATTTCCACAGTAATGGGCGCGGGGCTTTCGAGAACCAAAGCAGAGCAGAGGCTTTCCTCGCACTTCGCGTCCGTGGCGGGGTTGACTGACGGCCGCTACTGGTTATGGGCCCAAGAAATTATGAAGCAAACAAGTTTGTGGGCCACGGCCGACGGCAATGCGTCTGGCGCGATGCACCCGTCAACGGGCACGCCAAAGGGCACGAAATTGAGCCCGATTGGTTTCTGCCTAGCGCAAGCCGCGAAGACCGAAAACATCGACGTTTCGACAGGCATCGGCGCTGGGTTGGACCCCCCGCCCGCAGCGCTGGAAGCCTTCCAGCGCTCCGGAGATAGCAGCGACGCAAACCACTTGGACAAGGATGAAGTCCAGCTGTGGCAGTACGATTTGGCCTCGCAGCCAGGCGCGTGGGAACAAGTGATGCGGTCTGCGTCGTCGGATGCGGTTCGATCGCGCCTCCCCCATGCTTCTTCGACAGTTTGCCAGGGCCGGCGTGGATTGCATCAATGCCACTGTGGTCTCGCGAGCACAATGCTGGACCGCGCTTGGAACTCGCCGCCAGGCAGACCGCACCTTCCGAGGATGCCTGCGGCGTGGACGTGGCAAGACAGCAGCGCGAGCGATTTGTATCTTTGATTTGCGCCAGGTTGGCCAGGCACTCTTCCAGGACTCCCAGGAGCGCTTCGGCGCACGGCGCGGCAACGGCAGGCCGGGCGAGGACATGCGCTCGAGCTCGCCAGTGCGAGCGCGTCAATTGGAGGCGCAACGCGCGGCGGCGCTGGTCCACGCAGATCTAAGTTCTGGCATGGCGCGTGACTGCATTGAGATGGCGACCCTCCCCACCGTCATGTTCAGGGCGGAACTGTGCGTGCACCTCCCAGCTGTCGAGAAGGCGCTGGACAAAGCACAAGAAACTCTTGCTCGCTAGCTGCTTGGGATCTCGACCCCAGCAAAGAGGGAGGTCACCCTTCGTGAGATGGGTCGGGGGTCGCGCTGGTCAACGCAGTACCGAGCGCGGGCGGTCATGCCGTGGGCGCGCTTGACCACAGACAGCCGTTACAGCGAAGCCCCACGGGTGTGCTCCGCGGCAGCGGGGTGCCCGCGAGGCAGGTCCTTACAGCGAAGCCCACGGGTGTGCTCCGCGGCAGGTGGGTTGGGACGGCATGGGGTGCCCGCGAGGCAGGTCCGCACGCGCCGCCCTGCCAACTTTCCCTGGGGCGCACCAGGTCAGGCGAAACTGAAGCGGAGGCGGGCGCTGCAACGCGCCACTCCTGCCGACACGCGGCTGCCCCGCCTGGTGCGTCCTGGTCACGGGGGACAGAGAGGACGGGGAAGCGTTTTTTTCTCAGTCGGCGCAATGGCACGCCATTGTGGCCATGGCTGCCTCGACCGGTAGGGTCCCGCCGCGGCCTAGCGCGGCCGCGGTCGCCCCCGACCGCCCCAATGCGCCAAGATGAAAAACAAGCAATAAGAACAACAAATACAAACAAATAAGAATTGTATGAAAAACGAGAAGAAGAATAGTAATAATATGAAGAATAAGAGAATAATGAGAAAGAGGAATGGGGGATGAGGGAAAAGGACGGAGGAGGGAGGAAGGGGGATTTGGGGGGGGGCGGGGGGTGAAGGAGGGAACGGGAGGCGGAGGCGGAGGAGGGACCAGAGGGGGGAAGGGGGAGGAGGAGGAGGCGAACGAACAGAAAAACGACGACGACAGTCAGGACGGCGGCGGGCGAGGCGCGAGCGCAGCGCTCCCACCCGCCGGAGAGGTGGTGGAATACGTGCAGCGGGGCGGCTGCCAGGAGGCCCTCTGCGCCCTCGAGACGTTCCGCAAGGACGCCCTTCCTCCCCCTTCCTCCGCCGCCTACTCCGTCCTCCTCGGGCCGACGATCGTCGGAGAGAGGGGTTGCTTCCATGTCCTTCCCAGGGGTCAAGAGTGCCCAGATTCGCAGACGGCACGACCCCCGACGGCCTCATCCTTATCCTTATCCTCCGTTTTCCTTTTCTTCCCCCTGCTGGTCATTGGGAACTGGTGGCTCTGGGGTCGTCGACGCAGCCTCCCTTCCTCCTGCTCCTCCTCCTCCTCCTCTTCCTCCTCCTCCTCCTCCTCATCATCATCATCATCATCCTCAACCTCCTCAACCTTCTGAACCTCCTCCTCCTCCGCCTCCTTATCCACCGCCGACACATGATCGAGTGTTCCAGGATCGCCCGCGCTTGAGCGGGCTGCTGCGCGGCACGCGGGTGTTGAGGGAACTACTTGGCGAGTCAGAGAGATATTTTCTGCTGCCCGGGCGGGCCGCCTGCTGAGGCTGGGGACGGGGATGACTGGGGGTGTCCAAGATTTAAATCGGGCGCGTCCCTCTGCAGAAGAACTATTCGAGAATAGTAGCTCAAGTATGCGGAGCACTTTTCGTGCCCTCTTGACCGTGTATGGCTTCTGTTTGACCACTTTATGTTGTTTTTTCCCTGAATCCGCCCGTAAGAGGGCATGCCCGACCGGACCCAATCATCCAGTCCGCTTCGAGCCGTGGTGGCCAGTTGGCGTTGTTTGTTCCTGTGGTGTCGCCTGGGGGCTTCTTGGTCGCAGCGGGATCCTCCAGGGGTCGCCGCTGTGAAAAGATACGGCGTCGGATGGTCAAGGGCGTCCAAGACTCCAGGCCTCCAAAATTCTAGATGGGGTCGGAGCACATGGGGTCGGGGGAATGCAACACGCCGCGTCGCCGACGCATCGCCGATGCGGCTCGATGTAGAGCCCGACTTGCTTCACGCCGACGTCGCCGATGCATCCCCCACGTCGACGATGCATCGCCAGCGCATCGCCGATGCATCGCCGATGTACCCGGTGCGGCGCAAACCTCCGACCGCATCCACTCCGATCCCATTTAGGAGGCCTTTAAAAACGGGGGTTGATGACAAAGGGTGTCTGCTAGACTGGCACCAAGGGCAAAAGACTTGAGCCTGCCCTCGAGTCTCGATGAGACTGGGCGGGCCGCACCCTGCATTCCTCCTCCTCCTCCTCCTCCTCCTCCTCCTCCTCTTTCTCCTCCTCCTCCTCCTCCTCCTCCTTATTCTCATGGTTCGTTCCTGGTTCCTGGTTCCTGACGGCGGGAGGGAAGCTCGATCGATCGCAGCCTCCCTCCCTCCTCCCTCCTCCTCCTCCTCCTCCTCCTCCCCCTCCTTCTCCTCCTCCTCCTCCTCCTCCTCCTCCTCCTTTTTCCTCCTCCTCCTCCTCCTCCTCCTCCTCCTCCTCCTCCTCCTCCTCCTCCTCCTCCGCCTCCTCCCCATTGCTCGCCTGCCTCCCTTCGCCGCGCGGCGCGCTCCCTGAGAGGTGCTGGGCCGCCCCCCCCCCCCCATGGCGCGCGCGGCGGAGGGCCTCTTGGCATCGCTCGGACGTGTGCATTTTCCGTCGGCGAGGACCATCGATCCTTGAGGATTCGGCGAGGGGCTCGCCTTTTTCGTCGGCGAGGGGCTCGCCTTTTTCGCCAACTGGACGTTTCCGTAATTTTGTCCAAATGATCAAGGATGTTGCTCGAGGAGCATTCTTGCTCATTCGGCGAGAAATCCACGCACGAGATTGAAAAAATCACAGGGGATGGACGTCCGAGCGATGGCGAGGGGGGGGATGCGACGCTCCGGGCCTCGCTGGCGCCAGGCTCTGCCGGCGCCGCGCTGGCCTGCTGGCAGCCGGTGCTGCACGGCAGCGGGTCAAGCAGTGGCGAAACGTCCTGGCTCGCCTATAGCCCCACCAAACAATGTTCTAAGAACCTTTTGTGGTTCCCACGAAATGTTCTTAGAACATTTCTGGCTGGGACTGTCTTGTTTTAACGCATCGAGTTTCTGTTCTCAGAACATTGTTTTTTGTTCTGAAAACATTTTTGGGTTCTAAGGACATTTCGTGGTATGACTATAGGAATGCCGGGACGGTCGGTCCCAGCTCAACGGGGAGAGTTGCGCGAGTCGGGACGATCGAAATGGGTACGGAAAGAGTGGTTCATTTTGAACCAGGCTCGCTATCCGCGCCGCCGCGGACGTTGCTTAGTGAAGACACACAGCCGCCTGCGCAACAGCGGCCGCTGTGGGCTTTGGACAACATGTGTTGACGGGCAGTGTACCCATTTTTTCGGTACCAATTTCGGGCGTCCAAAGCGAGCGCGTGCCACGGCTCGCAGAGTGCCTGCTCGCAAGCGTTCAAAAAGCACACACGTTTGCCTCGATGGGATGGGTCGTATATCCCCCGCGCTAGAAGGTTCCAACCTGCTCTAGCCCGGACCACCAAAAAGAAGTCCGAGCCCCATGAGACAGGACCGAAGCCGGAGGCTGTTTTCACGTGTCGGGCCTTGGGAGGCGATACTCGTTCGACACGGTTTCGACACTGTTCGGGGTGCTCGAAATCGTTTCCGGGATTACGGGGCGTGGAAACGACCACAGCCACTGCTTTTCTTTTGTTGCCGCTTTCCAGCCCGCAGAAACAAAGCAGTGGTTGTGGTCATGTTCGTTGAGCTTGGCATCAGGGAAATGACCACGACCACTGCTTCTTTTTCGGCCGGCTGGAAGGCGGCGCAAACAAGAAGCAGTGGCTGTGGTCATTTTCCCGTCCCGCAGGAATGTGGTCCTTGAGCACGACGGGAGCAGCAGAACACCCCCCGGCGGCGGACCCAGGCCGTCTTGCGAGCAACGACCCGGCGAGGCGCGGAGCGCGCTTGCCTGCGATTCCGTCGGGCCTGCCCCTCTACAGGGGGAGCAGTCAAAACATAGTCAAAACAACAGTCTGGGGACTCTTTTTTTGTATGTTTTGCCATTTGGGGTGTATCTTTCGAGCATTTTTTTGGTGTTCGTCGAACATCCCCCTGTATGGGGGACACGCCCGACGTAAGCCTATACGAGGAGGGCGAAAGGAGGGCGAAAGGAGGTTTTGCCATTTGGGGTGTATCTTTCGAGCATGTGTCGTTTTTCGTCGAACATCCCCCTGCATGGGGGACACGCCCGACCTAAGGCCTATACGAGGCGGGCGAAAGGGAGGAGGGGGCGCGGGGCGGGCGGACGCCGCGGCGCGCGCGCAGGGCGGGGGCAGGGCGGGGGCAGGGCGGGGGCAGGGCGCCAATGTGCACGTTTGTTACTGCTGCACTGCAGGGTTCGGGTTCGTGTCCGGGTTTTTAGGGGTGCCTTGCAGGCTTTTTTGGGGCTCGTGTCCGGGTTGGATTCTGGGAGTGTTGCGGCGCAGTATTTTCTGCACGCACGACATGGGTACGGAAATAATGGGTACAATGCCCAACAGCGGATCTTGTTCATTTTGAACGGGGCCCGCTGTCCACGCCGCCGCGGCCTGTGTCCGGGTTAAAGGGGTGTCTTGCAGGCTTTTGGGGCCTGTGTCCGGGTTTGATTCTGGGAGTGTTGCGGTGCAGTGCTCCAGATCTCGTAATAAGAGGGAGGGGGGTCTGGACCCTCCAAGACAGGCCATTTCAGACCTCCCCCGTGGGAGAGCCCTCCAAAACATCGTCCCCAGAGCCCCCAGGCCCTCCAAGATGGCCTGGAAGAGACCCCCCCCCGAAATGAGACCCCCCTCCCTTTATTACGAAATCTGGAGTATTTTGTTTGTGCCGCCGTTTGGAGAAATGGGTCTCGAGGGATGTTGGGTGTCCGGGTCTATAGCTGTGTCCGGGTCTGCGGGGCCCTGAGGCTTCGGGGTCACCGCGCGGTTCTCGGCGGCTCGGGTCGTTCTCTCCGAGGGCGTCTCGGGCGGCAGGGGCCTCCGGGGCCCCAAGGCTCAGGAGCGAAAGAAGGACGTACACGTACATGAATCCACGCTGTTTTCGAGATTTCGCATTCGGCGAATATTCGTATCACGCGGCCGGTCTCGCGGGTCAAGGGGCCGTGTTCATGTACATAGCTGGGCGCGTACGTCCTTTGTGGGCTCCCTAAAGACCCGTGCGGTGACGGACCGTGCGGTGGGGTCCTGGGGGACGGCGAGGGCACCGCGCGTGTCTGTCGCCGCAGCGCGTCGGGGCTCCAGCCCGGGGCAGGCGCAAAGGCCGAGCGTTAAGTCGGGCCTGTCCCCCCACAGGGGGATTTTTTTTACGAAAATGATTAAACAATAAGCAAAAAATAGTACAAGACTAGTCTGGGGACTATTTTTGCAGTATGTTTGACCTTTTTGGAGCAATTTGGGGGGTATGTTTTTATTTTTTCGTCGAAAGTCCCCCTGTGGGGGGACACGCCCGACATGACCCGAGCGGGTGGCAGCAGGCAGGGGGCAGGGGATCCGGCAGAGGAGGGCGTGCGCGTGCAGTGGGCGCCCGTCGCCAAGAAGCACCACCCCGCCTGCCTCTTGGGAGGCAGGGCGCGTTTCGATGCCTCCGATGCGGCGTCCGATGTGGGTCCCGATCTCTCAACTTGGGGGCCTACTAATACTAGGATGCCGATTTCCTCCGATGCGACTTTTCCCGACTCGGCTGCCGACTTCCGCCGATCCGCTTCGTGTCCAGTTGTTTCTGTGTCCCTGGCCCCTTCAGCTACCCCAGCATACTGAATCTATGTGTGCGCCGAAGCGAGGGGGAAGACGATCATCCAGAATAGATTGGAACAGATAGGGGGTCCTGGGACTCGTGTCTATTTATTTCTGTGCCCCTGGGTACCAACTAAGTCACCCCAACCTACTACCACCCTCGTCAAAATTAACCTCAAAAATGTCTGACGTGGTGGAACTGCTTGTCGGAAGATCTGGGGCCGAGTGTCGATGAGTGCGGGGTACTTGCATGCGCCGCCCCCCCAATGTCGGTCGACGTTAAGCTTTCGAGTAAGCTTCGGTCAGACTATCTTTGCCTTCGCCCCGACATTGAAGGGGCGGCGTGTCGACATTGAGGGGCGCGCCGAAATCGAAATGACGTGCCAGCAACTGTTGAGGTTAATTTTGACGAGGGTAATAGGATGCCGATTTCCTCCGATGCGACTTTTCCCGACTCGGCTGCCGATTTCCGCCGATCCGATTCGTTGCGCTCGCCGATTCCATTTGTCGAGTCGATTCTGGGCGCTCCTACCAGGGTGCCCTGGGCTTCTTGGGCTTCGACGGTCTTGCTATGGAAGGCGTGGCGTTCCCGCACTCACAGTCGATGGGCGTCCCAGGGTCTCAGGGTTGAGAGTTTCTTGTGGAAGGTTTTATGTGGCCGGGCTCCCACTGGACATGAAGCCACGCTGGTTTCGAAAGTGCGCCTTGCGCCAACGTTTCCGTCACGAGGCTGGTCTCGCGGATTGGGGGACCGTGTTCAATGTACGTGGCTGGCCGCGTACGTCCTTCGTGGGCTCCCCAGGGGAGGAGGAGGCTGAGGCGAGGATCTGGGAACCGTTACCGAGGCCTCCAGCCGTCTTGCACACTGGTTGGGGCGTCCGCGGGCGTCGTCGTCGACACGGCCGGATCCGCCGCGACATGCTGGCCAGCAGCCCAGCACAGGTCTCGGAGGCGGGTGTTGAGGGGCCGAAAGGGGGCCGAGGCGCAGAAGAAGCGTCCAAGACTGATATGTGCTCAGTGCTCGCTTAAGTCGAGCGAGGCCAGTTGCAGCCGTAACCCACATTTGAAGTTGGAGTGTTCTTACCACTCTACCCTTGCATGCGCGCCTACCCAACACATCCCCCGCCTGTGCTGTCTGCAAGATGTAGCCCGCTATGATGTACCAGGGTCTTGCGCGCTTGCCCTCCTCATTCTTAACGCTTCGCGTATCCCCCCCCCCACCAGACCACCCAGGAACGGTGCCCATGGGAGCTGCCCCGATCGGGGGAGCGTGGCAGCATCGGGATATTTTGGGGAGCTTCCGAAGGCTAGCCGAGGCCTCGTGGATGTCTGTCGAAGTCTCTTGGGATGTCCGTAGGGGGGCACCTTGAAGATTTGTTGGGGAGTCTTGGTGGCCTGTTGGTGGCTCTTGGGGGCCCCTTGGGGGGCACGGCAAGGTGTTTAGGGGCGTGTTGGGCGCCCCCCAGAAGCGGAGATCCAAGAATAGCCTCCAGCGCGATTATTCTACACAACAACAGCAGCAACAACAACATCAACAACAGCAGCAACAGCAACAGCAACAACAACAACAAAAGCATTCACAACAGCACCACCACCACCAACAACAACAGCAAGCACAACAACAGCAGCAACAACAACAGCAACAGTAACAACACCAACAACAACACTATCACTAACACTAACACTAACACTCGCACTAACACTAACACTAACACCAACACCACCACCAACAACAACACTGATAACAGCAATAACAACAACAACAACAACAACAACAACAATAACAACATGTGAGCCTCCTTCATCTGTCGTTGCCTTTTCTCCTCTCCTCCTCCTCCTCCTCCTTCTCCTCCTCCTCCTCCTCCTCCGCCCTCCATCTCCTCCTCATCCTCCTCATCCTCCTCCGCCCTCCGCCCTCCGCCCTCTGCCCTCCTCCTCCTCCTCCTCCTCCTCCTCCTCCTCCATCTTCTCCTCATCCTCTTCCTCTTTCTCCTCCGCCCTACGTCCTACGCCCTTCCTCCTCCTCCTCCTCCTCCCTCCTCCTCCTCCTCCTCCTCCTCCTCCTCCCCTCCTCCTCCTCCTCCTCCTCCTCTTTCTCCTCCGCCCTGCGCCCTCCGCCCTCCGCCCTCCTCTTCCTCCTCCTCCTCCTTCCCCTCCTCCCCCTCCTCCTCCTCCTCCTCCTCCTCCTCCTCCTCCTCATCCTCCTCCCTCCTCCTCCTCCTCCTCCCCCTCCTCCTCCCCCTCCTCCTCCTCCTTCTCGTCCTCCTCTTCCTCCTCCTCCGCCCCAACGCAGGACGAGAGCGAGGAGGAGCCCCCCGCGAAGAGGGCCAAGGGCGCGGCCTCGGAGGGCCCGTGGGCCCACGTGCCGGCGGCAGGCCCGCCGCGCGCGCTTCTCTGGCGGGGGGGCGACGCCCCGTCGTCGCCGCCGCCGCCCTCCTCGCCGCCGTCGGAAGCCTCCTGGAGGCCCACGATCGGGGGAGAAAAAGATACGGATACGTGTTGTCCCCCTTCGTTTTCGGCCTTTCCTGGTCCTCCTGGGGAATCCTCGTTGTCACCGCTGGATTCGCTTCGAAATTCTGGTCAGAACGCACCCCAAGAGAGGTCTGGGGACAACACGTATCCGTATCTTTCCGCCCCCCAACACGACTCTCAGGCAGTGGCGAAGCGTCCCGGCTCACTTGTAGCCCCACCAAGCCATAAGAACCTTGTTCGTGGTGCCCACGACAAGTTCTTAGAGCATTTCTGGCGGAGGTTGTCTTGTCCTAACACGTCGGGATTCTGTTCTGAGAACACTGTTTTGGCTTTTAGAACACTGCTGGGTTCTAAGAACACTTCGTGGTATGACTATAGGAATGCCGGGACGGTCGGTCCCTGCTCAAGAGGAGGACAAGGCACCCACGCCGCTACCCTTTCCTCGTGCTCCCCTTTTTGGGCCTCCTCGGAGGCTCTCGTCGCCGCCGCTGGGTTCGCCTCGGGAGCCTGGTCAGAACGAGCCCAGGGAGAGGTCTGGGGAGTGGCCGTATCGGTACCTGTTGGTTTCCCCAACGACGATCTTACACATATATATATATATATATATATATATATATAGGTGAAGCGTTCTAGAAAGAGCCTCGCCTTCCAGGATCGAAGGAGTTGCCATCTCTTCTGCGGCGGAAGGTCGGCGGAAGTAAAACGAGGCCGCCTTCGACGGCAGAAGTTCGGCGGAAGGCGGCGGACGTAAACAAATGCGCCCCCAAGAGATGAGCATGTGTTTGGGTTCAGGGTTTCTGCAATCGGACAGACATGGCCGCCGCCTTCTAAGAAGCACGGGCGTTTCAAGGAAGCCATCCTCTTCCCCGTACCCTCCTTCTGCGCGTGACTGAGATGAGGCCGACGCAGAAGACGAGCGCGGGGACGGACACACCATCCACCCGCCCGCAGCCTGCGCAAGTGGTCCCGCCCACGACGGCGGCGGCGGCGGCGGCCACGACGACCACGTCCGCGGCCCAGGCCTCTCCGGCGCCGCGTTGCTTCCGCAGCGTGGGCCCCGCAGGCCTGGGCCCGCTCCTCTCGGGCCGGCCGAAAGGGGGGGATTGGGAAAGGGGGGGGTACGAAATTTGCTGCATGCAGCTGGTTTCGGCCTCACCGAGGGGCCCATTCCTCGATACATCGCCGCCTTCGGCGCCTGGAGGCGCCGGGAAAATCAGCTACGTGAGCTGATTCTCAAACCCCCCCTTTGCTATCCCCCCCTTTTGCCCGACCCGATCCTCGGGGCCGAGGGCTCCTCCCTGGAGGCCGGCTCCCGGCAGCCCGCGGGAGCCCCGCGAGGACCCCTCCCGCGGGCCGAGGGCGGCGGGGGGCCTCCGCGTCGAGGTGGGGCCAGCCGTGGAGCCTCCTGGAGGCCCAGGGAGGACGAGGACGAGGACGAGGACGAGGACGAGGAGGACGAGGACGAGGACGAGGACGAGGACGAGGACGAGGACGAGGACGACGACGACGACGACGACGACGACGACGACGACGACGACGGCGGCGGCGAGGCGACTGCCGGGTGCGCCGCCGCTTATCATTGGCCGACGGGCGCCGGGGCGCTGGGCCGCTTGGGCGCGACGGTTTTCCTCGCGGGCTCTGGACGCCCGGAGTGGAGAAGCGCACGAGCAGAAAATGTGCACCATGCCCAAAATACACAGATGTTGTCCAGAACCGACGGCGGCCGCTCTGGGGCGGGCGGCCTCCTCGTGTCTCCAGTGGACAACGACCGCGGCGACGCCGACGGCGAACCCTGTTCAGAATTTACAGGAGCTGCCGTTGGACTTCATACCCATGTTTCCCAACCATCCTGTGGTGTTGGGTCCTCATTTTGAACAGACAGCGCCCCGCGTCCCACCTCTCCTCTCCTCCTCGCAGTTCTCATCCCCCTCCTCCCTGCTCCCTCCGCAGTTCGCAAGCGCCTCCCCCGCCCAGTAAAGCGTTTCGTGGCCCCAGAGGGAGCTCCACCGAAGGGCCCAGTGGCGCAGTCCGCATGCAGTCCCTGCGCCCATTGCAGCGCTTCGTGGCCCCAGAGGGAGCTCCACCGACGACCCCAGTGGCGAAGTCCGCATACGTTTCCTGCGCCCGTTACACCGTTTCGTGGCCCCAGAGGGAGCTCCACCGAATGTCCTAGTGGCGCAGTCCGCATGCGGTTCCCCCGCCCGGTGAAGCGGTTCGTGGCCCCGTAGGGAGCTCCACCGAAGGTCCCAGTGGCGCAGTCCGCATGCGCTTCCTGCGTCCAGTACAGCGCTTCGTGGCCCCAGAGGGAGCTCCACCGACGACCCCAGTGGCGAAGTCCGCATACGTTTCCTGCGCCCAGTACACCGTTTCGTGGCCCCAGAGGGAGCTCCACCGAAGGTCCTAGTGGCGCAGTCCGCATGCGGTTCCCCCGCCCAGTGAAGCGGTTCGTGGCCCCGTAGGGAGCTCCACCGAAGGTCCCGATGGCGCAGTCCGCACGCAGTTCCTGCGCCCAGTGCAGAGTTCCGTGGCCCCGTAGGGAACTCCACTGAAGGTCCCAGTGGCGCAGTCCGCATGCGTTGCCTGCGCCCAGTACAGCGCTTCGTGGCCCCAGAGGGAGCTCCGAAAGTCCCAGTGGTGCAGTCCGCATGCGGTTCCCCTGCCCAGTACAGCGTTTCGTGGCCCGGGAGGGAGCTCCACCGAAGGTCCCAGTGGCGCAGTCCGTATGCGGCTCCTGCGCCCAGTACAGCGCTGCCCCAGAGGGAGCTCCACCGAAGGAAGGTCCCAGTGGCGCAGTTCGCATGCAGTTTCCCCGCCCAGTACAGCGTTTCGTGGCCCCAGAGGGAGCTCCACCGAAGGTCCCAGTGGCGCAGTAGTCCGCATGCGGTTCCCCCGCAAAGAACAACGTTTCGTGGCCCCGTAGGGAGCTCCGCCGAAGGTCTCAATGGCGCAGTCCGCACGCAGTTCCTGCGCCCAGTACAGCGTTTCGTGGCCCCGTAGGGAGCTCCACCGAAGGTCCCAGTGGCGCAGTCCGTATGCGGCTCCTGCGCCCAGTACAGCGTTTCGTTGCCCCAGACGGATACCCACAATTGCTGTACTTGTTGCTGCATATTGTTGGGTTCTTCGCCAGGCGATTTTCCATAACCATTTCGATCGTCCCGATCCCCATAATCGTCTCAGAGGCAAGCTTCCCTGCGATGTTCAGGCGTTCTCGTCGGCTCCCGGCGGTTTCCCAGCCCCGGGGCGCTCTCCAGCAGCTGCGCCTCGCCGAGAGGCGTCCCGGGGGGGGGGGGCCCTGGAGCGTGCCGAGCGGCCGCTGGAGACTCGCGCGACGACCCGAGAGCCGGGCGGCGAAGATCACTTTGGGGGATCGGCGCAGGCGGGGGCGCGTCGCGTGCGTCGCCGACTCGGGCCTCTTGGCCCGGCCCGCTGGTGGCAGACGGCGCGGGGACGTTCGGCACCCCGAAGACCTCCACCGTTTGGGCGCGCATTCGCGGGGGGCGCTCCGTGGCAGACAGGGGGCCCTGCAGGGCCCCCATCAAAAGGGCCTCGAGGGTCCGAAAAGGATGCCTTTCCTCCCCCCCCCCCATGTATGCACGGAGGATGAGGAGCCCCCTATCCCTAATAACACGAGGAAGACGTACCCTCACTGGGGCCCCCGTCCTTGCATGACGTAGCGATGATAAGCCTGGGCGGTTTGGTTCGATGCATCTGCAGAGGAGGCCCCCATGTCCCTGATGTTCTCTATGCCCCTCCTGATTCAGGTCCCCTCCCACAGGGTTGGGGGTCCTGTTGCTGCGAGGCACTCGTCGCCCCCCATCAGTTCGTGCCCAAACCACGCCCTCCGTCCCTCACCGGGCGGTCCGTCGCTGCACCGCCCAGGGGCCCCGCAGGCCCCAGTCGCCGGAGGCACCCCTACACGCCGCTCGTTGAGAGAAGGTATTCTTGGACTCACAGGTCACAATCTGTTTCAAGCGCCTTCCTACCTCAAGGGGCGGTATGCTTTTGCTGTGTGCTGGTGTTCTCCGGGAGCGCCTGAGCCTCGATCTACGTTATCCGCCTTCGCATTTCCCGTTCTTACCTGCAGTGAAGACCCATGCCAAGAAACACCCTGCTTGCCTCCAGGGTGCCCTAGGTTTCTTCGGTTTCGATGGTTTTGCTGTGGAAGGCGTGACTTTCCCACGCCAGAAATCCATGGACGCCCTGGGGTCTCAGGGTTGGGTTTCTCGTGGAAGGTTTCTTGTGGACTGGCCCCCACTGTATCCGCCTCTCTATTTCATGCTCTTGCCCACCGCTTCCGACCGACGTGTAATGGGAGAGAGCGGCACAGGGTCCCAGAGCCGGGCGGTCACCCGCCTCCTGGGCCCTTCCTCGGGCATCGGAGGGCTCGCTTGGGTGGGTCTTCGGGCGTTCCAAAAACCAAGTGCAGTGGAGACCCATCCCAAGAAACACCCTGCTTGCCTCCAGGGTGCCCTGGTTTTCTTGGGTCTCGACGGCTTGCTGTGGAGAGCATGATGTTCCACACCAAAAAACAATGGACGTCCTGGGGTCTCAGGGTTGGGTTTGTTGTGGAAGGTTTCTTGTGGACTGGCCTCCACTGTAGCCGAGCATACGACATGTTAGCGAAGACTTTGTGGATTCGGTTTGGGTGGGTTTGATTTCAGGAGGTCCACGGGAGAAACGCCAGAAGCGTCCAAGAATTCTGGCAAGTTGGTGGCCTCGGCACTTCAGAATCCTAGAATCCCTCCAACATTCCCATCTGAAAAACCATTGGAGCACTCACTACGTCCTGGAGGCACGGTGCTGGATAGAAAGAGACAGACAGAGAGAGAAAGAGAGAGAGAGAGAGAGAGACTTGTCAGGAAGCGCGCGCACGTATCCCACCCCGTCTCCAAGATTGGAGGGTGCCGATGTGTGCCCCAGCCAACCCAGCACCCGCCTCGTCTGCGCCCGAGGGAGCGCTTCCTCGCCTCCACCCCCACGGGGCCCCCATTCAGAGAGTGGAGCCTGCACGCATCGGCGAGAGCCGCTCTCCGCGAGTGGATGGTCGGGGACCCGCTCAACGACTGAAGTGCCGCCTCGCAGCGCGACCGGGGGCTGCCCGTGCGCGGGAGTCTCGCTCAGCGACTGGTTGGGAGCCTTGCTCCGCACTGGGCTCCCGGCAAGGGGGTCGGGCCTTTCTCAGGGAGCCAGAGACTGGGTAACAGCAGACGGGGTAACAGGAAACGGCCGGTTCGAGGCATCAAATGGCCCTTTTGTTGCAGTGCAGCTTCTTTTTGTTTTCTCGTTCGATGCAGCACCTTCCACATGCTGGCTGCGTTGCACATTTTCGGCTGCTGCACTGCAACTTTTTGCGTTGGGCCCCCTGTTACCCTGTCTGTGGGGCTTGTTTGCAGATTTGTTTCGCAATTAGTTGCCACCAAATTGCAGTGCAGTTTTTTTGGCGTTGCAGAAACATGCAGTGCATGCTTTGTTCTGGTCGTTGCAGTTGTTCTTCCTGGATCCCATGGTGGGTATGTTACCCCGTTTAGGCGTTACCAGGTTTAGTGTTCCCTGACTTTCGGCATCGGGGAATGAGGGTTGAAGGAAGGGAGATCTGTGGGCCCCGAAGATGCACGAAAGGTGCACCTTGCTTGCCCCCCCTTGCCCCTCGTGTATCGCCCCCCATCAATCAGTCGGCGGGGGGGCGAGCGAGGGGGGGAAATGAGAAGGAGACGGCCTTCTCAGAAGGTGGCGGGACTTCTCAGAAGCACGCGTGCCTTCTGATAAGTTTGCTGTGCCTTCGGGGAAGGTTCAGACAACTGAAGGCCAGGGCTGTCTTCTCAGAAGGCCAGGGGACTTCAAGGCCTTCTGAGGAGTCCGTTCCCTTCGCACCTCCTCCTCCTCCTCCTCCTTTTCTTCCCCCTCCTCCTCCTCCTCCTCCTCCTCATCATCATCATCATCATCATCAGTAATTATCATCATCCTCCTCCTCCTCCTCATCATCATCATCATCATCATCATCATCATCATCATCATCTCATCATCATCATCATCATCATCATCATCATCATCATCATCATCATCATCATCATCATCATCATCATCATCATCATCCCCCTCCTCCTCCTCCTCCTCCTCCTCCCCCTCCTCCTCCTCCTCCTCCTCCTTCCCCTCCTCCTCCTCCTCCTCCTCCTCCTCCTCCTTCAAGGCCTTCTGAGGAGTCCTTCCCCTTCGCACCTCCTCCCCGGGCGTGCCGCCGAGTCCGGCAAGGCCCGAGGGGGCTCGGGGACAGGCAGCCTTGCCACACGGCGAGGTTCGCCCCCCAGAGGAGGAGGAGGAGGAGCAGGAGGAGGAGGAGGAGGAGGAGGAGGAGGGAGGAGAGGAGGAGGATGGAGGAGGAGGAGAGGGAGGGATAGGAGGAGGAGGAGGAGGAGGAGGAGGAGGACGAGGGGGAGGAGAGGAGGAGAAGGGAGGGGGAGGAGGAGAGGGAGGGAGGGAGGAGGAGGGGAGGAGGAGAGGAGGAGGAGGAGGAGGAGGGGGAGGAGGGGAGGGGGGAGGGGGGGAGGGATCACACGAGGAGGAGGATGAGCAGGGAGGAAGAGCAGAAGGAAGAAACGAGCCACCCGAGACCTCCTGCTGGCCGTCGGCGAGGGCATCGTCGCCTTCACCACCGAGGGCCTCGTGGCGGTGCTGCAGGACTGCTGTTTGGTGCCCGCCTCCCCTTTTCCCTGTGTTCTTCCGCTCGATTCGGCAGCGAGACCAAGCGTCGTTAACTTCAGAAGGTTTATAGTTGTAGACTCCCCTCTTTCTCTCGACGGTGAATGTGACTGGTCCTAAAACCTCTCTCGGCGCGCGCGGCGACATGGGATTCGTTTCCCTCTATTTTTGGGCGGCTGGATACTGTTGCGGGTAGTTCTCCAGCGGAATCATCCATTGTGGGCGGCTGGATATTGTTGGGGGTAGTTCTCCAGCGGAATCATCCATTGTGGGCGACACTGCACGCGGGAGGATGTGTGAGCATCTTCTCATGATGACTGCGAGAGGAATTGCTTCGTTTTGATTCGCGAGTTTGCTCGAAATCGCCTGCCTGGCACCGCTGGCAGACCTCCTGCGAGCCTTTGCCTCGTGCGAGCCTGCGTGAGGCACCTTGAGGGCACCAGCTGCTGTGAGACGGCGCCACTTGAGCCTTCGGCACCAGCGCCTGCGAGAAAAAATGGGGAACAGCTAAGCCCTCTGAGGAGGAGGCTTCCGAGGATGGAGTTTCCGAGGGTGTGATTTCCCAAGGCTTCGTTCGGCCGGAGCGTCAACGATCCTTCCAAGGATCGAGGTTTTGCGAGTGGAGTTTCTGCAGGCCCTCGTGTGGCTTGAGTTTCAACCATATTTTCGAGGATGGAGCTTCTGCGGGTGGAATTTCTGCGGGCTTTGTGGGGCCTGATAAACTAGTAGTCTTCGTAAACTATTGCAATCGTAGTCGTAGCTGCTGGCGGGGCCGCGGGGGTAAAATAAACAGTTTCCTTCATTGGTGGAGCGCCAATCCATGAATGCGGCTTTCGCCTTATTGGGGGGGCCGAAAGACCTTTAGAGGCTAGTGAGTGAGTGATTGAGTGAATGAGGACGAGGATGAGGACGAGGAGGAGGACGATGAGGACGAGTTACCGTCATCCTGCAGATTCTAGTTTGATCCCCCCCGCAGCGGCAAGTGCAGTTGAGTGTCGGCGATGGCGGCAGCCCACCAGGGATCCCCATGCCACGAGCCCCGAGGAGGACGAGGGCGGGGGAAGGGGGAGGGGGAGGGGCAGGGGATGACACGGGACGGCGAGGAGGGACGAGCGGCGATGTGCAGGAGGGGGGAAGAAGAGAGAAGACAGCAGGAGGCGCAGCGCCTGCCGCTGGAAGCGGAGGAGCCCGCAGCCCCCCTCAGGAGGCCGAGCCCACCCCGCCGCCCGCCGGTAGGGCCGAGTTCGTGGTCGCGCCCCCCGCCGCCGCCGGCGCCAGGCCGGCACCCGCCGCTGGCCGCCGCCGCCGCGCTCGTCGTGGTCGTCGTCGTGGTCGTCGTGGTCATCGTCGTCGTGGTCGTCGTCGTGGTCGTCGTCGTCGTCGTCGTGGTCGTCGTCGTGGTCGCTGTCGTCGTCGTGTTCGTCGTCGTCGTCGTCGGCGTCGTCGCCGTCGTCGTCGTCGGCGTCGTCGCCGTCGCCGGCGTCGGCGTCGTCGTGGTCGCCCTGGCGGGCGCCGCCCAAAGGGCGCCGCGGGCGGCGTCGAGCGTCGAGCGAGGGTGGGCGCCCGCGGAGCCGCGGGCGCCCGGGCCTCCGGCGGGGCTGGCTTTTGTCAGCCGCCCCGTGATGTTGGGTCTCCTCCTCCTCCTCCTCCTCCTCCTCCTCCCTCCTCCTCCTCCTCCTCCTCCCCTCCTCTCCTCCTCCTCCTCCTCCTCCTCCTCCTCCTCCTCCTCCTCCTCCTCCTCCTCCTCCTCCTCCTCCTCCTCCTCCTCCTCCTCCTCATCTCTCCTCCTCCTCCTCCCTGTGGTGTTTTGGGCCCTCGTTTTGACAGGAGGGAAAACAACACACAGACACAAGGAATCGTCGATCCCCCCGAAAATAGGGGGAAATATGAGCAGTGGGGGGGAAGACAGACACCCAGAAAATATGGGAAAGTATGGGGGATCCTTTCATTTGTGTGTATTTATTTGTGTGTCCCAGGGCCCCTTCAGTTTTGAAAGGACAGCGCCCCGCGTCTCTCTCAAGCAGTGGCGAAGCGTCCCGGCTCGCCTATAGCCCCACCAAACAATGTTCTGAGAACCTTTTGTGGTTTCCAGGAAATGTTCCTATAACATTTCTAACACATCGGGTTTATGTTCTAAGAACCTTGTTTTTGTTCTTAGAACATTTCTGGGCTCTAAGAACATTTCGTGGTATGGCTATAGGAATGCCGGGACGGTCGGTCCCTGCTCAAGTGCTGTCGGGTCCTCGTTTTGAAAGGACAGCTCCCAGCGTAGGTCGCCGCACGGTTTTGGGACTCGGGTCGTTCTCCGAGGACGTCTCGGGCCCCAGAACCGTGCGTGGACGGACCGTGCGGTGAGGTCTTGGGGGATTTCGAGGTCACCGCACGGTCTGTCGGGAGTCCAAAGTCTCTTCCTCTCCTCCCGCTGCCCAACAACCGGCATAAGCATAAACATTTGGCGCTCCGCGCGGATTTCTTGGATCGGCGCTTGGGCCCCCTGGCGGCACCTCCGGCGCCGCCCCTGGCGCGCTCCGCGCGACTGGGAAGGGGGGGGGTCCAGAGCGGATGCAAAACATCCGCGCGGAGAGCCAAAAGTTAATGGTCATGGCGTGTTTGTTTCTTCTATCCTCCCGCTGCCCCCTGCTATCACCCCCATGCTCCTCTTCCTCCTCTTCGTCGTTGTTGTCGTCGCGGTCGTCGTCGTCGTAGCCATCATCATCATCATCATCATCATCATCATCATCATCATCATCATCATCATCATGATCATCATCATCATCATCATCGTCATCGTCATCGTCATCGTCATCATCATCAGCATCAGCATCAGCATCAGCATCATCATCATCACCATCATCATCATCATCATCATCATCATCAGTATCATCATCATCATCATCATCATCATCATCATCATCATCATCTTAATCTTCATCTTCATCTTCATCATCATCATCATCATCGTCAGCATCATCATCATGATCCTCATCCTCATGATCATAGTCATTATCATCATCATCACCATCATCATCACCATCATCAGCAGCATCATCAGCATCAGCATCAGCATCAGCATCATCATCAGCAGCATCATCATTAGCAGCATCAGCATCAGCATCATCATCACCAGCAGCAGCAGCAGTATCAGCGTTGTCGTCATCAGCATCATCATAATCATCATCATCATCAGTATTATCATCGTCGTCATCGTCATCAGCAGCATCATCATTATCAGCATCGCCGTCATCAGCAGCAGCATCATCATTATCAGCATCGCCGTCATCATCACCATCACCACCATCCTGTGGCTTGGGGCCTTCGTTTTGAAGAGGTAGCGCCCCGCGTCCTTTCGGCTCCTTCCTCCTTCCTCCCCTCGTTTTCCGCCTCCTCCTGCTCGATGAGAGTTCAGCCTGCGCCGCCCGGGTCGGACCCCCCCCCCGCGCGTCGTGGCCCCAGGAGGAGCTCCGCCGAGGGCCCCGGCGGCAGCGTTCGCACGGGCGGCCCCGCGCCCCATTCGGCATATTATTTCTCACGCGCGCCGTGGCCCCACAGGGCGCTGCACCGAAGGCCCCAGTGGCAGCGTTCGCACGACGGCCCCGCGCCCCATTCGGCATTACCCCTCACACGCGTCGTGGCCCCACAGGGCCATTGGGAGATCCACCGAGAGCGACACCTGCAGCAGCGACGTTCACAACTGCATGTGGTCGGGCCCTTCGACGGGATGAATGTTGTTCCAGGCCCGGCGCCTCTTCTGCTGCTTGGGCCTTCATGGGGAGTCTTGTGGTCTTGAGAGGTCGGGAGTTTTACCGAAGGAGAACTTGCGTAAACAGACTTGTTTTCCAGCTCCGCGCGAATGTCTTGGATCGGCGCTGGGCTTCCCCTGGCAGTGCCGCCCCCCGCGCGCTCCGCGCGCCAGGGAAGGGGGTGTCCAGCGCGGATCCAAGAGATCCGCGCGGCAGTCCGGACAATGTTGTCGTGCTCTGCTCTTGTAGTTTGCGGCACGTGCGCGGGCGTCTTC